>JBAIZL010000005.1:120235968-120690968 GCA_036971475.1 Prosapia bicincta
TTTTATCTTTAGTTACCTATGTTGAAATAAATATTAAAGAAACCCCAATTACAGTGAATAAAAACCAACAGACAAAAGAAAGTCATCTGAGTCAAATGATGCAAATTGGATTGATGTACAATCTTTTGTCCATAAATAAAATTAACATATGTAATAGCTTATTACTTCTACGTCATTTACAACTCTGTCCCTCTCAATCGGTGTAATATTAGTAGCAATTTTCACCATTCACCACTTGTATGATTGAATTTAGATGATTCAAGTAGGTAAGACTTATAGTCAGAGCAAGAATACTTTGAAAATGTGATTGCTAGTGAAACCCAAAACCAAGATATCAAGGTATTTTAAAACCAATTTAGAAAAAAATCATCCTAAGCGATATTGTTATCAAGGCACTATAATTTTACTATTTGGACTTAAATGGCAGTCTTCTGGGTTCATAGCCACTACAATGTATTGGGAGGAGTCACAACCTAAGGGGTCAGGCTGGCCCTTTGGTAAATTTTGAACATTTTTACCTCTAGAAATAATATTTTATGATATTTTGACACTTAAAATTACACAATTTTTGGGTCGTCGGAAGCTGTCTAAAACGTACTAAGCTATAAAATACATGTTGTATTTATTAATAATACAAATAATAGTCAATATTAGTTTTGGCTCCTGGTATTGGTGGAGTAAAATAAATTTGTTTTATAAGCTAATATTTTTCTGCTAAAAGTAGTTGGTTTGAGGGGAACATGCCCCCTGGTGGTCATACCTTTATTACTTTTGTTTTCATAATTTCATACGTTTATTACTGGCATTAATATAAGGCTGTAAAATCATATGATAAAATAAATTTGTGTTTACATATAACATTAGTTACTCGGAGGTTCAAAGAAATGTCATAATTAAATAACAGTTATTACTGGCATTAATATAAGGCTGTGAAATCATATGATAAAATAAATTTGTGTTTACATATAACATTAGTTACTCGGAGGTTCAAAGAAATGTCATAATTAAATAACAGTTATTACTGGCATTAATATAAGGCTGTGAAATCATAGGATAAAATAATTTGTGTTTACATATAACATTAGTTACTCGGAGGTTCAAAGAAATGTCATAATTAAATAACAGTTATTACTGACATTAATATAAGGCTGTGAAATCATAAGATAAAATAATTTGTGTTTACATATAACATTAGTTACTCGGAGGTCCAAAGAAATGCCATAAAGAAATAACAGTTATTAGGAGGATGAAAGAAATATTTTCAAATAATTCAATAAAATAATAATTTTAAGGTTGAGAGTTAATTAGGTTATTAATTATTATTGCTGAAACAGAATAAGGGGATGATTGGACATAAACAAGATTAGGATACAGATGTAAGAGCCTCTGGTCTGGAATTTAGGCACTGATCATACAAGCAGAGTTATATTCCCAGAGTAATCCTCTCTGTTAGTTTTATAACAAGGTATTACAACAACCTCTAAATAAAAATCCATTTTTCGCCTTAATAAAAAGTTCCAAATTAATGCTAAATGAAAGTAAGATAACAAAAGGGCATAATGCTCCCCTTTAGTAGATCTACTACTCAGTAACACAGTTAAGATTAATACCTCTAGAGCAGTCTTGATTTGCTGTATTATGGCATCCCTCATTACACATTTAATATTGTTTACTATAATGTTGTTTGCACAGTCACCAGATTCCTGTTGGTGTTTTAGCCATGACACAACTGCTTCATTGTTTTCCCAAAGGTATGCCTAAAAATAAAAAATAATACATGGTTTTAAAAAATGTTCAAAAATACTTTAAATGAATAACTAATGTCTAGATTTATGACTTATGTTTACATTTAAAATAGTTAAAAAATACTACATTTCAAAACTGATAATATTTATTTCACATGTTGTCTACCACACATTATAAAATTATTTCTCTATATAATTTATCTATCTATCTATCTATCTATCTATATATATATATATATATATATATATATATATATATATATATATGTATATATAAAGAACACAAGTCAAAATACAAATACAAGAACTATAATTGAATTTACAATTCAAAGCCCCTCGTTGGCCAACAGTACCAACATCATCAGGAATATTAAACAATAATTGTTTAATATTCCTGATGATGTTGTTACTGTTGGCCAACGAGGGGCTTTGAATTGTAAATTCAATTATAGTTCTTGTATTTGTATTTTGACTTGTGTTCTTTATTGATACACAAGAACACATATTGTGATATTTATATATATATATATATATATATATATATATATATATATATATATATATATATATATATATATATATTCTTGATATTTAACGTTATCCATTGTTTTTCCGTTGCACTGACTTTATGAAGTTAATATATTACTACTGTAAGTAATTTTATCCACCATTAAGTGCAATAATTTTACCTTGAGTGATGAGGCACCTTTCGGTCAATTGACCATTGTCGAATCACTGATGTTTCTCTGTTGTCGATGTTCGGTCTGTGAAGTTGGTGTTTGTTGACGTTACACGCACTTTTTCTTGATCTGTGTGTATGATATTTCTATATAGTATGTCTTCTGTATATGTTGTTTGTAGATTCATTAAGTTGTTGTGTATGTTTTTATAAATGTGGTATTTTTCTAGTGAGTTTAGTTCTATTGGGTTGTTATTTATTTCAGTATGGTTAGGTTATTTTCAGTAAAGTATCAAATGTTGCAGCACACCTAATATCCCATAAACACGAAATAACAAATTACGAAAATAACCTAACCATACTTGAAATAAATAACAACCCAATAGAACTAAACTCACTAGAAAAATACCACATTTATAAAAACATACACAACAACTTAATGAATCTACAAACAACATATACAGAAGACATACTATATAGAAATATCATACATACAGATCAAGAAAAAGTGCGCGTAACGTCAACAAACACCAACTTCATAGACCGAACATCTACAACAGAGAAACATCAGTGATTCGACAATGGTCAATTGACCGAAAGGTGCCTCATCACTCAAGGTAAAATTATTGCACTTAATGGTGGATAAAATTACTTACAGTAGTAATATATTAACTTCATATATATATATATATATATATATATATATATATATATATATATATATATATATATATATAGTAAAATAAAGCAATAAATAATAACATCATTCTAAATGAAATCAATAACTTACACCCTAACATACAATTCACCATGGAGGAAGAAATAAGCAATAAAATAAACTATCTAGACCTAACACTGACCAGAAATACAAATAACATTGAATATTCCATTTATAGAAAACCCACACAAACCATTAATACAATACCAAACCACTCCAACCATCCCCCACAACATAAAATGGCCGCATATAACTCACTTTTATACAGAATGCTAAAATTGCCTCTAAAAAATGAAGAAAAAACAAAAGAAAAACAAATAATATATCAAATAGCCAAAAAAATGGATACAATAAAAAAACTATAGATAAATTAGAATTTAAAATATTAAAAAAATTAAATCAACCTAAAATCGAACCACAAACAACAAAATGGGCTACATTCACATACACAGGATACAACATAAAAGGAATAACTAAAACACTAAAAAACAATAATATTAACATAGCCTACAAAAACACAGGAAACATAATCAACAAAATAAACCAACCAGAAGAAATATGTCCCACACTTAATAACGGAATATACAAAATCGAATGCCCAGACTGTAATAAAATATACATAGGCCAAACAAAAAAGAAATTAAAAGACAGATATCAAGAACACCTCAATGCATACATCAAACCGGAAATTTATAACTCAAACTTAGCCACACACGCAATCAAAAACAAACACACATTCCCCACATTAGAAAACATACACCTAATAAAAAAAGTTCAAAAAGGCCTCAAAATGACAATCTGGGAACAACTAGAAATTTATAAAAATAAAAATAACATCATCAACGAACAGATACAAATAAAATCAAAAAACGACAAATTATTCAATCTAATAGACAGTATAAACCCCAAGACAAACGCTAAAAACTCGCACAGTGCAGTGAAACTAAAAATAGAAGTTAACGGTACATCAAGGTCAACAGCGGATTCCACACAGCTCGCAGTCCAAAATACGTGCAGTATGCCAGAAGATGGAGGCACTTACTAGTCTCTGAAAGCGCTCGCATAAATACCAAGTAAGATTCTTGTTTAAGTACATAAGTGAAAGTGATAAGTGTATACAAGAAAACAGTGTTGCATAATCTACATATATATATATATATATATATATATATATATATATATATATATATATATAGATTAACACTTATTATGAAAACACATTGAGCTTATATGCTCAAATTTTTTATTTGTTTTAGGTAAACTTTGAATGAATAAAAGTACTATCAGGAGATTGGCCTTAAATTATAATAATGAGTTACTTTATTTGGTAAAGAATTAATAGAATAGAATCCTATAAATTAGGGCAAAGCAATGGACACAAGCAATTTGTGAGAACAATATCTGTGCTACTTTCTTGGATAACTTGTTTTAAAGATATTAATAAGCAAAAACTATACATTTTGTAACCGTTTTATTTTTAGTTTAAAAATTGTTTATAATTGTAAATTTTACTTATAATAAATCCTGTAAAACCACCTACCAAGATAAATACGCATGTTTCTTTATTTTATTGTTTCAAATTAATAACAATTGATATAACTAGTTTTGTAGTTTTATAATTTCTCAATAGTTTCTAACTTCGAAAAAATTCCTCACATTGTTGAATGGCAGTGAGTTTTCATATTCTGAATTTAGGAATCCTATAAAAATTGTTTAAGCTGTCTGTGAAAAGGTGTTCTCTCCCCTCTCCTTAACATATTTATAATTTTAACAACTACTCCTAGTTAGAAAATGTTATCTGGTTTCATGTAAATTTCACAGTGAGCTACCTGGTGATTTATGGGGGAATTTATTCTATTTTTCTCAAGAACTCCCTTTAAGTCCATATTCTTTTCTGACATTGCAATTGCAACATCTGTTTCTGAACATTGACTAAGACTTCCAATTCTAGCAACAGATGCCTTCAGATCATCACATATGTCTTATCCTTTAGTGGTGTCATGAAGGGAACACAATTCAGAATGTTCTACGGGTCCCTCCGCCTTACAACTAACATGCAGCCACAGACACCGAAACCACTCAAAGTAAAACAGTCATGGTAACATTCCATGTACAAAGCTGTTAGGTTATATTAATCTGTTGGAAGGTTACACAGAATTACCTAGCAGAGACAGCCCACATTATATGCTGAGATCAATCTGAACCCTACGAGCTCTACCAGGAATTTCTAGAATGGTATTGGTAGTATTGCCAAAAAAAAACAGTTTTCAGACTTAAGGGAAATGAGATTCAAATTTTGTTTAGTTCCCTCTCCAGTTTTAGTCTAGCTTCAGGTTTACCAGTACAGTGATCCCTCGTTATTTGAGGGGGTTATGTTTCCCAAACTTACCGCAAATAGTGAAACCGTGAATACTGAAACCAACTGTATATGGAAAGGGGAGGTATATGTTCCACTTCTAAGATGTTACCATTAATTACAGCTTTAATATACTTTTATAATACAGTATAGTACATTTACATACTAAACAATTACATATTTTTATTGATTATTTATGTTTTCCCTCAATTTAGGTTTACCATCTGAAAACACAAAAATTCTATTTAATAGGCTCGCTAACACATACAGACACACATATTCTTTATCGTTAAACACTAGCAACTAGATTTTTAAACAAGTAATTTCAGACAAATAATCTTTTAGACACCGTTAATTTAATTTAAAAAAAACTTATTTTACTTTTTGTGCGATTTTTTTCTAGCTATTACACCCTTCTTTATATAGCGATAGTGTTTCCTCCAGCTCTAGATTAATTTGTAATGTCTATTCTAAATTAATGTCCATGAATTTCAGTAACGGATGCAGCTGCTAACTGTTTCCCTAAACATACACTTCACCAACAGATTTTAATGTCAACTTTGATAATATATTTTTTACAATTTCTTCGTCTTCGTTATCCGAGATAGGTACAGGGTCGGTAATTAGTTCTTCCAGCTCTTCTGTAAAATCTTGGTTGGCACTTTTCATGAGATTGTTGAGAATCTTGGTTCAAAAGATTGTCGAAGTCTTCACTGTTAATGCGTTTAAATCCTTCATTGTAAATTCCATGTACTACTGAGACATCAGTCTGCTAGCACTACAGCACAGTAGACTAGTCAAACTATCCTTTGCGGCCCTAAACCCCGAACAGATTTCTCCTCCTTAGATAAGAAGGGCTGTGAAGGCATTCTTTTCCAAAACAGTCCTGTATCCTTATAAATGAGAAATGGCTATCTTTTGAGCAGTAGAACTAGTAGTGTACAGTATAATGGATGTTTGGAGAATAATCAGGTTTCTTTGACATAAATAACTACAGTGCTGTACAAAATAAATAAGACAAGAACACATTATCCTACAACCTGCACAGTAACTATACTATTTTTCTTGTATTTTTTAAAAAATATGGTACATATTAGTGGGTTATCCTGTAACTTTGCCAACTGTGAATAAACAAATACCGAGGGACTACTGTATTTCCTCTATTCTGCCCAGTTAGTCTAAAGATGCTAATTTTGTTTGCCATATGCATTAGTTATTTCTAGAGATGTGTAAATAACATAGTATCTAGATGTGACAGTATTTTGAGTTGATTTTATATTTTATTAAAAGATATTTCTAAAAATTTGATACTGGGGAGTGTTCAGAAAAGGCCATCATATATCACAACAAAATTTTATTAATTGTTATTCAAGAAAACATAAACTCTTACCACAGTAGTTCCTTTGTCTTCTACAAACCAGCGGCGAAGCATAGCCTGTGCCTGTCCATCGCTCAGGTTTGGTTGTATTTTCATTAACTGTGTTTTGATTTGATTTTCAAGAAGTAACCTTTTCAATCTCCAATATAATATGCATCTTGCCCGACGCCAAGGCACTATGTCCTAAATGCAAAAAAATAAACATTTAATATTGTTATCAGGAATGTAAAGATAATTATGGCACTTCAAATAGACATCACACTAAAATCTTGAGAAATCATAAATTCAGAGTTTTTTTCAAGTATGAATGGTTTGTGTTATCTAAAGCAGGGTTTCTCAAAGTGTAGTCATGATCCGTGAGCGTGGTGTTCAGGATCTGTGAAAGATATTTGAATCTTTATTTTAAAAAGCATATATACCCCCCCCCCCGCTGTTTCTTCAAACAAACATTTTTATTACAAAAGAGTGAGGTGGCAAGAAAAATTAGTACAAAAACAATTAGAAAGCTTTCTTCTACCCTAAATATCTTCCCTCTATTTTAAATAAATATCTTTCAAGTGGTTATTACGACTAAATTATTAAAAATTGTAAAGGGTAATTTTTTTAGGCATCCACAATGATAACATTAATAATTCAGGGGGTTCATAACAAAAGCAAGTTTGAGAACCCCTGATATAAAAGATGTAAAAACCCAGTTTGTGCAAGGAATTTAATATTTTTACCAGCAATAACTGTCATGGAACCCACATGTTCTATAGACCATAACATTTAACATGTTATATTTTCATTCAAACATTGATTGTTAAGAATATATAATTAAAGTGTATATTCTGTTTGAGAATCTAATTTAACAATAAAAATATCACTAAAATAAGAAAATAACTGCAGTTTAACCATCAAGATAGAGCAAGACTAAAAGGAGAAATAACAATGTTGAAAAACTTTGTTGTTTCTTTTTCAACAATGGTAAACTAAAATCAGTTTAATAATATTTTGCTATTACCTATATTGCCAAGACACTCTAATAATAAATCGTTCTATTTTGAGTTCACTATATTTTCAAACCAAATACACTGAGCTAAGAGCTCATTTCCCATGAGCCATAATGCCAGCCACTTGTTATTTTGAACAATGAAAACATTTTCTTCGAAAGATTTTATAGCTGTGTTCTACAAAACTATATCCAGCATGCTTTAAATATAAGAAAACAATAATTTTGATTTAATTTATATAAACTTATAGAAGATATTCACTGATATTGCCTCATTTGCCCAATTTGTTATTTTCAGTTTTATTTTTTACTTTTGTAAGTTTGGATATTTAGTACTCTCACTATAAGTAGTTGTATTGAAAAATTGAGACACACAAGGCTAATTTTTTAAAGCACATATCTCCAACAAAGTTTTCTGTATTCATTAACAATAATGGATTTCTATAAAAACTTACAGCACGTAATAAAGCAGTAACTGAAAGAAGAAACACACACAGAAAGTGTGTAACTGCATACATGAGAAAGAAGAAAATATAAGAACAACTGAAATACCAAGTAAGTATAAAAAACTGAAAAAAATTAAGATTGAATAAATACTTTTAATTTCCAATATTACCTTAACCCAACTGTATTAAGATGCTTGAATGTTTATGGTCTAGAAAAATGGCTGCGGTCATAACCATTATTTTTTTTAAACTCAAGTTACATAAAAATATAAGAGCGTGTAAACACTAGACGATCGTACGAGAGGGAACGCATGCGTTCGCTCAATGTGTAAGCTAGATCAGAGGCACACGAATATTTTCCAACACATTCATTTACATTCTGTGGGGTTTGCTCGAGAGGCGGTAGATCAAAGAAAATGCAGACCGCACATGTTTGGCTTCAGTTGTAGTATCTACGTGAAAAAGAACGTTTGTTCGTTCTTCCATGTTGTGTTGTGTTTATATTGAACATGGAGTGTGTAACTCCGTTTCGTTACACTTGCAAAGACAAGATTAATGCTTATGAAACCCCATTCATGATTATTATAAAAATAAAATAAAGAAACATGATGCCTGGGATGAAATTAATGAGGTAATTAATGAAGTGTGATCTACAATACGTTAAAAAGAAAATGGAATCTCTGTTGGGATCGTTCAGATATGAACATCAACAACAAGAGAATACGGTAAAAACCGTTAAATATCTGTCACTCTATACCGATTTCTGCTTTTGAACAGAGACGCGATCCACCACCGTCTCTGTGATCTAGTGCGCCTTCGTGTTTCACTTGCCTCACTAGTAATATTGTACAATACACTAGCAACAATTATATCGTCTTCTGATCAAATTTTTATTATGTTATTAGATATGAAAATACGAGTATTTCTCACTTTCTGTTACCACCACATGAACTGGCAAACGTTGAAAACAACTAAAAATGCATGCTTTCGTTGCAATGTGGCAAGCAATTATCAAACGAACACCACACAGATTTGAGTGTATTCATTCAGCTGAATGTGTTAATTTCCTTTCCTCTAGTGTGTATACCCTACCTTAACAGATAGTGTGTAATATTCTGATAAATACATTTATTAGTATATTATTAACACATTAAAAGTAGTATTTCCGTACTTAAATTTCATACATACATTAATCGCTCCTTTTTCATGCATCCTCTCTGGAGTGTCATGTAAGTCAGCAAAATGCACTGCTACTTGGTGGTACATTGGCAGCAAGTATTTCTCCCTGTCTGCAATACTTTGCTCTGTTCGTGTTTTCTCATCTAGTGTCAGATCATGGGACTGTAATTTCTTTTTTGCTTCTTTTATAGCATCATCTACTCGGTGCATTGTTTTCAATAAATCTTTCGCTCGGAATTTGATTTCAACAATTCCTTCAGGTTCTAATACGCCACCTCTAAAACAATAAAGCGAAACAATTTTTTTAAATATACAAGACAGTCTACAAATAAACACAATTTTAAAACAATAAATATTCTGAGTCAAAAATGTAATACTATCTCATGTAAATAAAAATATCTCACAAATTTAAAAAAAATATAATTGTTTTTTTTTTAATTGGAGAGATTTTATTGCTTTATGTATTAGGAAAAAGTAAAGTCATAAAATATACTTACAAATGTCTGTAAACTCAACATTACTAGTTGTATGTCATTTTCACCTTCTTATACATAATTTTTTTTTACTACTGTTTATTTTAATTAACGTTGTTACCATTTTACTCATATTCTTTTGACGTAATTTTTAAAGAACCATATTATTTAATCATCCATTCAGAAAATTTGATTATGAGCAATAAAAATTCCTTTTGATGTGTTTATAAATATTAAAATAGTTTTCTTTATTGAATAAAATGTACATAAATTCCCTAAACACTTTTAAATGTTTTAAACTTGCCTATAGTAGCACTTACTTGGCTTGTTGAGGACGGCCGTTTCAACAAGCAAAGTAAGTGCTACTATAGGCAAGTTTAAAACATTTAAAAATGTTTAGAGATTACTAGTAGCTCACACGAAGATGGAATCAACAAATTTGTACATACATTATTATTTTTAACATATTCATCGAACAATAGCTAACAATACCTACAGGAAAAGTTACTTTTTATTAAACACTGAGTTACACATCTTCATATTCCTTATAAGTAATCTCACACATTTTGGATTAGCCATCAATACTAAATACTCAATACTGGATGTTGGGTGATTGAGTAATATCTTTCTTAGTGGCAATCAGTAAATTTCAAAGATTTCAATATAGAGTTTTCAAAAATTATATAGTTCTACTTCAGGAATATATATAAACCTGCACATGTGAGCCATAACACTTACATCTCAGATCAAGGAGATTTTTGTCTTTAACTTATTCTTATTTACATTTACAACTATTTTCCTTCATATTTGATAATAGAACTTAACTGATTGTTGTAAAATACACACAAACTTTAAAAAATAAGAACTTGAATTGGCCTAATCACGTATAAAGAGATTACTTGCATGTTAAAGAGTGCCAAGAAGGAATAAAATATTTAGGGTTTATGAACGTTCTATAATAAGTAGAACTTTCCATTGTTATGGTACTTGTAAATGAGCAGAAACCTGTTGTGTATCTAGTTGTAAGTATTATGACGTACACTTGCTACAGCAGCAAATTTTCTATTTTTATTTTCCTTTACTTTATCTTCTTAATACCTGAATGAGCTGGATGAAATCAGTCAGTGAATTAAAATATATAAATATTCAATTCTGATTTTGTACATATTGTAGACATTGGTGTGCATGTGTGTGAGTGAGTGAGTGTGAATGTGTGTGTGTGTGTGTGTGTGTGTGTGTGTGTGTGTGTGTGTGTGTGTGTGTGTGTGTGTGTGTGTGTGTGTGTATATATATATATATATATATATATATATATATATATATATATATGAAGAATAGTTATTATCTGGAATACATCCGTTCATTCTGCAGTGCATAAAATCGTAGTTCCGACGTTTTGCTAGAATCTCATCTAGCATTGACGAGGTGAACCCAACAACAGTAGAAGAGCGAGTTGAGTTTGTGTGTGTGTGTGTGTGTGTGTGTGTGTGTATATATATATATATATATATATATATATATATATATATATATATATATATATATATATATGAAGTTAATATATTACTATTGTAAGTAATTTTATCCACCATTAAGTGCAATAATTTTACCTTGAGTGATGAGGCACCTTTCGGTCACTTGACCATTGTCGAATCACTGATATTTTTCTGGTGTAGATGTTCGGTCCGTGATATTGGTATTTGTTGACGTTACACGCACTTATATAACGTAATATATATATATATTTGGTTGGTAAAGATTATTTAGATTTTTTGGACTAGGAGACTGACAGACTTACCTTGGTAAGAGTCCACTTGTAGTCTTGAAAGAGAAACACATAAAAGCACTTAACCAATGAGTGAATATATATATATATATATGAAGTTAATATATTACTATGTAAGTAATTTTATCCACCATTAAGTGCAATAATTTTACCTTGAGTGATGAGGCACCTTTCGGTCAATTGACCATTGTCGAATCACTGATGTTTTTCTGTTGTGGATGTTCGGTCTGTGAAGTTGGTGTTTGTTGACGTACACAGACCGAACATCCACAACAGAAAAACATCAGTGATTCGACAATGGTCAATTGACCGAAAGGTGCGTCATCACTCAAGGTAAAATTATTGCACTTAATGGTGGATAAAATTACTTACATAGTAATATATTAACTTCATAAAGTCAGTGCAACGGAATAACAATGGATAACGTTAAATATCAAGAATATATATATATATATGAACACACACTCAGAAAAGTCTTGAAATATCAAGTCCTACTATTAGACAATGTACCGTCGCATCCCGATCAAATGTGATGCGATGATATACATGCTTTATTTCTACCAACAAATATTATGAGCCTAATCCAGCTGATGAATCAGGATGTTCTGGAATGCATGGAAAAAATACTGAAATTACCACAACAAAAGAGGAGGAAATATCCTAGGTTTTAAAAAAAAATCATCTGTCATGTCAGAAATATATTTACAACACTTTGAATAAATAATAATTAAACCTATACTAAACACACACAATATTTCACTATGGACAAGATATGTAGACGATATACTTGTAATATACCAACCTACCATTCACAACAAACACATCATAATATTAAACAAACTAAATACATACAACGAAAACATACAATTCACCGTTGAAACAGAAACAAATAGAACAATCAACTATCTCGACATCACTTTAAATATAAATGATAATAAAATAGAAACTACAGTATACAGGAAACCTACTTCCAACAACACCACAATACACTACAAATCTAACCACCCCTGGACACACAAAATTAACACTTACAGTAACATGATAAATAAAGCAATAAAATACACACAGGATAACAAACAAAAATTAAATGAAGAATTAGATAACATCACAAAAATAGCAATAGAAAATGGATACAACAAACACATTATAAAAAATATATACAATAAATTCACAAAAAAACCTAACCTCAACACAACACTACAACCGGAACACAAAAATAATGAAAATAAAAAAATCTACCTAAAATATAAATACACCAATAACAAAATAGAAAAAATAACAAATATATACAACAAAGAATACTACACTCCAACATACAAACCAAACAACAAAATAATAAAATATCTTAATAACACAAACCACAAAACAAATTCAGAAAAACATAACCTATCAGGAATTTACAAAATTACATACAACAACTGTAACACTTTTTACATAGGAAAAACAACCAGAACATTTAAAATAAGATTTGAAGAACATTATAGAGCATTCAAAAACAAAAATTCAAAAGTATCAAATGTTGCAGCACACCTAATATCACATTAACATGAAATAACAAATTACGAAAATAACCTAACCATACTTGAAATAAATAATAACCCAATAGAACTAAACTCACTAGAAAAATACCACATTTATAAAAACATACACAACAATTTAATGAATCTACAAACAACATACACAGAAGACATACTATTAAAAACATCATACACACAGATCAAGAGAAAGTGCGTGTAACGTCAACAAATACCAATATCACGGACCGAACATCTACACCAGAAAAATATCAGTGATTCGACAATGGTCAAGTGACCGAAAGGTGCCTCATCACTCAAGGTAAAATTATTGCACTTAATGGTGGATAAAATTACTTACAATAGTAATATATTAACTTCATATATATATATATATATATACATATATAAAATTTTATTTCATTCTCTCATATTTCTTTTTGTGTTTTCTCTTCGATTGACAAAGACTACTGTGTGGTTGAAATACATCATCGTTTAAGTGGTTTTATGTGTTTCTATTTCAAGACTACAGAGTGGACTCTTACCAAGGTAAGTCTGTCAGTCTCCTAGTCCAAAAAATCTAAATAATCTTTACCAACCAAAACTAACCTAAATATATATATATATATATATATATATATATATATATATATATATATATATATATGAAGTTAATATATTACTATTTTTGAGTAATTTTACTAAAAAATATTAAATATCAAGAATATATATATATATATATATATATATATATATATATATATATAATATATAGAGAAAAACACAATTATAAAAATATAGATTTGTTTGTTCTTAACAAGTCAACTTTTTTTCTTGTATTTCAGAAGTGAATTTTAAGTGGCAAATTTATTAACAATACATCAAGTCATACTCGAAGGATCAAAAATTCACTTCCCTATACAAAAACCAAGCATGTGATCTCAAATTTATGGACAAAATCTACTTCCAAATTTATCATTTATATAATACTCTTCTAGTAAAAATAAGTCATTCGAAAAAAGTTAAACCTAATCATATATCTTTTATCTGCAGTTTTTTTTACCTAGAATCGGGGTCTGCATACATTTCCATATGTGTGGGATTGATAGTTGGATCCACTACAGCCCAGGCCCCACCTCTCAACTCTCCATTTGGTGGAATGTAAATAATTACAGGTTGATTGTAGCTTCTGAGACCATCAACAATGTAAGCTCCAAATTTCATTACCTGTTCGTACATGTCTAAACAAACATTTATACTTTAATATAAGAAATATTTACAAATGGTTATAAAGTTATTTTTTTGTTTTTGTTGAAATACATTTTATGAGTATACATTTTATTATATAAATAACTTATACCAGAAATGAGATTTTCATGAAAATTTCAGGTGACAATTAATAAATGAAGTACTTTAAAGCTAAAAGAAAATAAAGGCACTTAAACATATACTAATTTATGTGACATTTGCCTATAGTATTACTGGTTTTTAAAGTTGCTTATTGTAATCATCTTGAATTCACTGATTTAACTATAATTAATTAATACATAACTAAGTGAATAGCTTACTTGCTTACGCGTTTTGAAACAATCATTTATTTTACGAAGCTAAGCCTCTACTGACGGCATCGCACAAGGTATAAAAGGTAATCAGCATAAGATTCAGGGTAGGTTGTTGGCTGTTTACAATGTAAGGGAAAAGTGTGTTTGATTCAAAGTATGTGTGGTCATTTAAAGTATTTTATTTATCTGTTGCGTGATGTTTGTATATTTCATATTTAACTATAGTTGTTAGTTTTTTACTTTGGTTTAATATGTGGAGAATATTTGGATTAGTATGTATGTTTGTATATGTGTGTTGCGAGTTTTGTAAATGTGTTGAGTTTGGATTTGGGGTTTAGGTTGTTAATGTTGTTGATGTGTTCATTGAAGCGTGTGTTGAATGATCTACCGATTTGGCCAATATAATAGCTGGGACACTCGTTACATGTTATTATGTACATAGCGGATAGATTGTATTTGTTTGTTTCTTGTTGAAAAGGGTTGTATCTGTTGTCTTAAAGTGTTTGTTGTTAAAGAGATTAAAACAAGTCAGCAAGTAAGCTCTTACTCACTTGGTTATGTATTAATTAATTATAGTTTAATCAGTGAACTCAAGTTGATTACAACAAGCAACTTTCATATTTATTATCGTGGAATGGTATGCCAGAAAATTAAATGTGAAAACATTTTTCATGTTTTCATATTTTTCAGTTTGGCCAATATAATAGCTAGGCCACTTGTTAGCTCGTTTCATGTTATTTTGTATATACCGTAGATAGTATTTGTCTATTTGATGTTGAAAGGGTTGTATGTGTTGTCTTAAAATGTTTGTTGTTTTGTATGATATTTGGTAATTGAGTTTTCTGAATATGGAAGGAATTTTGTATGTGCGTGTTTGTTATGGTATGTGAGGGAAATGTATTTATTGGTTTTTGTGTGGTTTGTCGATGCGGGGGTTTGGTGATGTTGTTTATGTTTAATTTTCATGAGTATCTTGTTTGAAAGTGTATATTGGCAGCTGTTTTGTTTAGCAACGTATTTTATTGTATTGAACTCTTTGTTGTTGTGTGAGGGAGGTTAGATGTGCTATGTATGACGGTATCAGTGGTTGTTGGTTTTCTGTATATTTTGAAATTGTATTTGGTTATAGTAAGGTCCAGAAAGTGTATTTTATTATTTTCTTCTAATTCGAGAATAAATGTGAGGTTTTAGTGTATGGTATTGATCTAATTGTGCAGTTGCTTGATTTGCCATTGTATAATATTAAAATGTCGTCTGTATATCTAGGCTAGTTAATTATTTTTCTTGTATGTTTGTTATTCTGTAGAATGTATTGTTGTTCAATGTGATTTAGGAATATTTCTGCTAGGATGTCTGAGATGGGGAACCCACAGGCAGGTCATCATTTTGGGTGTAGAATTTGTGTTGATATATGAAGTAATTTTGTGATGTTATGAGTTTGGTGAGTGATGAACTTACTGTTTGACGAGGATGGCAGTAAGTTTTGGGAGATAATTTTGTTATGAGTTGACAGTGGGACAGATCTTTCAAAACGGCCATCCTCATTAATCAAAAAATGAGCACTACTATTAATATATTAATGGCAAGTGTCAGATATCAATATATATCCAAGTATATACATGTAAAACTAGTAGCTCGAGTTGAAGATGAAATCAAATAATATTACATGTTAAATATAGTGTTAATATAGTTAAAAATAAAGTAATCTTAGAGAAAGAGGGCAATGAACAAAAAATACTGATAATTATCAAGCTTAAAGTTTCATTTTACAAGAAACTATTTTGGTTTAATCACGGTTTTACTGGAAGAAAATATCACAAGATAAGAAATATTAGAATAAACGGAAGTGTTGAGATAAAGAGAAAAATAAGACAAGGTTGTAGAAAGCAGATGTGATGTTTTCTACCTAAGGCCATTCAGCTTACAAGACTCACCTTTCATACCGCCACTAAATCCTCTCCAGTTAGCAAAAATGATAAGTGGAAGCCCTTCATGGTCAAAATCTTGAATGGCCTGAGCAGTTTTGTATGCCGAATCAGGAAACCAAACCTGGCCAGCCTGTGAAACTGTCTGAAACATTTCAAATTAATAAGGATTGTATTTAGCGTGTCTATATAGATGAACTGCTTAGTTTTTAAATATTTGTAATAACTAAACCATGGGTAAATTGAATTGAATCCTGGTTGGTAATTTTAAATTTAAACAGTATAATTTTTAATTTTTGAATTTTGTAGTCCATTCGCTCGGTGAATCTTAATTAATCACTTAAACAATAGTTTATGACTATCCGAACTTTAAATTTTGTAAATTTGTTAAAACTTACTGAGACAGAAGGTTTTCGATCGCTATGTGGCAATCTTCATCAGTGTCTCTGTTCTGTCTCAAATTTGTTGCCTCAGTAAGTTTTAACAAATTTACAAAATTTAAAGTTCGGATAGTCATAAACTATTGTTTAAGTGATTATTTTTTTAAAAAAGTATAATTTTAGTTATTATTTTAATTGATGATAATGAAGATGCAAAATAAACTTACCACACAGATGACCAAATTTTTATACAGAAATTTTTACTCAACAGAAAAGATACGGTGTGGTCAAGGAAATGTCATTCATGAGAATACTAACAAATCTATATTCAACAGAGAAAGTAATACTTTAAAAGCATCAAGTAAGATACTTAATAAGATACTTAGTAAGATACTTAAGTAAAACAGTTCATTAAAACTTTGATTAGCAACATGTGCATGCCCTAACATATGGCCTGAAACCACATATTTTTAAAAATATTTTTAATATTTTTCATTTTCCAATTTGTTTCTTTACTTTTCTCTAATTTTCTAAATTATTGTGCTCTTTTCATATTTGTTATGAAAATATTAATTATTTAAGAAAGCATAAATTTTATTAACAATAATAGCCGTGTACATTTTCAGTTTGGAATGGTCAGACACAGTAGTATTGTCACACACACAGTTGTAATATTAATTGGTTTCCGTAACAATTTTGTTGACCAAATCTCTATCAAAATATATTTAGAAAAGTCTAAATCATCAGGTTTCGATGGGAAAAAAATATATCAAAATCGTACAACAATCTATAAACACATAAAATGAACCATAGACATTGCACATAAAAAAATGGCGAGTACATACTTTGTGTAGCATTTATTGTCTAAATAATATCAAATACTGAACCTAGTTTCAGTAAAATACACAGAAAACAAAATTGTAAACATACAACAATGCTAATCTGAGAGAAATGACAGATGCTCCCCCTGCTCGTAGCACGATCTCACGTACTGTGCTAATCAAAAGGAAGCCACTTTTTTTTCAGTATAGCTACCAAAGCATTGAATATGACCAGTAAGGGAAACCTTCTATAGGTCAGAAAATAGGCTCTTCTATAGGTCTATTGAAATATGATTCGAACCTTGGATTAAAGATACTCAAGTGAGACAATAGCTCTTAGTTGCCAAGCCTACCTTCATCATTCAAATCATAAACATACTATATTTTTTTATTTGTTAATTTTATACAGCTTTATCTTGAACTGTCAAACAGTTCAGACAAACTGATCGTGAGTCTGTAAATACATCGAGGTTATACAGAGACGTACTATCTTTAACGTCTGTAGTATGAACGCTGTATTTTAGAGATACCATAACTATCTTAAATTTGTGAGCATATATTTCA
The DNA here is from genome assembly GCA_036971475.1 of Prosapia bicincta. NCBI lineage: Eukaryota > Metazoa > Arthropoda > Insecta > Hemiptera > Cercopidae > Prosapia > Prosapia bicincta. The sequence goes on from JBAIZL010000005.1 coordinate 120,254,486, forward strand.
ATACTTATTAATTCTACCACATTAAATTAACATTGTCATGTTCACAACATATTCCTGAGTAACATACGTAAAAGTGCGAAAAAATCCATGTTTCGTAAAGTATTACCTTTAAATTTCAAAACTTCGTTTAATAGGTCCAGCTATTTAATCAGACCAAATTATGCCAGGCCAAGGGGGTTCCATTATCCAGAATCTACTGTAGCTGTTAGCTATAGCTCGACTTCATTCCAAATTAGCAAGTTAATCAAGTAAAAAAAAAATTTCTTATGTTTTTATTTCCTTTCTCATGGTAAAAAATGGTCTCATGGATCTGGTCTTGAGGTCTATAAGTATTATCACTTTATTGTAATCGATCACAAACATAGGCTGGATCGTGTTTTTTTTTGTTGCTCTCAATTTGAGAAGTATATTCAAATGAATTTTAATACATTATTACATAGCTGCCAAACATGTTTGTTGACCAACTTGAACCACACACAGAACTGAATTACATCTGACAGCTGGTGCATGGCAAAAATGATCAAAATATTCAACTCTGCAAGAGGGAATTGGAAACATTCTAACTATAGAAAAAAACTGTGTATCAAAATATCTACTAAATACATTTATAATATTTACTGGATAATTTGAGAGCCATGTGAATTGCCCAATCAAACGGTACCTAGAGCATGAGTGTTACTTGTGGCTGTACATTAATTCCTGTGTGGCCCTCATAGGTTCCGGTCATGGATGTACCTCTTTACTACATCAGACTATTGTGTAAACTATCGTACAAACCATGTATCGTGTTATCTAGTTTTTTACTTTTCAATAAAGATCTCTGATGATATGATTTCTAATAAAAATATCCTATAAAAAGGGTAGTTCTTTTAAAAACTGCTGCTTTAGTAGAAATGAATGACTTTTATATATATATATATATATATATATTTAAAAGCTAATACATCAGGGCCTTGTTTACCCAGAATTTACTTTTTGTATTTATATAAAATTTGGATAAATTTTCATGAAAACATTTTTTGTATTACTACTGTATGTTCATTTACAGCCTAATGTAGTAGCATATAAATATTACAAAATAAAGATTTTTTTGTAATATTGAGTAAAAGCAATGATTTTTTTACACCTTTCTATAAGTTAATACATTTTATCACTAATTCATCCAGTTCACATTTATTTGTATCATCTCTGGAAAATTTGGATTAGTTTTCATAAACATATTTTTTATTACTACATTTACAACAATGGACAATTTTTAAAAATGCAATCAAATCACAGTTCTTTGTTTCATGCAACAAAGGATACATGTATTAGAAACAATAATCTGTACAGTTTTTACAAAGTATGGTTTTTAGCAACCAATAGGCTAAGAAGTGACATGGCCTTGATAAGAGAGGTTTTTTGCCCCCTGTGTTGTGCATATGAGATGAATGATTCACAAACTAAAATAGCATACTGCCATAGGAGAATTAACTTTATGACAAACACTTACTGATCCCTCCACTCTTTAGCCATCAAACCACATAGTCACTAGTTTCACATTGTTGTTGGTCAAAATATGTCACTTTTCTATTAGGTGTAATCACCATAATTTAGATAATAAAAATTTAATTCAATACATGGGTGGTCACATGTTTTACTACAGTAGAGTCTCAAAATTCCAAGTCCTGCTTTTTTGAGCTTCTATTAAATTTGAGTCTATTTCTGTTTCGAACTATTTTATTTATTTGAAAGGAAATTAAAATTATTTACTGTTAGACAATGTGCCATCACATCCAGATGAAGATCAACTGTGGTCCGGATATCAACTGATATCCGTATTTTATTTCTACTCACAAATATAATGAGCCTAACCCAGCCAATGGATCAGCATGTTCTGGAAAGTATGGAAAAAATACAGACGTTATCTTTTACAATCTCTCTTTAAAGCGACTGAAGGGGAAGGAAGCATTGTAGCCTTTATAAAAAAAATTACAGTTAAGGAAGTTGTGTGTACTGGATAGCCGAATCCTGAAATGAGATAAAAGGATAAACAGTCCTGAGTCATAATAAAACTGTTGACTCTGTTATTGATCCACAATAATTAACAGATTTGACATTTCTTGTCAAATAACTTCAAGGTTGTGAAAATGTTTATGATACGGATGTAAGCCAATGGTTGAGTAAGGACAAACGTAAATAAGTAATGATAACACATGTTACGACTAATAAATTATACAAGAAACTTCTGAACGCAGTGATGGTAACAATAAAGATGAAGGTTCGACACAGACTGTAAAGGAAGGGAAAACTAGTCACGGTGAAGAAACGACCGCATTGGAAACTGTACTACTGTATATTGAACAACAGACAGACAGCACATCACCAGGTGTGCTTCTGCTAAAAGACGTCTACACGATACTGTAGCACAAAAACGATCTGATATTCAAACGCAGGAAACAAATGACTTTTCCAAAAATTTAGCAACCCCGATGAACTCATTAAATTTAAAGAATTATTGTAAACAATAAAGTTCTTTAAACATATTTTGTGGATTCACAATTATAGTATTAGGGTTCATTGGAAGCCTTATTTTGTTATGATGTACAGAAAAGTATTTGAGTGTAATCCGAGTTTTTGTAAATCCGAGGGGGTTTTAGCCCCATCTACCTCGAATTATCGAAACTATACTGTATTTCAATAATTTTACCATGAAAAATTTATTTTATGGTGCATCATCCTGCTTATAGAAAACTGTATGTACTGATACTAAAACACAGAGTGAATCTCGAATGTTGGTACCAAAATACCATAAGATTTCGTATAGGGAAAATATAATATTGGATTTTGTCAATAAGATCTCAAGAACAATATTTTGAACACAATTTTTCTACACAAATTGAAGTTAGATAAGACCTATATATTATTATAAAGTAAAAATAAAGCAGGCGTAAGTAAATATCAACTAGAAATGATACTAGATGAAACCAAAGTGTTTAAACAGAAACTTGCTCTCGTGTATTGAACTAATATATATAATTGTATGAATCATTTATCAGTTACATACATTACTGTAAATAATTATGATTTACCTTTGCTTCTGAATCAGGGTTGGCAGGGTCAGCGGGGAGATTAAGTTCTACAGTTCTTGTTTCTACAGCAATAACACCCATAGGAATGCCACCCAGTTTTGCTCTTCCACACACTACTGTCTGAGCCCATGGCTGCATTATTTCTTCCCATGATCCATAGTCAAAAAATCCACTCTCCCATTCTAAACTGTTAGCTAAACAAATAATAAATCAAACATTATAGAATAAAATTTTATAATGAGCAAAAAGCAAACAGGCCTAAAATAACCACAACATTGTTTATATATAAAATTAACATAAATGTACACTTAATAAATTTGTTGAGCACTGTGGACTAATTTTAATTAAATAAATAAAACCCATTAACTATAATATAAAAATCTTTCATTTAACTAAAATTACATATGTACATTTCAATTACATGATAGTAAGATTATCATATAGTCGAAATATTCATAAAATAATTTTAGTAAAAAAAAATTTTTATATTGTGGTTAGTGGGTTTTTATTTATTTAGTTACATGTAGATATCAGTCTTTGATTTTGGCAGATCAAGTTTTCAGAAACCAATTTTCTCACGGTAAAGTAGTTTTTCTGGTGGATTTTCTCAATTCACTTATTTATATTTTATTAATTTTTAATAAAAGTAAGATAAATTAGAGGTAACTGCATTATTTAAACTTTACACATTTTGGGATTTTAATCAACCTCTATCACTTGCTCACAAAAAATCTTAAATGTTTATTAAAGTTCTGTCCAGTCCAATTTTTTTTTTTTTTTTGAAATGGTCGTGCTTGAAGCACTTTTTCATAAAGTATATCCATTTCTTAAAGTGCATTATCTAATTATGTAAATTTGAATACTTATTTTACTGCTTCTTATCTAAGAAATAAAACCAAATTTGGTTACTAAACCATGTCGCGGGTGCTATAAAATATCTCTTTTTCAAAATGCAACTGTTATTTTTTCACACATTCACATGGCTCATAATTTGATGTTTTATATAGTTAGCCTCTTTTTTGACAAAATCTAGAACCATTCTTATGAAACTTTTTTTGTTTTTTTTTTCTAACCATTATTTTTATATCACATCTTTTATTTTATAACTTTAGTCATTTTATAACATATAGAGAAATGAAAAATGTTGTTATAATGTCTCATTTTAGCATTATTAGAAACCAAATGGTAAGAAGATATACTTTTTCCATCATATATTGCTTAATGATTTATATAATTGTCCTATTTTACTATCAACCAATGTCCTCAATGACTTTCTTTTCATTAATGTTACTTTAATCTATTAACAGATTGCATGATGAATTTATATCGGATCAGGTGTATTGTGATTTCAGGACCAAAAGGATTTGCATCGATCCCAATTCTTGGTGCAATGATAGATATCATCTTTAGTACGTCCTTAGTCCTGAAATTCTCGTGTGCTTAGAGTTTATGTTTACTCTCAGCTATTAGTGCTGGATTTTTGCTTAACATAAGTTTTTATCGTGTTTCATCATCATGGTTTGGGCAAATTTTATGAGCAGTTTTATCTTTGTTCATTATTTTAATAGTGGCTTTTCGTTGTTTTGGTGTTTGTAGTTTTCATAATTCAATAATGGCAGGAAGACTGTGAAATGATGCTTTACTAAACATTAAAGGCATTGATGAGTTACTCAAAAATTTACTTTCTGATAATATTGGTTATGAGCTTTCAGAAGGTAGCCTAAAATTGGGAATAACGACAACTGCAACGTATAAAAGCCATTTTTAGTCCAAGAACACAACTGGTCTTCATAAAATACCATTTACTGCAATGCATGGCATGAAAGTACCTATTCCTAAGCAAAAGAAGCCAATTAATTACTTTAGGCTTATTTCAGACGATGGTGTTATATTCCTTTTGTACTACTAACAGTTATGCTTTGGAGGTTATATGATGGAATTACTATTAGTTCTAAATCGGGTATTACAGGTTTGACTCATATTACAAAGATTTGACTTTAGATGAATTTAAAACATTTTTATTTCTCCAGCTAGATAAAAGAATAGTTAAACTGAACCCGTTACAAGACCAGTGGAAAACTGACAAATTATTGATCTTTCCATTCTTTTGAGAGCAGATAAGTTGTGATAGATATTTTTCAATTCTAAGGTATTTACAGGTTTCTTCAATTTTATCTGCTGGAAAACAGTAAACGAATTACTGTAGAAAATAAGAATTTTTTTCAAGACTGATGAAAAGTCATTTGAACATTGGCCATGCATATATGGACAACTTTTACAAAAGTTTTGACTTGGCATCTATACTCTAAGGAATAAAACATATTGTACCTGCACTCAAAAGGAAGTAAGTAACAGATGTAGTCAAATCTGCCAATCTAAAGATAGGTAACACCATAGCATAGTAAGCTGAGAGCATGAAGACAGCAAAGTAGATGGATAAAGAGTTGTGAGCTGTATTTGCACAAAATTGGAAAATGAGATGGTAGATATGGCGAAATAAATATCTTTAAGTTTAACCATATGTGAGCTATAAGTATATAAGCTATTATTTCATGTGAGAGATTATAGTGGAAGTTGAATGACACTAAAAGAATCACAATCTTTCAAAATGCAGGTTATTTATTGTGTTTAAACTAAGAGAAATTTTAGGTGTAAAATATGAAATATATAATGAAAATTTACAAAAAAAACAATTTTGAAAAATGAAAAAGTACATATGTGTTATGTAAAGTAAATAAAAGTTCTAAACTCATCTGTTTAATTCACTTTTGATGAAAAATGGTTCATTTTCATCTGGAAAATTGCACAAGAATTTTTCACAAATGAATCTAATCACTTTAACCATTTCTTCAATGGTTTCTAATTTTATACTTCCTGCTTTCCTCATACACAAATTTGTGTACTGGTCGACTTCATTCTTTTTAGCTAATACATGACATAAAACTTAAAAACAATATGAGATGGTCAGTAAAAGGTTTTTGAAAGACACTGTCACAAAACTGTGAAATACTAAATTCAAAATTTCAAAATAAGTATCAGTTTACAAGCAGTTTGCAGGATTCTGAAGACTGCATGAAAAAATTACAAATTAATCTAAATTTTTTTAAAATCTTTTCATGTTAAAAGTGTTTTATAAACTACCTAACGTTAATTATATAATTTTAAAAAAACTTACTTGGATTTTGACGTCCAGCTAACATCCAGCGAGGGTCGTAAGGTGTTCTTGTGGGTATATATCCGACTTCCCTATCAACAGGGTCGACAGATGGAATGATAGGAGGAGGTGACAGTTTATCCTAAACAAATAGGCAAAATCAATTCAAGTATGCCGTTAAAATAAAATTCACTTTTTGTGTGAAATATTACCCAGATAAATTAATGAAGTTTTAACACAACCTTAAAAACTTATTTCAAGAACAAATTACTGTAAGCACTTTTAAAAAAACAGTAAACAATCTTCAAATAAATCTACAACAAAACACTAAAAATAGATTTTATACACATAAAACTTATATGGAATATGATCAGCCACTTTTAATCTTATATCATATGGCTAGTGTTTTAGTCTACTGCATGAAATCAGTCAGGTATACAAAAATGCAGCATTGCCATATGGCTTGTGCAACCCATATTTTGTAATATTCTACAAGTCTCATTTGCAAGAAAATTATATATTAAATGCCTAATATAATTATTACTTTTAAATAATGTTTATTGTAGTGGCGAATTAGAAAGGCAAATATTACATATTAAATTCAAGCATAAACAATGGTAAAGAACATGTGTTACCAAGATTATAGGCACAGTTTAAGCTGTTTGTTATGTTAAAGTTTACAGGAAAAATCACTCATATAATTATCACACCCGAGTTCGTTTAATAAAGCATTTAAATAATAAAAATATGAATTAGGGTTAAATAAATTGGAGGAATTTGGGGAATATTGTTGAGAGTATCCGAATACAAATTTTACAGATCTATGAGGTTTCTAGTTCACAAAATTTATCAGATGTTTTAAAAGTTGTTAAAATCAATACCTATAGTTTTGCACAAAAACCTATATAGCAGAAATAAATAAATTTAAACCTACACAGTTGTATACCAAATAAATATAATATTTACCACTAACCTGCTAATGTCTGAATATAAAACATAATGTAAAAGGTCTGATTTCTCGTTTTAATGCATGCATTTTCAGCAAGAATTTTATTTGTGCAAGAGCTATGTCATTCCTTTCGAAAAGGTACCTCCTTCCATCATTACATTTCTTGTAATGAAATCCAAACTTTTTAAAACCCTCTGTACCAAAGCTACACTGCCATTGTACCCAATTTTTTTTTAAATACAGACATCAAGTTCTCAGAATTCAGAGACTCACTTTTATTATAAAATTCAAGCTGTTCGCTCAAAAACATCACAGTCAAAATCGACTAGTTCAATACAAAAACTGTATTGCTGAAATTGACATTAAAATCTGTTGGTGAAATTCTATATTTATGGCAACAGTTAGCTGCAACCGTTACTGAAACTGATCCCTCTCTAGAACGAGCATTAAAATTTAATTGACAGCTGGAAGAAACACTATCACTATATAAAAGAAGTGTGTAAAGAGCTAGAAAAAAATTGTGCACAAAGTAAAATAACAAGTTTTTTTTAAAAATCAAATTAACAGTGTTTAAAAGATTATTTGTCTAAAATTAGGTGTTTAAAAATTAAGTGGATAGTGTTTAACAATGAAGAATATACGTGTCTGTGTATGAGGGTGGATATTTAATAGAAAATATTTTAAGAGTTTTCAGACTGAAGGGAAACGTAAGTAAACAATAAAAAATATGTATGTAATTATGTAGTACGTAAATTAACCATCCTGTATTATAAGTGTATAGTATAGCTATAAGTAATGTTAACATTTTTTATGTGGAACGTAACTCCTCTCTTTCTATATACAGTATTCGTGGTGAGATCGGTGAACGTAACCCAGTGAATAACAAGGCATTACTGTATAATTAATGACTATCCTGTCATTTCAGTATGTTTGACATAAAACAGTTAACTCTAAAGACATTGTTTTAAGACTTTGGAATACATTTATCGACTGGTTAAATTATCTGTATTTAATAGTTTAGTGTTGTGTAACATGGGTTTTATTGAGATTTGTGTGTGTAAAATTAAGTGTGTCCTCTTAAACAATAAGTAATGTGTATTTCCTAATACTATACGGTATTTAATGTTTGCATTATTAACATTCAGAAAAAGAGTTGGGCATTGGGGTTTGAATGTTACTGGTAATAGACTTCATTCGCATTCAGATACAAAAGCAAATAATGCTGATCTCTTGAGACTTGTTAAAACAAATTTTCACTTTATATCACATTTAATAATTTAAAAAAATCTTTACCTCACAACTTTAGACAGTTTCTAACGTCTACTTTCAAAAAAATTAATATATTAAAGTATATAATTTATTACCTTTGGCATGTAGGAAAGCCATTTAAGAATAGTGTAGATACCATCCAGATCTCTTGGTTCTGTTTTATGGGTGACACCATTGTTGAAGTTGATCTGTATACCACCAAGTTGGTTGTTTGAAGCATACACTTGTTTTCCTAGTAACTGAAAGTTTAACAATTAGTTAGGTTATTACTAAATAATTAACAAGACAAATTTGTAAATAGTTATATTGATTTAAACAACTTCATAAAAGTTATATTAAACGGTTTACATTTTAAATGAAGTAGATAAGACTAGAAGGAGTAATGGTTTTGTTAAGCAGAAGTTAGAGCAAACAAAGTATAAATTACAAGTAATCATAAGTGTTCACAATTACCAAATAAAATTTACTTTTAAAGTTGTCCGCAAGTAAATCCACTCCAAATAATTAATACAAAATACTAATTAAGGTTTAATTACAAATATACTAATTAATTTTATTTGTAATCTGGAAAGTACTTGCAAGTAACACCATTTGCCTATTATATAATTGCAACACTACTTTCTGAAGTTTAGATATCCACATTAAAAAAAATGGTATTCCAAAATTGAATAAATGTTTGCTAGTATGGTAAAATACCACAATGCCAAATAAGAGTATAGTCGGATTAACAGGGGCAGGAGACATTCCCATAATTCCTTAAAACTAAATATGGAACAAAATTGTTATGATTAGTATAGTTTGTTTTTCAGTCTAGTAGTTCTACTATTATTAATATTTTAACTTGAGTTGAGAAACACGAATAAAATTTATTTTTATTTCACTACAATAATTTTATATTCTGTAAGTCAATCATTATTGTTATTTTCAAAGGTTAAAATGTGAGAAAGAATACATTATTTATGTGATATTCCAAAATTGCCTTGACAAATTTGTTAACCATTTATAGTCAAGATGATTGTTATAACTATCTTGAATTCACTGATTAAACTATAAGTAATTATTACATAACTAGGTGAATACTTGAGAGCTTACTTGCTGACGTGTTTTGAAACAATAGTTTTATTTACGAAGCTAAACCTCTTCTCAAGTAGCAGAGTAGCTTGAAATGATTATTTCAAAACTTGCCAGCAAGTAAGCTCTTAAGTATTCACTTAGTTGTATAATAACTACTTATAGTAAAATCAAGTTTTGCACAAAAAGCAGATGTTCTTTTTTCTATTGTCTCAAAAACGTATTAAGGAGAAGTAGACAGTTATATGATGGTCCGAATATAAGAATGAATGGAAACAGACATGATGTAAAATTATGAATATGGATAGGTCAACAGCTCAACATGCTGCGAGTCACAACATCACAACTTTTGATGACTGCTATACCACAAAAATAATTAAAGCACTCCCCTCTGATTGCAATCCCTCAGAACTGAGAAGATGGGAACTATCATACCAGTGGTATACCAAGTCCAAAAATCCCCTAACCTCAATATCAGATAAATCCATTTACTTTTTACCCTTATAGCCTCATCAGACGTCTCCAATCTCTTTTCCCCTGACAGACTTATATAAACTATAATCACTCATATGCTCATGGAAACAATATATATATATCTTTAATCTGTGCATATGTGACATCTGATTTCTACACAATTTGTGATTACAACTTATATTTATTTGATTTCATTCTATCATATTTCTTTTTGTGTTTTCTCTGTGATTGACAAAGACAACTGTGTGGTTGAAATATATCATTGGTTAAGTGCTTTTATGTGTTTCTATTTCAAGACTACAGAGTGGACTCTTACCAAGGTAAGTCTGTTAGTCTCCTAGTCCAAAAAATCTATATATATATATATATAACTGTTAATCCCAGTCAATTTGCAACTTCATTAAAAGTAATTTTTTATTTGTGGATAATTGGGACTGCAATTTATATCGAAGGTCTGGTTCAATTTGTAAAAGCTTTGGACAATATTATAGATTCAAATAGAAGAAAGAACCTCCTTTGCTTTATTCTGCAACACCTAAACCTACTCTCTTGCAAAAAAAATAATAACAAAGATTTGATAGCTATTATATGATCTTTTTGTATCTGTTTATGTGTCTGTTAAAGTATACAAATTTACATTTAAGAAAATATTAAATCAAAATGTTACCTTGTTAAGAGCTTGGTATCCTGTTAAAATAATATGAGAATTTTCAATCTGAATTAATCTTTGGCCCAGCCGAACAAGATAAGAACCAATACCAATAGCTCTGCAAGATACCATTGAGATTGTCACTATTTCCTTGTATGCCTGCGAAGTTTCACCAGCGATCATGCCTGCATGTCGTAAGTTCTCTACTCCCAGCCCATCTTCTTTTCCTGTAATAATTAGTTAAATACTGTTAATCATCTAATTTTAATAAAATTTATGTACTAGTCTAGACTTCAAAAGGGTTGGGTAAACAAGTGGGGACACACATAAGTCTCTGTAATCGTCAAAAAAAAGTAACAGCAAAGAAATCTCTAATAATAAGTCTTCCTATTGATTCACGTCCCTTGCAGATACACATAGCAGGTCCGAAATGTTGTAGACAGATACACTTAATTTAGTCTGGTTTTTTCTGTACTGGTTTTCTTTTTTAATCTAATTTACTCCTTGAATCAATAATATTTTTTTGTCAGACCCATGCAATAGTATTACTATAATCAAGTTATTGCTGTTCCATTGACTAGTTAGTAACTTAAAGCATGTTTTTCTATTAATAACTCATTCGCATTTTACTGCAATACATCTGTCACTGCACACCTGATTTTTCATTGTATGATTGATTTATTGAACATAATAGTCTCTTTATATAATTAAAGTCATACACTTCAAACTAAAAAAAAAAAAAAAAAAATAGCTACAATGTAGGCAATAAGTTGTTATATAAGCATCATGTTTAAAAAAAACAACAATTTTATAATTTGAAAGAATGTTTCAAACAAATATAATTACAGTAGAAAAGCAAAAATTCAGATTAATTGGAACTGGATTACTTTTAGATTATTAAATTCTCTTGACTTTTAATATGAATCAATATATATATATATATATATATATATATATATATATATATATATATATATATATATATCTTCGATGTTACCTTACTAAAATATATTAGAGTCTTGAAATTCCATGCCCCGATATTTCGGGTTTCTGTTAATTTCAGGCCTTTTTTTATTTGAGCCTGTTTTATCTATTTGAATGAAAATGGTGAGTTAGGCTTACAAGAAATGTTTATAGCCATACAGTAAGCAAAGGAAATAAGTTGGGCTTCCAAAAAATGTCCCTTTACAGTTCTAAAAACTTATATAGTTTATTTTTAATTAAAAATGTTGGTGCAGTGTCGCCAGGACTTCCTGCCCGTTCCAGTGGCCTGCAAAGAGGACCTACAGCATCTCTTTGGCGAACTGCAGGAGAGCCTTCACAGCGGATTCAGATGTGTCGTCACCGTCAGGACATCAAGGGTGACGACTCGGAGAGGCCAGTACAGGGACTGCGGCACCGTTGGACATGCGTCCAAGTGGTACGGCAACTGTCCCAAGCACGAGTCCCGGCCCCGCCGACAGAAGCAGACGCCCGCACCGAGAAGCGATCGCCAGGTTCTTGGGGGACCTCTAGTTTCCCCCTGCTGCCGCCAACACCTGCGGACAGCAGAGAGACTGCGTCGTCGTCACCACCGGATACTGTAGCGGTATCCAAGATTGCTCCCCCTTATAAGAGGAAGTACCGCAACACCGAAAACAGGGAGGATCCCGCTGCTGTGGCTACCGGCTGGGAGAGAGTCTGCCACCGTCGGCCGAAAACCAAGCCGGCCTGTGTCGAGGAGCTCAAGTATAAGTATCCTTTCTTGGACTCCGAGGATGCGGATGACACTTGCACTCAGCTGATACCGGATGACGAGCTCTTGAACTCTTTTCGAGAGATTACTGAGCTCGTTCTTGCTCCAGGGGGTCTACGTCAAGGACCAAGAATTCGCCAATGTCCACGTCCAACTTTATGAAGAGGATATGAAGGACAATGTGGAAAAAGAGCTCCGCACTAAACGCCGGTGGCGGAATAAGCAGCATGCTTGGCGAAGGCAACGACGGAGAGAAGCTGATGCAGCCACCCTAGCTAAATAAGTTTTGTATGTATCTAAAGAAAATTGTATTTTTTTCTTATTCTTTCTAAATATGTATTTTTCTGTTTGTAAAAATTTTTTGATTAAGGTTCATTAAAACTCTTATTTTTTCTAACACACTGGAACGTATTTCCGTGTAAACCAAGTATTTGGTAATTTGAAGGGGTCTCGGTTCCTTCAAATTATCGAGACTTTACTGTAGTTATTAATTCCATCTAATGGTTAAAGAAGCAGAGAGGATGAGTTAAAACCATTAATGTGGTTGAATTATTACACTTTTTATTTACAAAAAAATACTACTATATTGTTTGCTGATTTTTAACTTCTAAGAGGATTGCTTACATCGAGATACAAGCAAATTATGTTGGAAAGGCCTCCCAATTTATCCTACACTTGTTGGTGTTAAATACTACAACCCTAACAACTGCTTCCTTAATAAACCTCTCTAAAATCACTTCCAGCTGCACAGTTTCAGTAAAATGTTTGTTCGTGGATGTTACACCCTCTATCTCATGCCTCGGGCCAGCCAGGATTGGCTACAAAAACTTTTCAATAAATAATGCTTTCCATTAATCAATAAACCTGAGATGAAAAATTAATAGCCCAAAGCTTCTCATTTGAGTAGATCAAAGTAGAATTACTTCATTTTTGTCTATTATTTCCTGAATATCCAGTTAATATTTTCAGAGCCCTTTCTTCAGATTCAAGTTTGGGCCCAAATTGTTTTAGTTATATTCTTTTAGCCTAAACATTGCTTGCAGTGGAAGTTCTTTTTACTGAACTTTCTAAAATTTTAAAATTTATTTCAAGAGTTAATAAAGTGAGCTTCTTGTTCAAACTTGACACCATAACAGGAGCAGAACTGTAATGTGTTACAAAAACCAACAGACAAACACTCTACTGTTCGCAAATAACCAGTTTTGTAACAAGAACTTCATATTTTTTCTTGCCAAAACAAAATCCTAATTATTGACATTTTGGATTTTTGAGGACCAAATTAATGACTTTCTATTGTATTACTGAAATTGGTATTTTTAGAATTACCAAAAACACGAAAAAAGACAATTACAGTGAACATACCTATTATGTCTGTGATTCTATATCGAGGTTCTCCTTCATCTTCGATCAGAATGGCCTTTACAGCATTCATAGCAGACACCTTAGTGTAGTCTTCTGGTGTCAGGTATAAATATCTGAAACCCTGTTAAAAATAATGACAAGGTAAGTAATTTAAAGTCGGGTCATCATTATGTGATTAAATCTTTGGCTTATAGAACAAAAATATGTATTGCCAAGAACTGAAGAGCTTGGAATATATACCTACTCTGCGCTAGTGGGATTTAGGTCAGGCTTATCTAACTCGGGTGACCCTGATGAATAAATGTCAAATAATGCTTCTTTAATAGGTGATAGCTTAGTTCACTAACTTCATGGCTGATGAAAAACAATGGAAAAATACTAAGTATACAATAACTCATTTAACACACACAAAATCAGCCTACGTAAATTAATAAAACATCAAGAAACACATGACAAAAATATGTTTTAGAGTGGAATCAAATAAGATTCCATCGTCTAAGATTGAGTTAATAAATTAGATAGAAAATTTAAGTAAATATATTTAAAAACTACGACAAGAGTTAATTTTTTTTAAAATAAGTTACCCTGTTATATTATGGGATACAATTATCTGTAAGGTCTATACATCTGTGACAGTTGAATCATTTCCTGTTATATGCTTTGGAAACTTGGTCATCTGTGACAAATGTCAGTTTATTCTTTATTTTTATCTAACAAAGGTCGCAATCTCTTTAAAATATGTCAAATATTTATATTTTTAAAAATATAGCAGATTATTAACAAGGAACTATGTCAATCTTCTTATTGAATAAAAAAATCTTAAGGTTTTACCTTTACCAAAAGAACCTAAAAGTATATTTAAAACAAAATGCAATCACCCTAGAATATAGGATGTATATGACAATTATTATAAATATAAAAAACAGGAAAACCAGAATTAATAACCTGAAAGTGAAAAGGAATGTATTTGATACATTTGTTTCAAACAACCACCAGATTATTTCCAAATTGTACTTAGTTATAAAACTACATTCCATAGTAACAAATTAGTTTGTATTAAAAAATTGTAAAAAAACTTTGCAAGAAACCATTTTTACTAATTGGTACTTATATCTGTGCATTATTTAATCTCCAACCTTTAAAATAAAAAAATTCCCCTCCCTCTAATGGTGACATGATGTCATCCCTGAAATATTGTTTATCTACTATGTTTCGACTTGGAAACCATGGAAGGAATCTGGTACATTACTATATATTACACTGTTTTCTCAAAGATATCTTAATGTCTATTGAAACTGATACAACTCAAATTCTTACTCTATCTGGCTCCCTGGAATCTTCCCATGCAATTCTGAAGAGACCTTTTATTTCTTCTGCAAGCCCTATAAACATAAAAATAACCCAATAATAATATTATCAATCAAATAAAAAATAATGTCAGTCAAAATAATCTTTATTTCACTATTATGATCCAGAGGATCCACTGGACAATGAAGACAATGAGGTGGATACACGTTTGTTTTCATGGATTATGGCAGTGGTGTAGTTATAAACAAAAAATATTTATTGTTATATAATTTTTCAGCTTTCATAATCCACTGTTTTATAAAAAAAACACACTGTTTGAAAAAAATAGAAATAACTCAGTCAAATTACTTTAGAAATAACTGTTTTAAAGTAGATGAGTATCAAAAAAAAAGTATTAAATAAAATGTTAATATTTACAGGGTATGTCAAAATAACTTCATTGTTTCATAACATAATAAAATTCATTTTAGGAAACATAAATTGATTAGTATTTTTAATAATGTAAGTACATATTTGAAGTTTTATTTCACACAGTTTTGAAAATCGTATCAGGTAGGTGACCCCTCCCCCCTCTATTTTCCATACAGTGAAGCCCATTTTTGTTTTTTGTCGTAACACTTATCATCATAGCTGTGACAGTCATTAATACCCTTGAAGTGTGAGCCATTGCTCCATTCTGTCAGAATCTAAGGTCCTTAAGTCCAATTTATCAAATTGTGAAAAAATATCTTTCCTATGTGTTCATGTACCGGTCTGAATTTACTGCCACTATCTTCAACTATATGAATGTTTCGAAAGTCACTGAAAAAAACCGTTGTGCTCAGAGAGTTCATGCACAATTGCCATCTTGTACAAATGGAAAAGATGATAACCGTGAAAAACTGGTCTCACAGCGATTGGAAAGTTCAAAGGCTTATACGTGTTTGCACACAGATGCCATTGCGATTCCAAGAAGAAGATTCTAACTACCTTAACATTCTCAGGTGATCTGATAGGCCGAGGGACTCCAGTTCTCTGTCTAGTCGTACTTGTGATTTGTCTGAAGGAGTGTTTATAGTTTATACTTCAACTAGTTTACAGTCATAGACAAGTCCCAATGAAGCAATTTTGATAGACATGGTGGGTTCTAATAACAGAACTTCTGTTCAAGAAGAAGGTCTCGATAGAACACAGATTGCTCCTCACTCTTCCAACCCTATGATGACAACTGGCTTAAGTAGGAAACAAATCTTTATAACCCCACATCTTGAACATGAATAATTCCACCTACTACAAGCCACTAAAGCATTGAAACATGTTTAAAAACAAAAAAATTATGTTGCAAGACGCTGTATAACAGCATGACAAATACAATGACAAAGGTCATTAACGTAAGAGAGTGCACCACTTAATAAGGTATGTAATTGCAGCTTGGTTGTCTCTCTTGCAGATAAACAGAATTTGCGTGACCATGAGTTGAATAACTATTGTAAACCATAATTAAATATGAGGTTCACAGTCCAGCACATGAATAAAGAATGAGAAAATGTACACATCAGACATTCAGGTGGTCAAATGGTTAAAGCAGTTGAAATGCATAATAACTTTCTGTACTAACCAATTCTAGCTCCACTGTTAGCAGAAATGTATATCCTAGGACATTTCAGTTTTCTTGCCAGTTCTGAAGCGAGGCAGAATACTATGTCTTCTTTGGGACCAAAAGAACCAATGAAAAACGTAATGTCATTGGCAATGACAATGATATCTCTTCCATCGGGATATTCAGGAGTGCTTAATGTCATCTTCCAGGCAACCATGCCAACCTATCAAAAACAGTAAATGTAAACATGGTTTCACCATAGAAATAAAGACAAAAAAGCTTTAGGGGATATCAATTTTTAATATCTGTTTCATGTAATAATATTTAAATTTTGTTGCATTTCTAAGCAAATATACTTGAAAATTTATTTAAAAAATAAATTAAATATTTTTTTAATGGGCATGAGAGTTATGTTTTGAACATAAGTATATGTTTAGTGACATACCTTGTGATATATTATATAATTCATAATTAGCAGCATCAAATCAGTTTTACAAACAATATGTAGTGGTTTGTAGCCAGAGTAAGGTGACCCTAATTTTTTAAGAAATTGAGTTAAGAGCAGAAATATGTATGACAACAGAGTGGTCTAATTACAGTGATACTACATTTTGATAAATAGCAGCACTGAAACTTATTGGGCTCTATGAGTTACTCTATTGCTTTTGCCAATCTTTAGCACTAATTACCTAACATAACATTGTGGAGAAGGCCTACTTTGAAAAAAACTAAATATATTTCTTGAATTTTGTAGTCCATTAAGTTCGGTGAATCTTATTAATCACTTAAACAATAGTTTATGACTATCCGAACTTTAAATTTAGTAAATTTGTTAAAACTTACTGAGACAGAACGTTTTCGATCGCTATGTGCCGATCTTCATCAGTGTCTTCTGCTTGGAGATGTTGGGTCAAGCGGTGACGGTTTTAAAGTTAGGTTTTCGATAGTATCAAAGAGTATGTGTGATTTGTATTGTGTTTGTTTGTTTAATATGTTTGTATTTTGTGTTTTTGTGCGTCTGTAAATTTCATATTGTTTCTAGTGTGTTGAGAGTGGACTTTTTTTGTTGATGTGTAGGATTTCTAAATTGTCATAAATGTCTGTGTATTTGTGTCTTGTTTCTTTTAAATGATTGTAAAATATGAGTTGGTGTTCTGTTTGTGTTCTTCGACTCTTTGTTTAAAGCTGCGACCTGTTTGTCCAATGTAGAATTTGTTACATTCATCACAGTTCAGTTTATATACACCTAGTGCTTGTAGTTTATCTTTGTTGTTGGTGTTGTGTTGTATTTTGTATTGTAACTTGTTATTGGTTTTGTATGCTATTTTGTAACCTATTTTTTTGAAATTTGCGGGCTATTTTGTTTGTTGTTTTGTTTATTAATGGTATTGTGATGTATTTGTTTTCCCTGTCTGTAGTGTTAATTTTAGTGTTTTATTGTATTTTATACCATAGTTTGTCTATTATTGTGGTGTTGTATCCATTTGTGTATGCTAAATATTTAATTGTGTCTAGTTCTTTGTTTATGTTTTCTGTGGTCATTGGGACTTCTTTAAGTCTATGGAGCATGGATCTGAAGGCAGCGTGTTCGTGTTAGATAGGGTGGTTTGAGGTGTGTTTGTCATTATTGGTTTCCTGTAAATGTTGAAGCTGCGTTTTAGAACACTGCTGATAGGATTTCCCATGGGTAGGCCATCTGGTTGTGAATAGAAGTTTGAGTTGTGGGTGAAATAGTTTTGTTTGGTGATGATTTGGAGGATGTTTATGATTTCGGTAACGTGGGTTTTAGGTAAGTTGTTTTGTATTAATTGGGTGTCAAGGATGTTGAGAGTTTCGGATACGGGTATGTTGGTGTACATATTTGTTATGTTGAGTGATAGTAGTGTTGAATTGTGTGGTATGTTTGTGTCTTTTATTTTATTTATGAGGTTTGTTCTGTTTTTTTGTGTGTTTCTGTGTTTAGGTTTATGGATTGTTTGATTATTTTGTCCATGTATTTTGCTAATTTATGTGTAGGGGCATTCTGGTAGTATAAATATATTTATAAACTTTTGCCCAGATTAATTATTTTTAGTTTAGAATAGGGTTATCTAAACTATAGCCCATTACCACCTTCACATAATCTATTTTGATTCAAAACTACTATATGATATATAAGCTAGGTATTGGCTCTTGGGACAGAGTTGAGTCAGTGTGGATCCTAGTCTAAAAAATTTAATGCCTTTGGTTTAGGATGTGTCAAATTACTCCATGTTAAATAAAGATACTGTCTTTCAGATTTGTTGACGGTTTCATCCTTTTTTCATTAGTTGTTTTCTGGTTATGGGATTTAAAAACTAATCAAGAAATTTGGATGATTAAAAAAACCTATGCTGCATAGCGAAATAATCATATTTCATAAAAAATGCATTTTTTAGAATGTATCATTTTACACGCAAACAAAAACAGTTATGAATAAGGGGAATCTAATATGTAGGCAATAAAATGTAGGCTTTGTATAGATTTATAATTTATACACTAAACAATGCTTAAATTTTTTATTAAAGGATGTTATTGTATGACATTAAGGTTTTATAAGTTGCCACTTTTTATGATTTTACACCTAATTACTTTCTTACGTGTGATGTGTCATTGAACAGTGTGAGGTTGGAGATAAGCTGGCTGGAGATGAAAGGATTTGGTGGTTCAGGGTAAGATAAGATACAAAAAGTAAAATTAAATGGTTCTAAAGTTTGAAACGAAACAAAATTAGATATGACGTTGTGAATAATGAGTTGTTCACTACAATGAAATGGTGTAATAAATAAGACATTACTAGAGCCATAAAAATAAGATTTGATTATGATGAGGAAAGAAATTGGTGACATATTTGATATTATTACAAAGGATCGACAAGATGTTGAATACGTTTTTGATGAATTACTTTAAAACATCATATAGTGGAGAAGGTTGGGGTTGAGCTACAGGTACTATGAATCGCTCGAAGGCAAATACACTGAAGTAGCCCACCATCTGAGACTGAGATTGAATACTGGAGACAATCATTCCTGATCATGACTCCCTACCTTTATCTTTGGATGTTGGATTCCTACATGAAGATACATCTCCTTATGCATTCTTCATTGTCATACATGCTAAAAATGGTTTCAAAAAAAGTGGAAAAATTGCGAAGTCTTTATGGGTGATACAATTTTTTGCAGAATTAGATTTATGGTAAACAGGATTTATCAGGAAACAAATATAAGGAAATTAATAAAGTGGCTACATTTTTGGAAGAGGCTAAAATTGTCTTCTCTGCAACAAGACACACATTCCTTATTTTAAGTGCTTTCTTGTCCACAAAGGGTACAGTTGAATGACCTTCCAGTGCCCTTTGAAGGGTAAAGCCCTGGCTCAGAATTAGAGGACAGAGAGGCTGGGTTGTGTTTGATGAATAGGTAACATTTATTTGCTTTTACTAATCATAATTACAAATAATCATTAATAAACAATAAACTAAATAAGGTACCAAAAATGAAAACTGCATCCATTATAAAATATATAATATTTGGTTCTTTATAAGTGAGAATATTTTTGTGATAAAATACATTTTAACACATTCAGCACGGGGGCGATATTGGTGATCTGATCAAACTACGGTATGTTTTTTCGTTAACTTCCACCTCTGACGGGTTGCATAGTTTGTCATAGCATCTAACTATCGTGCCCGTTGTTTTCATCTCAATAATTTTATTTCTAACGTATACAGGTTTATTGGGGACATCAAAACAGTGTATTAGATGTTAAAATATTGTTTTATTTATCGGGTCACAATTTAAAAAATGAAATACAAATGATAAAACACTGTATGACAAATAATAAAACACAATAAAAGAGACATAAAAAAAAGATAATTTACAAACAAAACCTACTACTAAAACATACTACATACTAAAATATGCACTTAACGTTTAACTCGGAAGGTTGGTTTCTGTTTGTGCCATGTGTTTCACAAAGCCATAGAGATCAATAATATAAACGGAGACATAGATAATGCATATGTCATATCCGAGACTAATTATAGCCGAGATTAGCTGACATTTGTTTACTACAATCTTATGATGACACATTAGGTTTCCGAGCGTCCAAGCATTTTGTCAATGACTCATATTTACAATAGTCTGTTCCCACCTCCAGTTGGGTCATTCACTCTAATAGGACAGTTATCGTTTATTCTTGTGTTAGTTCAGAAAGCTTAGTTTATTTTTATGATCGTTGTTTTTACCGGACATTTTGCAGCGTAAAATGATTCAAACTTAAAAGAAACATTAAAACATAAAAGTTACACCAAATTAAATCTGTTCATAAAACTCCCTGGAGCATTGTTTTAGATGAAGCATCAAAAGTTAACTTGGGATGGTCGGATTTAAAAACGACTGAGGCACAATATTCTCCAAACTCTTCTGAAGCACTGACGTAAAATCAAACCTTTATACTAGAGAAGTTTCAATTAGACTGGGAGTGAGCGTGCCGGTGCGCTCCCGTCACTCTAAAGGCAAGCGGGGAGCACACCGGCACGCTCTCGTTGCCTCGTAAGGGAACCCAGAGCGTGCTGGGTCGCTAGCCATGCTGACGTGTTAATTGATGTGACAAATTAAATTAATGCACCCACTGACTGCCACTGCATACATCCAATTATATCCTAATGGTTTAAAGTGAAAACATAGGCACTTGCCTTGCAAACAAACTGTAGATAAGGTTAGACCTATTTTGTGATAATAACCACAAAATTATTATGGTTATTGTGGTTAGAGGTTGTTTGTGTTATTTACTATAAATTCACCATAGATATTTATCATCAGGGGGTAATGTATGTGTTTTCTAATTGTGGTATATCCAAATTGATAGGTGAAATAATCTAAAGTCCCTGTGGGCTTGTCTATTATTGGATTCTCCTACTACTTACATCATTTTCTCCAGGAAGTCTCTTCTGCTCTATAAGGTTCCCATCCTCAACGATTAGCTCAACGCATTCCATGACTTGAGCAGGTTTCACTATGCTTTCTGAAACATAAGAATAAAACTAGTTTGTCTTTCCAAATGAGGTATACCCCTGATATCTGGGTATTACAAAGCATTTAACACACTTTTAAATATCTCAAAAAATAAAAGTTGTTTCTCTTAAATCATGAACTTATATTAATATTTTAAAAGGCTTTATATTAAAGTTTCTCTGGAATTTGGAACCACTGTTGCATGCCCAAATAAATATACATTTTTTTTTTTTTTGTAATTACAAATAGGGAAATTGAGAGCAAAATAAATACTGACATAAAAACTTAACACAAAAACAGAAAGATTAAATTTAAAACATTTAAGAGCTTTAAAATTTAAAACCGTAATCTTGCAATTCTAAATATAACTTTGCAACTTTTAATTGTATGGTCAATTAACCCTTTGAAAAGTAACTTTCCAAACATTCAACATGCCCCAAAAAGTGAGATTTTTAAAATCTTGTTAAATAATATTTTAAACACTATATTGATACTTGATATTGTGTTAGTTCTGAAATTTTAACATTTTGTGGGAAAAATTTCATTTAACGACATTTTTGGTGAGAAAAAATCATTTTATAAGAAAATAATGTTTGTAGTAGCTAATAGAAAAATAAAGAAATTTTGAAAGTCTTGCTCTACAATATAAAGCTATTATTATTCATGAAAACATAGCAATAATTAAAAAAAAGTAATAACAAATCGACCATGAAATTGCCGAACTGACAGCGATGAAGCTAGAACACTAATCCTAGCATTTGGCATACTGAATGCATCCAGTATGGCTACACATTACTCACACAACATGTATCTAACGTTTATCCAATGTGATTACAACTAGGAAACTTTGTTTTAACACTTTGATTGCTGGTACAGTTTCCATGGTAGAACACGGGAGGTTTTGGCGTGTATTTAAAAAAACATAACTTTAAACCTATTAAAGATATAAAAATGAAACTTAGAATTCTAGTTTGTCCTGATTTAATCTTTAGGGTGATATATAACACGATTGCTTTATATTTGAATTCTTATATTTAAAACAACGCTTTATAACTGTCACTTTTGAAAAAAAAAATTAAACAAAAGTGCACTAAACAGGTTTTTTCAAAACTTAATACAGTGGAACCCCTCAAATATGAACTAATTCGGGCTATAGTCTATTCGGATTTGGAAAAGTTACGATTTGCCGAAAAAGTTCGGATTTCGGATTTGTTGTGTATTTTGCATTTGACAGAAATGCATTTTTTTTATTACCGAACAATATTAGAACATTCATTACATATTTCTGTATTAAAAAGTAAACAGTTTTGCAGTGCTACAAGTGAAAAGTCTTTGGAACAACACCATCGCATGAAAGTTTCGGTGAATGAAAAAATTGATGAGGCTGTATTGCTCCTTCACATCCTTCAGACAAGCAGTTGGTATGTAATGACATAAAAGCATTTTTCTCCTACCTAACATGACATCGTTGTTTCAGCCTATGGATTAAGCTAAGCTGCAGAACATAAAACTGAGCTACGGAAAAAAGCTTCTACAAACACAAATTGAAAAAGATTGTTCTCTTTCTATTCCAGAAAAACTCAAGACGATTACAATAAAGGATGTAATTTACTGGGTAGCTGAATCCTGGGAAAATATCAGTAACACTTTACTGCAGAAATCTTGGAAGCTCTGGCCTACCTACGAATTTGTGGAAAAACCACTTAGAACACGGGATGATGAAACTGACTGAGCTCCTTCAGCTTCTTTTCTTTTTCTCTTTACATTTGGATATGTATACACATCTGTGGTTCACTTCAGTCTTTTCTTTTTCTCTTTTTTTGATTGACAAATATCATTGTGTGATCGAAATATTTCAATAGTGTGACAAGTTTTTATATGTGTGTTTATTTATTTCCAAGAGATTGCAGTTTTGGACTATTGTCACTAGGTTAGTCTGTCAGTCTCCTATCTAGTCCAAGAATTCCTAAATAAGCTTTAAGCTCTACTAGTTTACACTAATTTAAAAACGATAAATTATTCAACCGTATAGACAAAACTCGCATAAATACGAAGTAAGATTCTTGTTTAAGTACATATAGTGAAAGTGATAAATGAATACAAGAAAACAGTGTTGCAAAGCTAAAAATATGGATATCGCCCCACAAGGTAAACAAGCAACCAAACTATTAAATAAAATTGAAAAACTCAGGAAACAAATCATAAATATTAACCATAACATATATTTTAATAAACAATGCATTAAAAACAAAATAACACCAAAATATGTCAAAATAATAATTAAAAAACCAGGTGGCATCAGCACCAGGTTTCATTTTTTCCCCTGTTCTTGAAGACTTTCTACACCAATATGTATAATTTATTTTGCAATATCAATGATATCAGTGTAACATATGCTTTTCTATGAAGAATAGTTGAATGGCTTCTGGTTATTGTAAAATTTAAAAATACATTTATGGTAATTTTAAGTATTTTTCCATTGTGAATATATACCCACACTATCCATACCATGTTAAAAAAATTGTGAGATAAAATATTAAAATGGATAAGAGCTCCAAAATAGGTATTACGTATTTTGGACATGGCCTGTTTCTTTTGAAAACAAATTGACCAACATAATTTTTACAAGCTTACAATAACCAATGAAACTCCTACTATTTTTATTCATTTCATACAAATAACTCTTAGCAGTTTCTGTTTCTCATAGGAAAAGATGGTTATTGCTATATCCAGAATATAAGAGCTCAATGACAATTCTAATGAGTAAAGCATTTGACTACTAGCCTAAAAGTCTTGGAAATTCCTGATCGGTCCAAATATATCAAGGTGATTTATCAGCATCATATTGACTTAGATTAAGAAATAAGTACCTAGGCTCAAACCTAATAATTATGTGGTTAAAATTAAGTGCTTTTTAACTTCTTTTAATACTATAAGGCTCAAATATTCATTCCTAATCTTGTCTCTCTCCTTAACCTTGTCAAAAGCTGTCTGTTATAAAAAGCATTCTCAGTATGTTATTGTTTTAGAATTATAACTACATTTCACTTACGGTTTGGTCTTTCTTTGATGAATTCATGCCAACACTTTTCAGTCATTTGCTTAAACATATCAGGGAAGTCATATACATACGTTGTACCACTACTCTGTGCTTGAAACCGTTTCTGCTGAAGGTAATCTTTGGTCATGTAAGGAGTTGAGACAGGTAGACCATGCATTGGGCCTTGTTTCGAACCGTAGCTTTCTAACCGTATCTGTAGAAATTACACAGCTTTTATTATATCTCAAACATAATTGAGTATTAGACACAGTAGATTTACTTAATACACTACTTATCATTTCTTAAACATAATTATATATAAAGCAAACTCACCACATATTTATTGTAATAGGCTTTTGTATATCCAGAGCAACTAATTATATACATTGATAATATTCGTCTAAGATTTTCAACTGCTGACTAAATACTATGTTTTTTATCACAATAAAAAAATAATACATTAAACACTAACAGTTTAAAGAAAAGCCAAGAATAGCCAACTAAATATATAAATGGCAAAATTTTAGAAACTCTATAAGAAACAAATTTTGTTATAAAAACTAAAAACAGCACTGAGAAAGTTGGATGTAGTTCAGAACAAAAATACAAAAGGTAGATAAATCAGATGAATGACAGATGCCTGTCAGAGTCCATTGGGAAACCAAAACACAAATGTTTACAAAACATTTATATAATAATGAGTATCTGTTTCCAACAAGGATAAGTAAGATGGGAATGCATGCCAGAAAATCAAAGGCATTTACAACAAAACAGTATCATTCAATAACAAACAAATAAATTATTATATATAATTGGTCAATAAACCACAACAGAATGGTTGGTAATAAATTGATGAGAAACTTGGGTCATATCAAAACACCACAATTCCAAAATTTGGGAAACATAACAATCACTTTTGAAAAATAGGGGTTGATTTCTACAGAAATAAGAAAGATTAAACCAACAGATATTTTTGTAACAAAGACCAAGAAGATTTCAATAATTGACGTGGGACAACATATGAATGAATAGAGAATAAAAAAAGATTATCATGAACGTAACATTGAAACAGTAGATCACCCTAAAAGCTGTGAGGAGACTTAATAATAAACAGAAAATTCCGAAAAAAATAATTACATAAATGAGCAAATATATAACAGATATAGTTTGCAAATAAAATAAAGCATACTAATATATGCAATACTTATATTAATTCAATTTAAAATCTAACTAAAGTAGTGAATTTCATTTTAATAGAAGTAAAGGTACTTATAGCAATTCTGATATCTGAAATTTGGATTAAAAAATTTACTACAGGTATATTTTAAGTAGTTCAAATCATTGCTTCTAACACAAATTAGCTACGATTGATTCTATGGTTAATAGACTTATTAATGTGACTCTTAGAAAAAAACGATGTTATACTGAATTAACCAATATTAAGGAGATTGCTAAGTGGAACCATTTTGATAGTAAAACTATTAATAATGTATGGAAGAAACAAACAAAAAAATTGTTAGTTTTATCACATTTGTTATCTAAAGAATCAATAAGAGATATGTGAGCTTACCATATCTAGGGTTTATTACTAAAACAATTTAAGAAGTTAATTAGGGAATCCGAAAGACAATATACCTCCTTCAGAAAATTCGGGAATATGTAAAATATGTTGTAATAATAGGTTGTGATGAAGTGTATATAGGCCAGACTAGGAGAAGAAACGGCACCAGATTTAAGGAACATATCTCGCATATCAAATACCTTCGACCAGAAAAATCAAGTATAGCTGAACATATAATTGACACAACCCATAAATTAAATAATGTTAATTAATTTTAAAATGTAAAAGATTGAAGACTGTTTAATTTTTTTGGAAGTATTTATGTGTATATATAAGAATTATTGTCCTGAGTGACTGACTGAGAATCAATGTAGAGTCGAAACTATAAAAGGTAGACACTTGAAATTTTCAGAATAGAGTCAGTTCATAACATAGACGCTAAGAAATGATTTTGGAAAATGTTGATTCTAAAATACATCTTCACAACACATACAATATAAAAAAATGAATATAAACTTATTAATAAAATAAAAAACATAGACACAAACAACACACATGATCAGTTATGACATAACCAACATGTACCCTAACATTCTAGTAAAGACCATAGAAATAAAAAAAATACAAACTAATAAACAATAACAAAAACGAAAAAACAATAAATAGCATTATTACACTAATTAAACAAATCTGCAAAAAACTACTTTCACTTTAATAATTAATACTATAAATAAACAACTGGCCTCTCCATGGAATCACTCATATCATCAATCATGTCAGAAATATATATATATATGGTACATTTCGGAGAAATAATAATTAAACCAATACTACATTCAAATAACGTTACACTATGGGCAGGATAGGTAGATGATATAATTATACAGTAGAACCTCTCAAACTCGACACAATGTGGACTTAAAGGTTGTCGAGTTTTAGAACTTAGATAAAAATAACTAGGAGTTGAATAAAAATTACTCTGCGCTTATTTAGAGTATTAAAATTGTACATTTATTGAGTTATTATATTCAATTATATATTTATATCAACATTTATAACTTATAATAAAAAAATTTAAAAAAAGACCAAAGGCCTAGTAGAATCTGAAAATACAGTGTTAATTACAATTATTACTGAAGTTGTTTATGCTGCTTATAAAAAGTCCATCACATTTAGTTATGGGAAGTTTTCTGAACACTAGAAGAAAAGTGTAAAAGTAAACTTACTGAAGTCGTTTGAAAAAACCCTGTGATTGAAGACTGCTTTTCTGTCTACACACGGAATCGCCTGAGGAACAGAATCTCCATTTCAGTCGAATTTTGCTGCTCTAAGTACTGCAATGTTCCTTCAATAAATTTCACAGCCTCACTGTGGCTAACTTTTCTTTCTTGTCGATGGTTCTCTTGCTCTTCTTCTTCCGAATCGTCCTCTTCTATGTCACGCCCTTTGACAGCTACGATGATTTCATCTTCTCCTAATGGTTCTGAGGCTCCGTCGAGATCCATCCATTCATTGACATCATTGCTTGAAGACTCTTCCCACCCTGGGATTTTTTTCATGAGTTCAATCAAGTTGCTATTTTCAGAATTGATTCCATCGTCATGCGACAAATCATTGCCTGCGTGATCTAGAAGTTTCCTCCAAGAACGAATGAGGGTTATGGTCTCAAGCTCGATCCAAGATAGAGAGACCCATCCAATGACATCTAATAAATCGATCTTCTTTAGCTTAGCCGTTAGCTCCTCACCCGATTCCAAGGACAACACCAAAGATGACAAAAGCTTACGTCTGTACCTTCGCTTTAATGCTGCCAAAGCTCCTTGGTCCATCGGTTGAAAGAGAGACGTGACGTTCGGCGGTAAAACATTGCTTTAATGTCTTTGTCCTGTAAATATTGCACATCAGGGTGAGTCGTAGAATTATCGAGAATCAGTAGAGCTTTCCTGGGAAGATTTTTCTTCTTCAGAAACTTTTCAACCTCTGGGACGAACTGTTGAAAAAACCACTCTTTAAAAATTGCTTCGCTCATCCATGCATTAGATTGATTTCTATACCAAACTGGGAGTTCAAAGTTGCCATCACTAGTGCATCTGGCAGTTTTAAATGCTCTTGGTTTTCTTGCTTTTCCAATTAGAGCTAATTTGAATTTGTGCTCTCCTGTTGAATTACGGCAGGTAAGAATAGTCACACGCTCCTTATTTCTCTTAAAACCTGGTGCAGCTTTTTCGTTTCTCAGAGCTAAACTTTTAGTAGGAAGCATTCGAAAGTTCAGTCCTATCTCATCTGCATTGTAGATTTGATCACCTGACAGTCCTTATTTTTCAATAAACTCGTGTAGTTTGGTCTTGAAGTCACTCAAGTTGTTAGGTTCAGCTGACAGTTTTCCTCCGCAGATACCGAGCAGCCTGATTCCATATCGTTGTTTCCACCTTGACAACCAACCATTGCTCGCTATAAACCTTAAATTGTTCACACAACTGAAGAGCTTTCTCTTGCAGGATGGGTCCAGATATAAGCGTTCCCTTCTCCCTGTGCACATGGAACCATTGGTAAAGGGTTTCGCCGACTTTTTCGAACTCTGCACTTCTCATTGTTTTTCGTTCCGCAATGGATTCTGTACACTGTCTTTTTAAACACCACAATTCAATTTCAGATTTCTTTTTCTTCCAACAGAGCACTGTAGACCTACAGATGTTCAAGTCCAACGCTATTTTATTTACTCTTTCACCATGCTCAAGTCTTTTTAGGGTACCAAACTTCGCTTCCATTGAAACTAACACTTGTTTCCTCTTCTTCTCCGCCATACTGTCGCTCTATATTCCAGCACAAAACACGTTTAAACAATTGCTAACCACTCTCGAACAAAAGCAACTGACCACAACTGTGTCTCAACAAACACTAAACTGAACACGCCTAATGACGACGAGGGTAGTTTATGACCTGCCCGGCAATCCCAGGTCAACGTGCGGCCTCACGATAAGGAAAGTGGCCACAGAAATCCCCGAACGTGTGCAAACAATAGCCCGTCCCAGCTGGGCAGGTAAAGGATGCGTTGAACGACCTTGGAAAACCCAGTAACCTAGACTGAGTCTCTAGCGCTCTCGGGCGGCTCATGTACTGATGGGAAGCTTTACGTTAAGGACGGTGTAAAAAAACTTATTAATTCACCAGCCCTGTCGAGTTTTACGGAATGTCGAGTTTTCGGGAATCGAGTTTGAGAGGTTCTACTGTAATACATCAACCATTCACAACGAACATATCATAATACTAAATAAACTAAACACACACAACAAAAACTTACAATTCACATACAAAACAGAAACAGACAGAAAAATTAACATTCTTGACATCACAATAAATATCAAAAATAATAATAAAATAGAAACTACAGTATATAGAAAACCAGCTTCCAACAATACCACAATACATAAAAAATCTAACCTCTCCTGGACACCGAAATAATAACATTTACAGTAACATATTAAATAAAGCAATAAAATACACAATGATAACAAACAAAAATTAAATGAAGAGTTAAACAACACTAAAACAATAGCAATAGAAAATGGATACAAAAAACCACTTATAAAAAACATATACAATAAAATTACAAAATACCTAACCTCCATAACACTAGAACCAGAACACAAAAACAAAAATAAAACCTACAGAAAATTTATATTATACACACAAAAAATAGAAAAAATAAAAAAAGCATATAATAAAGAACACTACACACCAACATACAAACCAAACAACAAAATAAGAAAATATCTCAACACAAACCACAAAATAAATACAAAAAAAATAAACTACCTGGAATTCACAAAATCACCTGTAATGACTACAACATATTTTACATGAGAAAAAACTATATCGTTTAAAATCAGATTTTCAGAACATTTTAGAGCTTTCACAACTAATATCACTATGCATAAAATAACAAGTTATTAAAATAACCTAACCATACTTGAAATAAATAATAACCCAAAACAACTAATCTCACGAGAAAAATACCACATACATAAAAACAAACACGATAACCTATTTAACCAACAAACCACATACACAGACGACAAACTTTTCAAAAATATCTTACTTCGAACAAATGATGAAAAGCAACAAGTACCAATATTACGGACCGAAAAAGAGTAGAATAATAAATTTAACAAAAACCAAAAAATACAAAACCTTATAATTGACACTGAATCAAACATCCTTAAAATCATTCACCAAAATACAGGTTTTTGATAAAGTTGGGTAGGTTATATTGTATACAATTATTTATTCCACCATTACATGCAATAAATTTTAACTTTATGACGAGGTACTTTTCAGTCACTTGACCGGTGTCAAATCACTGAATTATTATTCTACTCTTGTTTTTCGGTCTATAATGTTGGTACTTGTTACACTAGACACACACATAACATTACACTATGGACAAGATACGTAAATGATATAATTGTAATACATCAACCTACCATTCACAACAGACACATCATAATACTAAATAGACTAAACACATACATCAAAAACTTACAAATTTACATTCGAAACAGAAACAGACAGAACAATTAACTTTCTTGAAGTTACATTAAATAACAATAATCATAAAATAGAAACCCCGTACATAGGAAACCAACTTCCAACAATACCAAATATAAAAAATTAACCCGCCCTGGAAATGGAAACAATACTTATCTACTATATAAATATTATTCTTAAAAATGAGTTTAAAAGAGTAGTTTCAAAAACGCATATTATTATTAAATATAAAATTAATTACATTATTAAAAAAACAATTTATAGGGTTTTAAAAGGTTTATGGCCTATCTTCAGTTATACTGCTTATAACAGAAGTCCACCCTCCTGTCCTTTTGCGCTGCAAAGTGGTTTATAACACGTTCATTAAAATTTGGTATGTACAGTAATTGTTTTTCTATTGAACACATGGCAAGTGCACTAAGCCTGTCTTCTTTCATCGTTGATCTGGTAATGTTTTTATTCTTTTTAATGTTGAAAAGCATCTTTCACTCTCTGCAGTGGTTATAGGAATTGTGCAAATAATTTGAAGTAGTTTCACACATTCAGGGAGCACATCTTTTAAATTGTTTTCATATATAAATCTAAGCAGTCTTAGTGAGCCAGAAGCGCGAGATAAGTAATTTCTGCTATATATTACAGTCAACTATTGTTTCAGTTCTATTTTGTTCAAGTGAAACACATTTATTGCTGTTTGTAATTCATTTTCCGGAAATTTTACATTAGACTCAGGAAATAAAGTTGGTTGGAACAATTTTACTACAGATAAGTGTTCTAAGAAAGTAAAACGATCGTCAATTCCAGTCATAATAACATCACACACTTCTTTTGCCACTATATGTTTTCTGTCTTCAAATCTGCCACGTTTAATTCTCAGGCCAGAACTATATGGATCATTTTTTTCAGTTTCATCAAGTTCTCTTAAACTGGACTGGTCAAGATCAGGAGAATTTCTTATCTTTTGGATTGCAGACTTGAATTCCCCTATATAGTAAAATGCCTCTATCCAGTCAATAGTTTTATTTTATAGCTCACTGAACAAAATATCACAATGTGGCATAATTTTATTGAAAACCCCCAACCAGAAGTTGAAATCACCGTCTTTTAAAAAGTAGCTTAAGCCTAATGACTTGCTTACAGTGGTGTAATCATTACTGTCATCGCCTACTATTCTGTCTAGGCATTCAGCTATTTCATTTTTGTATTTAAATATGGTACTGACAGTTCTGGGCTTAAAATTTCAACGAGTGCTACAGCTCTTTGGTACTCTTCTTTTCACAACCTCATCAAGTACTGCAGTTCTTTTAGTGGATTGTGAAAAAAAAAAAGATGAAAATGCCTCCACATTACTGACAAATTCCTTTACTTGTTTATTTTGTATCGCTGAGCCTTTAATTATCAAATTTAACTGATGTGCGTAACAGTGTACAAAATGCGCATTTTTTTACATAGTTTTTACTTTTGCCTGAACACCTGTATGCTGACCACTCATGACAGAGTTACCGTCATAGCTTTGAGCAATTACTTTTTCAGGTGTTTTGCCAATTTTTAGTCTCTCTAATTCACCAAAAATCGCTTCCCTTACAGCGGCTGCATCATGACCTTTAGGTATTATAAAACTAATAAACCTCTCATTAACAACCCCATTTAACTCATATCTCACAACAAACACCTGCTGAGACAGTGTAGCACAATCAGTTGTCTCATCTGCTTCAATAGCAATGTATTTTGTTTGAGACATTTTATCACATATAATTTCCAAACATGTAGCATATATGGAATCAAGCAATTAATTCTGGATAGTTTTAGAGAATCCCAAAAACACTCGGTTATTGCTTTTTTCTATATGTTGCTTTAAAGTTGAATCTAATTCTGACATCAAATTAACAAGGCCTCGAAATATGCCTGGATTGCTGGATGTGTTACTTTTGTCATGTCCCCTTAAGGCTAGTTCAAAAGTACCACAAAACTTTATTGCATCAATCAACTTGCTTAAAATATAGCGATTTTTTGCTACTTCCTCATTCATTTTCTGAATTTTTATTCTATAAGCATTGACCAACTGACATCTTATATCGACCTTGCCGAGTACAGCATACTCGATTTGTGCATTGATATGTTTTTCACTTAAGTTGTTTTTTAACTTTTTCACTCAAATGTTTAATGTCAGATATTCCATCTACAGTCCACGGTTGATCTTTAACTCCCATTACTGTATATGGGTAACAGAAAAAAGAGTTATTAATTCCACAACCACATAACCAGTCAGCATAATTATATAAATTATTACTAAATTTTCTGTTGTAACTGTTTCTCTTTGTATTTCTTTGTAATTGATTTATTACCATATTAAGCCTCGGAGGACCTAATCGTTTTGTTCTACTCTGTGTTCTAAACATTTTATGCCGTCTCTAATAATTAAATTGACATCATTCGTAATTGTGGTAACAGAACCGGATTCCATTTTATTCTGAGGATCCAACTAAGAAAGATAATGGAACATTGAAAGAATAATTATTATTTCTGAAATTTCAAATAATTTTCCGTTTTTTAGAATGTATTTGTAATTAACATATGTGAAAATGAAGAAAAATTGAAGCCGTAGACTATTTTGTAAACTATTATTTAATGTACTAACACGTGTTTTAAAATTCGAAATGAATTGTTAATAAAGTATGAAAATATATTTAACCCACTTACAATAGTAAATTACATTCAATTAATCTGCTTAACGAGCACTCCGAACTCTAACACCAGAACTTCCGAAAAAAAATGAATACACTTATACAATTTGATTTGTTTACTTTGAGTCAAACGCACCAACATTTATTTGTGAGAACATTACAAATAAGCCTACAATGCTACTTCCTAAATCAGATGGAATTGTAATAGCAGCACTGATTAGTCATTTCTCAGCGCATGCGCTTGACGACGGGATTCCATCCCAGGCTACCCGTAACACGCGCGTTGAGTGACGTCACTGCAGGGTTTTGGCTGTTTCAGCTTATTCCACTCACATTCAATGAACTAGTCTGGGGCTCTCTCCTGTGAGCCCCGCGCGGAGCTTGCGGCTAATTTCGTGCGTCAACTGCTAAATATTTTATGGTTTTAACATTGCTTAAATAATTCTAAGCTCTTCTTAACCTAATTTAAGACAAATGAATATTAATTAAAAATTAATTTTTGTAATTGGGAGGGCTGCGCCCCAGAGCCCTTTTGGACAAACCGCCACTGCTTAACACTTACAGTAACATGATTAATAAAGCATTAAAATATCTCAACACAAATTACAAAATAAAAAAAAAAAAAATAACCTATCTGGAATTTACAAAATCACCTGAATTGATTGCAACGCATTTCACATGGGAAAAGCAAACTAGAATATTTAAAATAAGATTTTCAGAACATTTTAAAGTATTCACAACTAATAATAAAAATGCATCAAATATGGCAGAACACTTAATATCACACAAGAATAAAATAACAAGTTACGAAAATAGCCTAACCATATATAACTGTATGCAGCAACTGTGGCGTAACGTTTATTTTTAAATAAATAAAGCCTCTACACCACAAATAACTTTTATTTTAACCTTCTTCAAGGTTTAAATAAAAGTTATTTGTGGTATAGAGGCTTTATTTATTTAAAAATAAACCTAACCATACTTGAAATAAATAATTACCCAAAACAACTTATCTCACTAAAAAAATACTATATATACAAAC
The DNA here is from genome assembly GCA_036971475.1 of Prosapia bicincta. Taxonomy (NCBI): domain Eukaryota; kingdom Metazoa; phylum Arthropoda; class Insecta; order Hemiptera; family Cercopidae; genus Prosapia; species Prosapia bicincta. Next base: position 120,289,012 of record JBAIZL010000005.1, read on the forward strand.
ACAAACACTTATTTAACCAACAGACTACAAACGCAGACGACGAACTTTTCAAAAATATCATACATCGAACAAATGATGAATTGCATATAACGTGAGCAACAAGTACCAACATTATGGCCCGAAAAATAACAGTAGAATAATAAATTTAACAAAAATCAAATAATAAAAAACCTTATATTTGACACTGAATCAAATATCCCTAAAATCATTCACAAAAATACAGGTTTTTGTTAAAGTTGGGTAGGTTATATTTAAACAATTATTTATTTCACCATTACATGCTAAATATTTTAATTTTATGATGAGGTAATTTTTAGTCACTTGACCATTGTCAAATCACTTAATTATTATTCTTCTCTTGTTTTGCAGTTCATAATGTTGGTACTTGTTACCACTACATACACACACATAACATTACACTATGGACAAGATATGTAGACGATATAATTGAAATACATCAACCTACCATTTTCAACAAACACATCATAATACTAAATAAACTAAACACATACAACAAAAACCTACAAATTTGCATTAGAAACAGAAACAGACGGAATAATAACCTTTCTTGAAGTCACATTAAATAACCATAATCATAAAATAGAAACCCCGTACATAGAAAACTAACTTCCAACAATACAAAATATAAAAAATTAACCCGCCCCTGGACACACAAACTCAACACTTACAGTAACATGATAAATAAAGCATTCAAATATTTCAACACAAACCACAAAATAAATACAAAAAAACATAACCTAACTGGAATTCACAAAATCACCTGAATTGCCTACAACACTTTTTACCTGAGAAAAGCAACTACATCATTTAAAATTAGATTTTCAGAACATTTTAGAGCTTTCACAACTAATAATAAAAGCGCATGAAATATGGCAGAACACTTAACATCACACAAGAATAAAAATAACAAGTTACGAAAATAACCTAACCATACCTGAAATTAATAATTACCCAAAACAAATAATCTCACTAGAAAAATACTACATATACAAAAACAAACACAAAAACCTAATTAACCAACAGACTGCATACGCAGACGACAAACTTTTCAAAAATATCTTACATCGAACAAATGTTGAAATGAATATAACGTGAGCAATAAGTACCAACATTACGGACCGAAAAACAACAGTAGAATAATCAATTTGACAAAAAAAATAACAAAAAAATCTTATAATTCACACTGAATCAAATATCCTTAAAATCATTCACCAAAATACAGGTTTTTGTTAAAGTAGGGTATGTTATAATTAAACAATTATTTATTCCACCATTACGTGCAATTAATTTTAACCTTATGACGAGGTACTTTGTAGTCACTTGACCAGTGTCAAATCACTGTATTATTGTTCTACTCTTGTTTTTCGGTCTATAATGTTGATACTTGTTACACTAGATACACACAAATCATTACACTATGGACAAGATACGTAAATAATATAATTGTAATACATCAACCTACCATTCACAACAGACACATCATAATACTAAATAAACTAAACACATACAACATAACATACAAATTTACATTCGAAACAGAAACACACAGAACAATTCACTTTCTTGAAGTTACATTAAATAACAATATTCATAAAATAGAAACCCCGTACATAGAAAACCAACTTCCAACAATACAAAATATAAAAAATTAACCCGCCCCTGGACACACAAACTCAACACTTACAGTAACATGATAAATAATGCATTCAAATATCTCAACACAAACCACAAAATAAATACAAAAAAACATAACCTAACTGGAATTCACAAAATCACCTGAATTGACTACAACACTTTTTACATGAGAAAAACAACTATATCATTTAAAATTAGATTTTCTGAACATTTTAGAGCTTTCACAACTAATAATACAAACGATAAAATATGGCATAACACTTAATATCATACAAGAATAAAATGACAAGTTACGAAAATAACCTAACCACACTTGAAATATATAATTACCCAAAACAACTAACCTCACTAGAAAAATACTACATATACAAAAACAAACACAAACACCTAATTACCCAACAGACTACATACGCAGACGACAAACTTTTCAAAAATATCTTACATCGAACAAATGATGAAATGTATATAATGTGAGCAACTAGTACTAACACTGTGGACTGAAAAACAACAGTAAGAATATAATTCAGTGATTTGACAATGGTCAAGTGACTGAAAGGTACTTCATCATAAGGTAAAAATTAATTACACGTAATGGTGGAATAATTGTTTACAATAACATAAAAGTCTCTATAAAGATATTTGTATATGATGCTCGATAATGGAGATACTATCAATCTTTGAAAGTTAACTAGCATAAATACCAAGTAAGACTCTTGTTTAAGTACATATAGTGAAAGTGATAAGTGAATACAAGAAAACAGTGTTATAAAGTTAAAAACATATATAGCCTATATATATATGTGCTTCAGGAGTCAATCGACAATGGCCAAGTGACAGAAAGGTACCACATCACATGGTAATTATTGATTGCACTTAATGGTGGAATAATTGTTTACAATTAGTATATAATAACTCTATATGAATGTTTTTTAGGTTAGTTTTAGTACAGCTTAAAGCTTGTTTAGGAATTTTTGTACTAGGTACGAGACTGACAGACTTACCTAGTTGCAATAATTTGAAGCTACAATCTCCTGGAAACAAATAAATAGACACACATAAAAATATATCAAATTATTAAAAGATTTGGATCATACAATGATTTTTTTCTGTCAAAAAATACTGAAATGAACCACAGATATGTATAGAAGATTAAATATCCAAATGTCACAGATTTATAGTTTATTATGTTGCACTATATGTTATTTGTATAAATATTGAATAATTTAACTCAGATATTATCTTTCTTGTGACACACTATTAATATGTGAGTTAAATAAATCAATATTCATACAAATAACATATAGTGCTGCATCACAAACTATAAATCTGTACATCTGTGACATTTGGATATTTAACCTTTTACAAACATCTGTGGCTCACTTGAGACTTTCTTCTTTATTGAAAAAGATCATTGCATAATTGAAATATTTCAATAGTGTGATATGATTTAATGTAAGTCTATTTATTTATTTTCAGGAGATTTGAGTTTTGACTATTGCCACTAGGTAAGTCTGTCAGCCTCTTATCTAGTCCAAAAACTCATACTTATAAACTCAAACTTATATATATATATATATATATATATATATATATATATATATATATATATATTCTTGATATTTAACATTATCCATTGTTTTTCCGTTGCACTGACTTTATGAAGTTAATATATTACTATGTGAGTAATTTTATCTACCATTAAGTGCAATAATTTTACCTTGAGTGATGAGGCACCTTTCGGTCGTTGACCATTGTCGAATCACTGATTTTTCTCTGCTGTGGATGCTACGTCCGTGAAGCCAGTGTTTGTTGACGTTACGCGCAATTTTTCTTAATCTGTGTGTATGATATTTCTGTATAGTATGTCTTCTGTATATGTTGTTTGTAGATTCATTAAGTTGTTGTGTATGTTTTTATAAATGTGGTATTTTTCTAGTGAGTTTAGTTCTATTGGGTTGTTATTTATTTCCAGTATGGTTAGGTTATTTTCGTAATTTGTTATTTCGTGTTTATGGGATATTAGGTGTGCTGCAACATTTGATACTTTAGAATTTTTGTTTTTGAATGCTCTATAATGTTCTTCAAATCTTATTTTAAATGTTCTGGTTGTTTTTCCTATGTAAAAAGCGTTACAGTTGTTGCATGTGATTTTGTAAATTCCTGATAGGTTATGTTTTTCTGAATTTGTTATGTGGTTTGTGTTATTAAGATATTTTATTATTTTGTTGTTTGGTTTGTAAGTTGGAGTGTAGTATTCTTTGTTGTATATATTTGTTATTTTTTCTATTTTGTTATTGGTGTATTTATATTTTAGGTAGATTTTTTTATTTTTATTATTTTCGTGTACCGGTTGTAGTGTTGTGTTGAGGTTAGGTTTTTTTGTGAATTTATTGTATATATTTTTTATAATGTGTTTGTTGTATCCATTTTCTATTGCTATTTTTGTAATGTTATCTAATTCTTCATTTAATTTTTGTTTGTTATCCTGTGTGTATTTTATTGCTTTATTTATCATGTTACTGTAAGTGTTAATTTTGTGTGTCCAGGGGTGGTTAGATTTGTAGTGTATTGTGGTGTTGTTGGAAGTAGGTTTCCTGTATACTGTAGTTTCTATTTTATTATCATTTATATTTAAAGTAATGTCGAGAAAGTTGATTGTTCTATTTGTTTCTGTTTCAACGGTGAATTGTATGTTTTCGTTGTATGTATTCAGTTTGTTTAATATTATGACGTGTTCGTTGTGAATGGTAGGTTGGTATATTACAAGTATATCGTCTACATATCTTGTCCATAGTGAGATATTGTGTGTGTTTATTATAGGTTTAATTATTATTTGTTCAAAGTGTTGTAAATATATTTCTGACATGACAGATGATATGGGTGAACCCATGGGGAGTCCTGTTGTTTGTTTATAATATTTATTGTTAAATTGGAAGTAATTTTGGTTACATATGTGTTTGGTTAGCGTAATGATACTATCTATTATGTTTCTTTTTTCGTTATTGTGTATCAGTTTGTTTTTTATTATTTCTATGGTTTCTTCTGTTGGGATACTAGGGTACATGTTAGTTATGTCATAACTTATTATTTTTGTGTTGCTGTTTGTTTTTATCGTTTTTATTTTATTAATTAATTCGTATCCATTTTTTATATTGTATGTGTTGTTGATATGTAATTTAGATCTTAGGATTTTGTCTAGAATTTTTGCGATTATGTAAGATGGTGCTGTTGTGAAATTTATTAGTGGTCTAAATGGTGTGTTGGGTTTGTGGATTTTAGGTATCCCTGATAATACGGGTGCGCATGGTTTGAATGGGTATAATCTTGTGTGGTATTTTAATTTATTGTTATAGTTTAGGGTGTTACGGTGAGTGACTATTAAGTTTTTTATTGTAATAAGGTATTTGTTAGTTGGGTCTGGGATTTGTTCGTATTTATTTTCTTTTATGTAGTTAGTCATTGAATCGATATATTTGGTATTTTCTATTATTACTGGAGTATTTGTTTTATCTGATTTTAATATTAAGTAGTCGTTGTTTTCTAGTTTTTCTCTGAGTTTTATAATTTCTTTTTTATTAATATATTGTTCCGTTTTTTTGTTTTTTTCCGTTTTTATTAGGTTAATTTTATTATTAATATTATTTCTTATGTGTTCAGTATTTTGGTGGGTAATTTTGTGGATGTTAGATTCTGTGTCAACTATTAGGTTTTTTATCATTTGTTTTTTGTTGAAGTTAGGTAGGTTATATTTGAAGGAATTTGTTATTATTATTTTTTCTTTTTCAGTAAATTGTGTTTTAGTTAAGTTTATGAATTTATTATAGTTAGAGGTGTGGGTTGGTTCTAGGCTATTTTTTAGGTTATGTTGTTGTTTTGATGTGTGGATTGGTTCTAGGCTATTTTTTAGGTTAAGTTGTTTTGATAAATTTTCGATTTTTTTGTTTTGTCTGTTAATAGTGTTTGTTTTATGTTTTATTATAATTTGTTGTGTTTTTTCGTGAATAATAGGTGTGAGAGTGTCAAAAGTTTTCATTATTTCCAAATTGGTTGTGTATAGTTGTAAATTGATTTGGCTTTTTTTATGGTAGGCAGCTTTAATGTTTTGTAAATAACGAAAAAAGAAACATAATAGATAGTATCATTACGCTAACGAAACACATATGTAACCAAAATTACTTCCAATTTAACAATAAATATTATAAACAAACAACAGGACTCCCCATGGGTTCACCCATATCATCTGTCATGTCAGAAATATATTTACAACACTTTGAACAAATAATAATTAAACCTATAATAAACACACACAATATCTCACTATGGACAAGATATGTAGACGATATACTTGTAATATACCAACCTACCATTCACAACGAACACGTCATAATATTAAACAAACTAAATACATACAACGAAAACATACAATTCACCGTTGAAACAGAAACAAATAGAACAATCAACTTCCTCGACATTACTTTAAATATAAATGATAATAAAATAGAAACTACAGTATACAGGAAACCTACTTCCAACAACACCACAATACACTACAAATCTAACCACCCCTGGACACACAAAATTAACACTTACAGTAACATGATAAATAAAGCAATAAAATACACACAGGATAACAAACAAAAATTAAATGAAGAATTAGATAACATTACAAAAATAGCAATAGAAAATGGATACAACAAACACATTATAAAAAATATATACAATAAATTCACAAAAAAACCTAACCTCAACACAACACTACAACCGGTACACGAAAATAATAAAAATAAAAAAATCTACCTAAAATATAAATACACCAATAACAAAATAGAAAAAATAACAAATATATACAACAAAGAATACTACACTCCAACTTACAAACCAAACAACAAAATAATAAAATATCTTAATAACACAAACCACATAACAAATTCAGAAAAACATAACCTATCAGGAATTTACAAAATCACATGCAACAACTGTAACGCTTTTTACATAGGAAAAACAACCAGAACATTTAAAATAAGATTTGAAGAACATTATAGAGCATTCAAAAACAAAAATTCTAAAGTATTAATGTTGCAGCACACCTAATATCCCATAAACACGAAATAACAAATTACGAAAATAACCTAACCATACTGGAAATAAATAACAACCCAATAGAACTAAACTCACTAGAAAAATACCACATTTATAAAAACATACACAACAACTTAATGAATCTACAAACAACATATACAGAAGACATACTATACAGAAATATCATACACACAGATCAAGAAAAAGTGCGCGTAACGTCAACAAACACCGGCTTCACGGACGTAGCATCCACAGCAGAGAAAAATCAGTGATTCGACAATGGTCAACGACCGAAAGGTGCCTCATCACTCAAGGTAAAATTATTGCACTTAATGGTGGATAAAATTACTCACATAGTAATATATTAACTTCATATATATATATATATATATATATATATATATATATATATATATATATATATCATAATATGTATTCTTGTGTATTAATAAAGAGCTAAGTCAAAATACAAATACAAGAATTATAATTGAATTTACACAATATTATGCCCATAGCAAACTAATAAGAAAAGACAATAAATAGTATTATCACACTAATCAAACACATATGTAACCAAAATTACTTCCAATTTAACAATAAATACTATAAACAAACAACAGGACTCCGCATGGGATCGCCCATATCATCAATCATGCCAGAAATATATCTACAACACTTTAAACAAATAATAATTAAACCTATACTAAACACATAATATTTCGCTATGGACAAGATACGTAGATGATATACTTGTAATATACCAACCCACCATTCACAACAAACACATCATAATACTAAACAAATTAAATACATACAACGAAAACATACAATTCACCTTCGAAACAGAAACCAACAGAACAATTAACTATCTTGACATTACATTAAATATAAACAATAATAACACAGAAACTACAGTACACAGAAAACCAACTTCCAACAACACCACAATATACTACAAATCTAACCACCGCTGGACACAAAAAATCAACAGTTACAGTAACATGATAAATAAAGCAATAAAATACACACAAGATAACAAGGATAACAAGCAAAAATTAAATGAAGAATAAGATAACATTACAAAATAGCAATAGAAAACCGATACAACAAACACCTTATAAAAAACATATATAATAATCTATCAGGAATTTGCAAATTACATGTATCGACTGCAACACAATTTACATAGGGAAAACAACCAGATCGTTTAAAATAAGAACATTCAGAGCATTCAAAAATAAAAATACAAAACATCAAATGTTGCAGCACACCTAATATCACATAAACATGAAATAACAAATTACGAAAATAACCTAACCATACTTGAAATAAATAACAACCCAATAGAACTAAACTCACTAGAAAAATACCACATTTATAAAAACATACACAACAATTTAATGAATCTACAAACAACATATACAGAAGACATACTATATAAAAACGTCATACACACAGATCAAGAGAAAGTACGTGTAACGACAACAAATACCAATATCACGTACCGAACATCTACAACAGAAAAACATCAGTGATTCGACAATGGTCAAGTGACCGAAAGGTGCCTCATCACTCAAGGTAAAATTATTGCACTTAATGGTGGAAAAAACTACTTACAATAGTAATATATTAACTTCATAAAGTCAGTGCAACGGAAAAACAATGGATAACGTTAAATATCAAGAATTTAATACCTACCAAGGTAAACAACTGTACCGTAAATATCTTAACCAAAAATCAAACTCCAGAATTGCATCAACAAAATACAGTTTAATAAAGAATGCTTAACACTTAATATAACACCAAAATACACAAAATTACACATAAAAAATAAACAAAACACTATTATCAATAAAGCAACAAAAATAGCAGAATCACACATAATTAAACAAAACATTAAATCTGCCTACCATAAAAAAAGCCAAATCAATTTACAACTATACACAACCAATTTGGAAATAATGAAAACTTTTGATACTCTCACACCTATTATTCACGAAAAAACACAACAAATTGTAATAAAACATAAAACAAACACTATAAACAGACAAAACAGAAAAATCGCAAATTTATCAAAACAACATAACCTAAAAAATAGCCTAGAACCAATTCACACATCAAAACAACAACATAACCTAAAAAATAGCCTAGAACCAACCCACACCTCTAACAACAATAAATTCATAAACTTAACTAAAACACAATTTACTGAAAAAGAAAAAATAATAATAACAAATTCCTTCAAATATAACCTACCTAACTTCAACAAAAAACAAATAATAAAAAACCTAATAGTTGACACAGAATCTAACATCCACAAAATTACCCACCAAAATACTGAACACATAAGAAACAATATTAATAATAAAATTAACCTAATAAAACAGAAAAAAACAAAAAAACGGAACAATATATAAATAAAAAAGAAATTATAAAACTCAGAGAAAAACTAGAAAACAACGACTACTTAATATTAAAATCAGATAAAACAAATACACCAGTAATAATTGAAAATACCAAATACATCGATTCAATGACTAACTACATAAAAGAAAATAAATACGAACAAATCCCAGACCCAACTAGCAAATACCTTATTACAATAAAAAACTTATTAGTCACTCACCGAAACACCCTAAACTATAACAATAAATTAAAATGCCACACAAGACTATACCCATTCAAACCATGCGCACCAATATTATCAGGGATACCTAAAATCCACAAACCCAACACACCATTTAGACCACTAATAAATTTCACAACAGCACCATCTTACATAATCGCAAAAATTCTAGACAAAATCATAAGATCTAAAATACATATCAACAACACATACAATATAAAAAATGGATACGAATTAATTAATAAAATAAAAACGATAAAAACAAACAGCAACACAAAAATAATAAGTTATGACATAACTAACATGTACCCTAGTATCCCAATAGAAGAAACCATAGAAATAATAAAAAACAAACTGATACACAATAACGAAAAAAGAAACATAATAGATAGTATCATTACGCTAACCAAACACATATGTAACCAAAATTACTTCCAATTTAACAATAAATATTATAAACAAACAACTGGACTCCCCATGGGTTCACCCATATCATCTGTCATGTCAGAAATATATTTACAACACTTTGAACAAATAATAATTAAACCTATAATAAACACACACAATATTTCACTATGGACAAGGTATGTAGACGATATACTTGTAATATACCAACCTACCATTCACAACGAACACATCATAATATTAAACAAACTAAATACATACAACGAAAACATACAATTCACCGTTGAAACAGAAACAAATAGAACAATCAACTTTCTCGACATCGCTTTAAATATAAATGATAATAAAATAGAAACTACAGTATACAGGAAACCTACTTCCAACAACACCACAATACACTACAAATCTAACCACCCCTGGACACACAAAATTAACACTTACAGTAACATGATAAATAAAGCAATAAAATACACACAGGATAACAAACAAAAATTAAATGAAGAATTAGATAACATTACAAAAATAGCAATAGAAAATGGATACAACAAACACATTATAAAAAATATATACAATAAATTCACAAAAAAACCTAACCTCTACACAACACTACAACCGGAACACGAAAATAATGAAAATAAAAAAATCTACCTAAAATATAAATACACCAATAACAAAATAGAAAAAATAACAAATATATACAACAAAGAATACTACACTCCAACATACAAACCAAACAACAAAATAATAAAATATCTTAATAACACAAACCACAAAACAAATTCAGAAAAACATTACCTATCAGGAATTTACAAAATCACATGCAACAACTGTAACGCTTTTTACATAGGAAAAACAACCAGAACATTTAAAATAAGATTTGAAGAACATTATAGAGCATTCAAAAACAAAAATTCAAAAGTATCAAATGTTGCAGCACACCTAATATCTCATAAACATGAAATAACAAATTACGAAAATAACCTAACCATACTTGAAATAAACCACAACCCAATAGAACTAAACTCACTAGAAAAATACCACATTTATAAAAACATACACAACAATTTAATGAATCTACAAACAACATATACAGAAGACATACTATATAAAAACGTCATACACACAGATCAAGAGAAAGTACGTGTAACGACAACAAATACCAATATCACGTACCGAACATCTACAACAGAAAAACATCAGTGATTCGACAATGGTCAAGTGACCGAAAGGTGCCTCATCACTCAAGGTAAAATTATTGCACTTAATGGTGGAAAAATTACTTACAATAGTAATATATTAACTTCATATATATATATATATATATATATATATATATATATATATATTTATATATATATAGATTTTTTGGACTAGGAGACTGACAGACTTACCTTGGTAAGAGTCCACTCTGTAGTCTTGAAATAGAAACACATAAAAGCACTTAAACAATGATATATTTCAACCACACAGTGGTCTTTGTCAATCGAAGAAAAAACACAAATAGAAATAAGAGAGAATAAAATAAAATAATTATAAATTGTAATCACTGATTGTGTAGAGTAGAAATCAGATGACACAGATGCACAGATTAAAGATATATATATTGTTTCCATGAGCATATGAGTGATTATAGTTTATATAAGTCTGTCAGGGGAAAAGAGATTGGAGATGTCTAAGGCTATTAGGAAAAAAAAATGAATGGATTTATCTGATGTTGAGGTTAGGGGATTCTCTGGACTTGGTATACCACTGGTATGATAGTTCCCACCTTCTCAGTTCTGAGGGATTGCAATCAGGGGGGAGTGATTTAATTGTTTTTATGGTATAGCAGTCATCAAAAGTTGTGATGTTGTGACTCGCAGCATGTTGAGCTGTTGGTCTATCCATATTCATAATTTTAACATCATGTCTGTGGCCATTCATTCTGATATTCAGATCATCCGTGGTCAGGCCTATGTACTGTGCTGAGCAAAGTTTACATTGTAACTGGTATATGACATTTTTCGATGTACAATTATGATGACCCTGTATTTTGAAGACCATTTTTGTTGTTTGGCTGTTGAAACTATTTGCTGAGGGGTGTATTGGACACGTCTTGCATCTAGGTCTATTGCATGGGAAGGAGCCATGAGGAAGTTTGTGTGGTTTCTCTGCATCAGGGTCTGGTAGTTTAGGATGTACTAGGATGTTTTTCAAGTCGGGAGGTTGCTTGTACCAAATTTGTGGTGGATCGGTGAAAAGATTTTTGGTGTGGACGGAAGCTTGAAGAATTTTGAAGCCATCTCTCAATATCTTGTTGAGTTATGTAGACCAGGATGGTAGTCTGTTATTAAAGACAGTTTATTTTGTTCTGTTTGTGGTTTATGGTGAACAGAGGATTGTGCTGAATGAATTTGGTTTTCAATGAGTTTTTTTGGGTATCCTCTTCTCTGGAAGGCTGTTGATATCTTTCTATTAAAATCTTCCAATTCCCTATCATTCGAACAGATTCTCTTACCCCTGATTGCTTGACTGTATGGAATGGATCGTTTTATGTTTATTGGGTGGTTGCTGTCGAAATGGAGATATTGTAGGTGGTTTGTCGGTTTGATGTGAATTCCTGTGTTGATATTTCCATTCTGGAGTGTTACCTCTACATCCAAAAAGGTGATGAATCTACATCCGTTTATTCTGCAGTGCATAAATTTGTAGTTCCGACGTTTTGCCAGAATCTCATCTAGCATTGACAAGGTGAACCCAACAGTTGACTCGCTCTTCAACTGTTGTTGGATTCACCTTGCCAATGCTAGATGAGATTCTGGCGAAACGTCGGAACTGCGAATTTATGCACTGCAGAATGAACGGATGTACTCCAGATAATAGTAATTTATCATATTTTTCCATCCGTGAAGGAATACGTATCAGCATATATATTTATGACAAACTGAATAACTTCAACACAACAATGACATATTACAAAGATTAAAAATTCACATTTAAAAATGGCACCTTACCATTCCTGTTTTGGGATCTGTTACTTCTTTATAAAGACAAATATCCAGATAATATCCACTGTCATTAGCTAAACACAATCGTACATTAGATGTTTTAGTGTTAGGAGAAGGCCTGATTGTCATTCGTAGTTCAGCTTGCAATACACGAAGCTTCCACAGCCTGGGCCCGTACCTCATCACCATACTCGTAACACTTTCTTCTATCTAAAAATAGAAATTTTTCATTGTTTATCTAAATTTTACTTATTTCTATACAAATCATTTTATAAATCTAGAAACTGAACTTGATTGATTTTGATTTAAACCATTAATTCTGACCACTATATAGAGTAATGATGTGAATGTTCTGTAAATACACTCGTCTAATGTTATGCAGTGTATCCAGCACAAGTGAAGAAAGAGGGTTATATGGTGACCTATACTGGTGTATTTCCTACCAAATGGGTTCAATGTTTCAACAGGAAACAATTTTGAAACAAGAATGAACCGGATGTTCAAATAATACTTCACTAAGATCAGGATTTTATAAAACTCGATTTATAGATCATTCTATAATAATGCTGCAGTTATCGTGGTTTTAATAGGCAACAATATTTTCTTTCCACCAAAATATTTCGTTATTTTCTTAGTACCTCTAGTCAGTTCAACTGTTAAATTCAGAGCTACAATGATGCATTTGTGTATTATTTTCTATAAGGCTAGATCCTTCAATATATACTCAATTCTTTCTATATACCTTTTTCTATTGCTTCAGCTTTATCTCAGTCATTCATTACATTACTTTTGAGTTTCATGATACGTAGTAATTTCTACCTTTTAAGTAGATTTAAATAAGTGTTCTACCGGTAAAACTAAGTGTTTTAGTATTTCTCATTCATCACTCACTCAATAAAACACAACTCCACTCTTGTTTCACAGAAGTTTTACTATTAAAAATAAATACTTGTACAAAGATGGATGCATTTTATAATTTCTAATTATCATCACATCCTTTCAAGTACTTCTAGCTGCTCTACTTCATATCATCATAATGTCCATCTCCCACAACCAACCCCCTTCTCTCTAGTTGGGAGCAGGTCTACTTCAGGAAGTGACCTCACCCACATGATATTATATTCTCTAATTATCATCACATCATTTCAAGTACTTCTAGCTGCTCTACTTCATATCATCATAATGTCCAACTTCCACAACCAACCCCTTCACTCTGGTTGGGAGCAGGTCTACTTAAGGAAGTGACCTTTCCCACTTGATATTATATTTCCTAATTCTCCTTATATCATTTCAAGTACATCTAGCTACTACACTTCATATCATCATAATGTTCATCTCCTACTACCAAGCCCCTTCACTCAAGTTAGGAGCAGGTCTACTTAAGGAAGTGACCTTTCCCACTTCATGTTATATTTTTTATTATTCCCCCTACCAGCAGATCATTATGTCCTTACCATAGTTATACCCTTCTTATATACTTCCATAAAGGGTACACACCTGTTTATGACCCCCTATATACTCTTTCATAAGGTTTTATGATACATAATCACACCTATAACACAATTCTTTCTAGTGACATAGATAAAACTTTCGGCATCCTCCTCCAGCATAATAAGATGCAATCCCCACCTACATATGAGATGACTATTTTGTGCACACCTTCAGAACTAGATCATTGAATTTGGTGTGGAGGGAAGTGGAGTTTTTTCTTAGTATTGACGCTAACACTATTGAAAATTACCAGTAGGAAACTGTTTATTTTGATCTCAGATTTCACGTAGTAAAATGTTTAGAAATTGTATTGCTAAAATTATTACCGAAAGACGACAAATAAGAATATGAATACCTTAGCTGATTACCACTCTTAGTGGGTAAATGTTTCTAGTATAATTACATTCTGAAATTAAATTTCATATTTAATAGTTATTTTCTTACTCAAAATTAAATAGATAGGTTTTTGTAGTGGTTTAACCTATTGAGCTTCATGGACAAGCTCAACCACAGTCCTAACAAAATGTTGCTAACAGGTATGATATGCATAAGCCCTTCATGGATTGTCTTTGTTGCTCTAAAAGAGTATCTGTTTGTTACAAGGGAGTTTTTTTATAGCGATATGTCATATACAACCACAGGTATCTATGCTATCAAGGGACTTTTATCCTTCCTCAAAACTTACAGCGAAATTAATAGAGAAAGATGTTTATACCTAATAATTTGACCTTCTGCTAGATGCTAGATGAAAGATCTATAATAAACTTATAAAATCAAGAACACAGAACATAAATGAAGACTAAATACATCACAAATTTAAATATAGATATACAAGATTACCTTTGCAGGATCCATTATTACAGTGGGCACAAAGTTCAGAAAGATGTGGTTGCAGTCTGTCCTTCGAGCTAAAGGATGACTGAAGGCAACTTCTAGCTCATCCATAGCTTCTAACAAGACTCGTTCGCCTTCATTTTGCAAGTATTCAAAGGATGCTTCTTTGGTAATAAGATCAGAATGACGAATAATAGATCTGATGAAGAACCTGAAGTCAGTTACTTCTTGTCCTTTCGCAACCTGGAATGAGGTAAAATTAAGAGCTTTACTTAATTACTGACTATATTATAATAGTTAAAATTTGGATCAAAACTGAATAAACTGAGTTGAAGATATACTTTTTTGTCATTAGAGCTTGCAAGATATTTTTTTAAATTTTGATAGTATTGCCAATATCTAGTGGCAGAGCATGTATTCATTGTCTGTATAAAGTATGTGGTTTGTTAACATGCATGGTGGGTTAAGATGAAACCTGCTAAGGTGAGTACGATTAGTTTTTAGATCTGGTTACTAGTTTAATGTTACACATTTATTACAATATTTTAATTAGAAAATGTATATTTGAATATTATTGATTATTGAATATTATTAATTATATTCAATTATTAACATAGTTATTAATGTTTAGTAAAAATGTAGGTAAATAATTACCAAAATCACATCCTACTTTGGGTAGATGGATTATTCTAACATTACACTCACTTAACATTTAGTCTATTCTATTGACCATTTTCATGACTATAAATTTATAAAAATTTTGAAGGCATTCTACATGACCTCTCCAACTCTACATCATTTCTTAAACACCTCTAACAATTTTTGGGGATGAAAGTAATTTTAGTGGATCATCCACATACAGATTTCCATATTCCAGGATCCCTTAGGTTCAAATATTTGTCTTTAAAATATTATTTATTAACATTCATCTTCTGTTTTTCTTTTAACAAAGTGCTATTAGTTTGTGAGTTAAATATTACTAAACACTCCAATTAGCCTATTATAACCATGAACAGCATTTGATTTGGTTAACACTTTGGCTGTGGTATTGTCAAGTCACGTCCAGCCTAAGGTGCTGCAACAATACTATTGTATAAATTCCCCGTAGATTTTGTTTGTTTTGATGTAAACTTTCACAGAATGAAATCTGCTTCTATGAATTGTTGCAGGAAGCTGTCAAATAGTGTTTTAAGAAATTTTATAAAACTAGCTCTATAGCCTTCATAGCTCTTGGCTTTCTGTATCTTGTCAGAAGTATTGTTTGGTCCCACTTTGAGTTACTAACATCTGATTTCTACACAATCTGTGATTACAACTTTTACTTTATTTTATTACATTATCTCATATTTCTTTTTGTGTTTTCTCTTTGATTGACAAAGACCACTGTATGGTTGAAATATTTCATTGGTTAAGTGCTTTTATGTGTTTCTATTTCAAGACTACAGAGTGGGCTCTTACCAAGGTAAGTCTGTTAGTCTCCTAGTCCAAAAAATCTAGACTTAGTAAACTCAAATACATAAGTGATGATAGCCAGTTTTGCCTTACTGTAGTGAAGAGACTTCTCATGATGACATGCTATTGTCATCTGCAGTCAATATAGTTAGTAAGAGGAAAATGCAACTTCTGACGTTTAACAAATTTTACAACTAGAAGTGAGCAGAAGTAATTGATTTGGAAAACCCTTTGACAAATTTTACTGGGGATTATAAATACAATTTCAAACAATCAACAAATCTAAGAACTGCTGAATTTTAATAGGTCTAAAGAATTACACAAGGATCAGTAACTTATCTTGTTTAACATTACTACAAAAGATAAAACAAAAACAAAAAATAATGGAAGTATAGTATATATATATATATATATATATATATAGGAATTTTTTGGACTTTATAGGAGACTGACAGACTTACCTAAAGGCAATAGTCCAAAACTGCAATCTCTTGGAAATAAGCACATATAAAACACATATAAAACACTTAATACACTTTTATTTGAAATATTTCGATCAACATGATCTTCTTCAGTCAAGAAACAGAAGTATTGTTATGGTCCCACTTTGAGTTACTAACATCTGATTTCTACACAATCTGTGATTACAACTTTTACTTTATTTTATTACATTATCTCATATTTCTTTTTGTGTTTTCTCTTTGATTGACAAAGACCACTGTATGGTTGAAATATTTCATTGGTTAAGTGCTTGAACTAACCTATATATATATATATATATATATATATATATATATATATATATATATATATATATATATATCGGTAGGGAGACGAATGTTTATAATATGAAGTTTGCAGATAGTATGTCAAAACAGCATTTTCATAATATAGATTAAACAATATCTTGGGGAAATTTTATACTTGAAAACTTTGAAGTTAGAAAAACAAATACAATGTTGAAATGAAAAGAAAGACAAACTAAATCCAAATATAACACTAAACAATACAAGTATATTTTTTGGAAAAAATTATTTTCAAAAATAATTGAGACAAAATCAAATATTTTTAGAAAAATAAAGTTATTGATAGCACAGATATTTTGCAAGCATGTTTGTGTAATATTTCAAGTACAGATATTATTCAATACATTAGTAATAAACAAAAAAGGATTTTTAATATCTTTATTTAGAGCGTGTACCCTATGAAAATAAAATTAAGATGCCAGAGACATACGGAACAAAACTTAAAACGAAAGGTCAAAAGAAAGCTGATAAAGAAAAGCGGAAAAACTTAAACAAAATTGTTGAAAAGGCAGCATTTGTAGTATGAAAAACCAAATTATTAGGACATATACTGCTGACACGTGTTTTTTAAACCATTAATTTTTTCTAAAATTTAATTTTTTACATTATAAACTAAAAATAAGTTATTTATTATTTTAAAATAATCACCTTTGCTTTACCAAGATACAAATACATTTTCCTGTTGGCTGTGGGGAGTGCCTCTAAATCATAAGTCTTCATCCTATTTAATTCCAACTGGAATGCCATTCCAGGTTCTAAGTGCCTGTATATTCTGTCTTCTACAAAGCTATCACAGTTACGGTATGTAAATAATTTAGGGAACTGTCGCCTGAAAATAAAAACAAACCTGTTTTATTTCATCTTAAATAATGAAATGGTTTTAGTTGGGCATGTTTTTTTGTCTATTAATGCGAAATACTACTTTCTTGACAATTGTTCTACTTAGATTTGATCTCAAAACATTGTTATTGTAATAATTAACCCATTGGGTGCCATAAAAATATTTAGTATGTGTCTGAAGGTTGTCATGAAATTATGTGTGCATATGATGAAAAGTTTTCTTCACTAAACCCTATGTTTGTAGCTAGTTTTGCCAGGAACTGATTGGTTTGTTTGTAATAAGACTAAATAAAAAATTTTTATAAAATCCTAGCCAACTACAAGTTGTATGCGTATGTGTGTGTGTGTGTGTGTGTCTGTGTAAACTATTCAAAAATAAATTCTAAGCAAGAAACAAGTTACTTTTAGTGTCAGAACTAAAAATAGTGGTTAAAACTTACATTATTTGTCATGATATAATTCCGTATAGTCACTTTTGAAAGATAGTCCTCAATGAAATAATTCTTCAAGTAATTGTATTGTTACAATACTATTCAGTAAATTTAATAGAATGGCCTCACATGCACTGTAAGACCTACATATTGTAAACAATGTAGTTTTGTAAACACAACAATCACTGTGTCTCAAGATTAGATATTATAAACTAAGATGACAAAAGGCTATTTTTTACTATTTGTATGAGATACTAGATGATCATTACATTAGGTCATTTTAACTAACAAAAATTTAACTAACACAAACTAACAAATCTTGACAAAAGGCCTATTTTTTAGTTTCGGCTTTAGACTGCCTATTACTGCCTATATGCAATAGAAAAAAAAGTTATTTGTAAAAATCTAAAACTATATACAAGTCTATAGGTTACTTTTCAGTTATTGTCATTGTCATGGGCCTTTTTTTTCTTGCCTTCGTAGGCTTATAACAATGTTTCGATTTATGGAATCACATCAGAAGTATTCTACAATTACAATTAAGACAAAAATACAAACTTTTTACTAAAGCATATTTTGCACAAACTCTTTTCTGACGTCCAGGTAAGTGTACTATTAAACTGATTACCTCCACTTGCATCTATTGGATTCGAAAGTACATTTAAAAAATCTTAATTTTCGTCTAATAATTCTCAAATTTTACTAATGTGGGTAGAGTCACGTTACTTGGATTCAAAACAAAATACTCAACTGATAAGTCTATAAGCAAATTAGTATAAAATGGTGTGACACATCGGGAAGCTTTCAATTGTTTATCAACATGTAAGAATAAACCTTCATCAGTAACTATCAAATAAACCTGTACATGAAATTATTATATTTTACACATAGTAGCCAATCCACAGAATCAAATAACAAATTTATCTGTCATAACTTTAGTAGTTACAACATACATAGTTGCAAAAGAAATAGACATGTTTTTTACGCCTCTATCAATATATCTATTAAGGAAATATACCAAATATACATTGCTAGAGATAAAAGTGTAATACAACTATTTTTTTTGGAAACTGGAAGAAATTATCATTTAATAGTACAGTAAAAATTTCTTGCTAATTACGATAAAAAATAAAATAACTTTGCTAAAATAAAATGAACTATTAGTGAGTTCAGCAGTTGGACTTGATTGCTGTACATTATCAACAAACATCGAATTCATACACTGTCGTACTGTGAAGGCTTACAATCAAGACTTTGTAAACTCTCTCTCTCTCTCTCTCTCTCTCTCTATATATATATATATATATATATATATATATATATATATATATTTATAGGTTAGTTTTGGTTGGTAAAGATTATTTAGATTTTTTGGACTAGGAGACTGACAGACTTACCTTGGTAAGAGTCCACTCTGTAGTCTTGAAATAGAAACACATAAAAGCACTTAAACACAGATTAAAGATATATATATATATATATATATATATATATATATATATATATATATATATATATATATATATATATTGTTTCCATGAACATATGAGTGATTATAGTTTATATAAGTCTGTCAGGGGAAAAGAGATAAGGCTAGTTAAAAAAAAAAAAAAAAAAAAAAAAAAAAAAGAATGGATTTATCTGATGTTGAGGTTAGGGGATTCTCTGGACTTGGTATACCACTGGTATGATAGTTCCCACCTTCTCAGTTCTGAGGGATTGCAATCAGGGGGGAGTGATTTAATTATTTTTGTGGTATAGCAGTCATCAAAAGTTGTGATGTTGTGACTCGCAGCATGTTGAGCTGTTGGTCTATCCATATTCATAATTTTAACATCATGTCTGTGGCCATTCATTCTGATATTCAGACCATCCGTGGTCAGGCCTATGTACTGTGCTGAGCAAAGTTTACATTGTAGCTGGTATATAACATTTTTCGATGTACAATTATGATGACCCTGTATTTTGAAGACCATTTTTGTTGTTTGGCTGTTGAAACTATTTGCTGAGGGGTGTATTGGACACGTCTTGCATCTAGGTCTATTACATGGGAAGGAGCCATGAGGAATTTTGTGTGGTTTCTCTGCATCAGGGTCTGGTAATTTAGGATGTACTAATATGTTTTTCAAGTTGGGATGTTGCTTGTACCAAATTTGCGGTGGATCGGTGAAAAGATTTTTGGTGTGGACGGAAGCTTGAAGAATTTTGAAGCCATCTCTCAATATCTTGTTGAGTTTATGTAGACCAGGATGGTATTCTGTTATTAAAGACAGTTTATTTTGTTCTGTTTGTGGTTTATGGTGAACCGAGGATTGTGCTGAATGAATTTGGTTTTCAATGAGTTTTTTGGGGTATCCTCTTCTCTGGAAGGCTGTTGATATCTTTCTATTAAAATTTTCCAATTCCCTATCATTCGAACAGATTCTCTTACCCCTGATTCCTTGACTGTATGGAATGGATCGTTTTATGTTTATTGGGTGGTTGCTGTCGAAATGGAGATATTGTAGGTGGTTTGTAGGTTTGATGTGAATTCCTGTGTTGATATTTCCATTCTGGAGTGTTACCTCTACATCCAAAAAGGTGATGGCTGATGTAGATTTCTCCCAGGTAAATTGAAATGTGGAGAATTGTGTCAGGCTGTCTAAAAATGTCTCAAGTGTTGAAGCACCATGTGTCCAAATTAGGAAGATGTCATCTATATATCTGTACCAACATAATGGCTGGTGTGTTTGTCTTTAGAAAACTTTCTTCTAACAATCCCATGTACAGATTTGCGTACGATGGTGCCATTCTGGTACCCATTGCTGTTCCCTTTATTTGAAGGTAGTTCCTTCCCTCAAACTGAAAGTTGTTCTTCTCGAGGATGAACCTGGTCAGGTTCACAAGAAAAGGTGTAGTGGGAGAAGGCTTGCCTGGGCGTTTGTTTAGAAAATTCTCTATTGCAGATAGGCAATGTGCATGAGGGATGTTGGTATAGAGAGAGGTGACATCTATGGAGACAAAAATAGTTACCGAGGGTAGAGGTACAGATATTTGTGAGAGTCGATCTATGAAGTGATTGGTGTCCTGGGTATGTGATGGAAGGTTCTTTACCAAGGGTTGAAGGTGTGAGTCGAGGAAAGCTGAAATTCTTTCCGTTACTGAATTGCAGCCAGCAATTATTGGTCTACCAGGTGGAGGGATTATGTTTTTGTGGATCTTTGGTAATATATATCACTCATATGTTCATGGAAACAATATATATATATATATCTTTAATCTGTGCATCTGTGACATCTGATTTCTACTCTACACAATCTGTGATTACAATTATTTTATTTCATTCTCTCATATTTCTTTTTGTGTTTTCTCTTCGATTGACAAAGACCACTGTGTGGTTGAAATATATCATTCTTTAAGTGCTTTTATGTGTTTCTATTTCAAGACTACAGTGTGGACTCTTACCAAGGTAAGTCTGTCAGTCTCCTAGTCCAAAAAATTTATATATATATATATATATATATATATATATATATATATATATATATATATATATATATATGAGGTTAATATATTACTATTGTAAGTAATTTTATATATATATATATATATATATATATATATATATATATATATAGATTTTTTGGACTAGGAGACTGACAGACTTACCTTGGTAAGAGTCCACACTGTAGTCTTGAAATAGAAACACATAAAAGCACTTAAACAATGATATATTTCAACCACACAGTGGTCTTTATCAATCGAAGAGAAAACACAAAAAGAAATATGAGAGAATGAAATAAAATAAATATAAGTTGTTATATATATATATATATATATAAACACTCTTTATATCTTTTTCTATAAACTATCACAATTCTATTATAGGTAAATGTTAATTTTACCTTTAAACTTATTATTTGCTACATAGCCTTAAGAAATAACATTAAAATTGTTTTTACAAAATCATGTTACATATGTTATGACACCATCCAAGTTTCATGTTGGTTTCAAAAGTTTCTACATTTATGCCTATATTTCAAATTTTGCAGATTAAAATAATTCATTGGTTTACAAAAAATGTAGATATACAAAGTTATAATCTAGATTGGCGGTTGGTAAACTATTAAGCCTTGACAGATTTAGGTTGTAGATTAAAGATAAGAGGTAACATCTAATAATGTCTGAGCTATAGAATAATTATAATTTATACTCCGAATTGTGAAAGTTTAGTTCAAACATATACAATTATAACTTAATTTTTGAACCAGTATGTTCATATAGAGTCAACTCCCAATAATTCCTTCTAATTGGTGCAAGAGCTCCCATGAGCTGCTCAATTCATGAATTATCTTTAAAAATTGTAAGTTAAACATGCAGAAACATATCTTAAAGTGTAAGAAGGTAGAAAACAAAAAACTAATATACATATGTAGATTGTTATTTTTTAAAAAATTAGGTTCAACTATAAAATTATTTATAATGTTTTTTGCTAATATTTAATTTTTTCAGTAAAACTTGATCAAGTGGTAGTCAACTATGTTTTTTTTCCTTCTCGCATATGTTACTCAAAAATACATTGCAAAGAATGTGATTTCAAGCACAGCAGATCATAAATAACCCTTAAAATGTGCAAAATGTGAAACATAATCCTTAAAAAACTACATTTACAAAACAGTTGAAAATAAATGTTTTTTTATATAAATATATACACATATACATGTAACTATATACAGATGTACAAAGTATCCAGCTAGGATAGATTTGGTTATTAAAATTAATTTAAGTTATGATAAATAAATTTAAGTTCAAAATTGGGAAATAATTCAAAATACATACAGCGATAAATATTTACTAACAATATCAGATTGAATAGTGCTGTCTTGTTAATACCATATTCCATGAAGTGAAAGTTTATTCGTGCGAATAAAAAGACCTTTATTTAACTTAAATACTTCATTGAATGTTATCCTGTCCTTATATTTCATAATATACATAACATTGTTCAGTGTTTTGGTGCACGTTCAGCAATCAACCCCATGTTCTTTTTTAGAATAACTTCTTTTTATATTAATAAAATTCAGGCTTTTGTTCATTAAAACCCAAATCTATCTTATCTAGATACTTTGAACATATATTTTACTACAAGTACATAATGCTGTAGTGCAAGGGTTCTCAACCTTTTAGACTCTGAGCCCCCCTTCACACTTTGGTGTGAGGTCACGCCTCCCTTCACGGATTAAGTTAATTTAGACTTATATATGATAAATTTACTTATATTATGTTTAAGTAATAACCAGAAAAATGTTCGCTACATTTGTAGTGCTAGTGTGAGGACTGGCACTGTTTCTCGTTAACTATTTTTTGTATGTTTGGATGAAATTTTGACAAAGAACACCGCAGGTCACTTTCCACATCTAGTCTGGCTCGATATTTAAATTTTATATTAGCCAGGGCTGAAAATCCTGTCTTGCATAGATAAGTTGATGAAAATTGTACAAGCAACTTGACTGCCTCCATTGCTACTACAGGAAGATATAGTAGCCAGAAATCTTCGAGATCCATGTTTGGAAAATCCAATTTAGCTTTGGAATCACATTGCAAGTCAATTGTTTGTTCTTGAATGTGATCAGGAGGTATATCAATGTTGATTTGAAAGGGGTCTCTTGTTAACTTGAATTCCCAATTTTCCGAGCTTATATCTGGGAAATAGGCTCCAATTTTCTTCTTCAGAGACAACAAATGCTTAGATATTAGGTCCTTCATTTCATTTACTAGGTCTTTTGGAAGACTTTGGGTATCATCGACGAGATTTTGGAAAGGAAGAAAAGTTCGTTGAGTAAAGAAATAGAGCTTTATAGCTCTATTAAGCTATAAAGAAATTTCAATGATTGTGTGTTTGTGTCCAACATCAAATTCAACTTTTTAAAAAATTTGTTGACGCCTCCCCTGGGAATCCCCCAGGTTGAGAACCGCTGCTGTAGTGTAACATAGTGTGTGACATAAAGAATTCTTTGTTATAGGATTATGTTTTTAAAGAATGGGTTATGGGATAGGGTTGCTTTCAACATTATCACTTATATTACTTTTTAAGCATTATGTATGTTTTCGAAGCTTTAAATCACCAGTTTCTTGTTTAAAATGTATTTTGAAGTAGCATTTGTGAAAACAAAAACATTACCGTTTTTGAAGTTGGATACCATTTGGTCAAGTATTACCATTTTTTTGATAATATATTGTAAATGAAAATTCACTGCAATTTCAACTCATAACAAAAGTGTGCTTCTAACTTTGGTAAGGTATAAATGCTAACAGCAGACCTACTGTTGAATTATCTCTTTTTCCTATATCAATGTGTAGCTTGAGTTTCACAAATATGATAAATTCTTATTTGCAAGTAGTGTCTGTTCCTGATTATAAACTGATTGACTTGTTTGATTATGCTGCTTGACTTGATTGATTATGTTGGTTGACTGTGATATTTATAGAAACTATTTGTCATCATATTAAGGCTTATAATCTATATATATTACCCTTAAAGTGAATTATCCACCCATGAATTATATATAGTTTACTGTATATACATTATACTTGATTGGGTATTTTATGACGTGAATTAAATTATTAATTCTACATACCGATTTTACTAGTTTATATGTTTATTCATGAGTTTGTTAAAAATGATTTTTTGTGTAAAACTATATCAATTTTTTGACTGGCAATGTTGTTCATAACTCCTCATATTTTGTTGTAGTTTGAAGATGTTTTTACTAGTTGAAGATATGTTTTTACTTAAATATTGTTTATTTTTAAAGAATGAAAACAAGAAAGATTGTTTTGTATGGTGAAATAAAGACATGCTAAATTGAGAATCTGAAAATGAAAATAATAATGAAGATGTATGTAAGTGAGAGTAATTGTGTATGTGATTGGCAAAATTTAATATTGTAATATCAAGAAATTAGAAAATGAAATTGCTGATACAAATATTCTTAAAAACTAGTTTATCTGGAAAATAAATAAGAACAACTTTAATATTAAAAATGTATTATTCAATATTATTTAAAATTACTATGAAAAAATTAATGTTTTTTTACAGAAATTAGGTTGACATGTTAGCTTGTGTTATTTTGAAATATTCAATATAAAATTAATAGCATGGGTGTAAATTGACAATAGCACAGGTGTCACTTAATATTCTTTTAAAAAAAGTTGACAATAACAATACAGATTTCAAAAGACATTGCGCTGTCAATTGCAAAAGACCTGAAGCAAAAACTGAATCCAATATTAAAATCTTATTTATACCTATGAATAATATTGTAAACAATATTATTTAAAAGCCTGAGTGAAATTTATAAAAATAA
Source organism: Prosapia bicincta (assembly GCA_036971475.1). Taxonomy (NCBI): domain Eukaryota; kingdom Metazoa; phylum Arthropoda; class Insecta; order Hemiptera; family Cercopidae; genus Prosapia; species Prosapia bicincta. Next base: position 120,314,965 of record JBAIZL010000005.1, read on the forward strand.
AAAATATTTATTTAAAGTTTTCTATGGTGATAATGATCATCCATAGAATGCATTCAGATAAAAGAATAATGAGTATTAATCAATGTGCTGGTAATAAGAAGCTCAATAACTGTAAATGTTACCTGTTCAAGGCAAGGAATGTTATCCTACGAATAGATCTCTGAATCAATTCTTCTCTATGTTTTGCACAAAAATCACCAAATATTTTACTCAATTTAGAATCTTCTAAGTCTCCATTGTCTTTTACAGCAATACAAAGAATGTGGATTGGTTCAACCTGTAATAAAAACAATTTTAAAAGATCATAATAAACAATACGGAAATGTTTTGATTAAATAATGTACAATCTGATTTAATACATTCAATATTAGTAACAAACCATGGAACTTGTGCCAGAAGAAGTCCACAAGAAGAAGCAAAAGCTTTTTTTGGTTTTTAATGTAGATTGCTGCCAGTAGAAGAGCTGATTTATCCTCTGTATTTCTCATGCTGTTCTCTGTAATTTCCTCGGTATCATTGTCGGCAACATCTTGTTTTATGTTTTCCTACCAAACGACATATTAAGAAATTTCATTGTCCCTCAAAATTTCATTTACCAGCTCTTTCTCGGCATTTATCCATTCAACAACATCATCTTCAACCAGGTTTTTACCAGAATGTAGTTGTCATAGGTCTTTTAGCAGTACCACGTTGTCATCAGGGTCAGGCTGGAGGAAATAGGGTTTGTAGGAGGGTCTTTGTTACTAGATACAATATATAGAATGTTTGGCCATACATTCTTCCCGGATTTCTAAATTGTTGATGTTGGGATCTCATCATAGGCCTACGCAAACATGTAAACATCTTTCATATTGACAGATTTTTAGGGCTTCCAGTTTAGAAAGAATTCTTCCTCTTAAAGCATTCTATCACACTCTTATTCATCGGTTCCTGAAGACTAGTTACATTGGGAGGCAGAAACAACAGTTATACAATCTTACCTTCACATTGAACATATCTCTTGTGTTGGTAGGTATATTGGCAAGGAGAAGAATTGCTTTGGTAGGCCATTTTAAGGAAGACAAGTATTTTTGTTACCTTCGGATTAAACTAAAAAACCAACCATTGTCTAAATAAGTATGAGTCTGTGACCAGTAGTGCACAGGAAGAGTAGTTGTGTTGATATTCTTGGCTTTGAATATTTTCCATAAATGGTATCTTATGTGTCCCTGATGCATTTGAGCATAAAGCTATGGCAATACTCTCTTTGAAGTGAGGAGCAGAATTTTGTTGTGCTAGCAAAGGTTTAATTTTAAAGTTTAACCCTAGGCTCATCTACACTATAGACTTTTCCCCCAGATACTCCAAGGAAATTAACTCCATGTCTTGTTTTCCAGTGTGAGCCAGCCATTGCTGGTTAAAAACTGTTCATCTTCTTGAAGTTTAGAATGCAGTTTTTTATTTTATGACTGGTCCACTTATTGGTGTATCTCTTCTACAATCTTGTCTAGCAACTATTACAAAACTCCCAAAAGTTAATTTTTGAAAAAAGAAAAACAGTGTTTTCTCAAAACTGGTGCTTATCTAGGTACTTTTCCACAGACTCCCTTCTACCTGCCTATAAACATCAACCAGTTTCTGTCCCACAGGCATCTGGTATAAATCGTCAAAGTGGCCTAGGTTTGTGTTTCACTTTGTGTGTATACTTGTGTTTCAAGTTTTAAGGAGTAGTTTTCAATTAATTTTGTATCTTAGTTTATTGTTAACATTTTTTTAAATACTCCTCTGGTGTGTATATTATATATTTATTTAATGTGAAAATACTGTAAAAATGGATCATTTTGAACAGAAACAGAGAAGAAGTTTGGCCATGTTAGACGACAGTGATAGATATCTCAATTCAATTATTGTTGGAAACAGCGATTCGGAAGAAGACAGCTTACACGAAAGTTAACGTATTACAGATACTGAACAAGGATGTGATAGTACCAGTAAAGAAAGTGAATAAAGTAAGTGACAGTTTCCTACCATTAGCCTAGGTACCTAGACCTATTATTCCAGTTGCTTAATACTCCAAGACCTCATTACATGTATATGGTGGTTGTGTATGATTGACAAAAACATAATAGACAAAGAAGCTTGTACAAATTTGTGCATAAATAATATAAGGGTACCCTTGTTTTCACTATAAACACAAAAATATTAGAAAAACAACCATTCTAAACGGGTTTCTTTCCTATTTTGAGATATAATAGTATATATCAAAAGCAGGCTCAGATGATTTAGAACAAACACCTTATTGACCAGATAGTAAAAAAAATTGCATACACTATAAATTTTATAAGCAATAAAAATTAGGATGAGAAAGGCTTCCGTCTGTCTCATTAATAATGAGTTAATTATATTTATATTATTTATACTATAATATTCAATTTTACCTGCATCTTCTCATCAGTGGGATTTGGCCTTTGTTCTCCAAGACACAATGAGACATTGATGGATGTACTCAACCTTGACTCACTGCCACTTTCACATGCTTCCATGATCTTTGGTGAAACAACAGCAGGTGAAGCAAAATCCTGAAATATAAAATGTATTAGTATGTGAAGGCATGGTTTCTTTCACATTTTCACTAGTTATCATATTACGGCTCCATCCACTTATACTTTTTAAGAGGTCCCTAGTTTTGAAACTACCTTCATCTACAGCTTCAAAATTGGAAATTCTTCAAGTAAATACAAAGCGACAATCCCAGGATATAGTAAACACAACATATTGTTAAATATAATTATAAGATACAGCACACACTCAAATATTTTGACCTCTAAAATACGGAAACCTCCTAAATCCAGATGTTAACTTTAAATGTAATTTTTACTCTGTTTAAAAAATGTTTTTTATTTATTTAATCAAACCATAAGAAAAATAAACTATCAAAAATTTAGCTGGAATGCTGGCAAGAAACAGCAGTTCCATTAATTCTACTCAAGGTTCTGCAAATAAGGTGAACTCATGAATAGATCCTCAGAAGAGAAAGCAATTATGATTCTTGGAAAAAGAGATCATTTTGAGTCTAGGATAAAAATGGTCCTCTCTACTTGCGGTGCACCTGTGTCTCTTTTTGCATGCTATTCAAACGCTTGCTTACACATGAATTATAAGTGTAGTTTTTCAATGCCATTTAATAAGTTTTATGTTTTTATTAAAAAAACAAAGTTTTATGTTGTGTTAAATTATTTTTTAATATTATTTTTAATGTATTAAAGTTAAGTTTACATTGTTAGTATGTATTATTGCTATTTTTGTTTGTCTTAAATTTGGTTTATTTCTAATTTTGTTTCAGTAAAGTTATAAAAAACGAGAAATTAGTGGGAAGAATAATGAGTTTGTTGAAGCAAAACCATAACTTGTTAAGCATCTTGTAGAAAATAAAATTCCCTTATCAGTGTTTGTTCAACTACAATCAAGAATGTATTCCAGAATGTGTTGGGGAGGTTTTAATAGACTACCTCAATCCTAAATACTGATAGATAGATTGATAAGAATATGAAATACAACGGAATCTCTCACACCGTAACGTCCATCAATGATAAAATGGAACCATCAGCTTCTATTACATGATTTTTAATTTAGTTTCTCAAACAAGGAATACAACCAAGACTACTGATCTGGCTAGGATGATTAAAAACCTTTTATGTGCACAGCCATTCCCTCACTGATCCAACTTGCAGATCTTCCAAGCCAGATTCTGTAATATAAATAAAATTATGTCTTTGAAGCCCATCTCAAGAAAGAGCTTTCTTCTCAAACCCAAATCCTTCAAAAGCGTGTATAATGATTTGGAGGTCAGCCCTCTAACACCAACTTCAACTTCATGAAAGTAGAACTTGTAACCTTTATAATCATTAATAAATACGCCCACCTACAATGTATTAAATAGGTGGTTTGTATTGTAAATATATGGTAAATGAGGTAAATAAAATGGTTTTTATTTCATTCTCTCATATTACTTTTTGTGTTTTCTCTTCGATTGACAAAGACCACTGTGTGGTTGAAATATATCATTGTTTAAGTGCTTTTATGTGTTTCTATTTCAAGACTACAGAGTGGACTCTTACCAAGGTAAGTCTGTCAGTCTCCTAGTCCAAAAAATCTAAATAATCTTTACCAACCAAAACTAACCTTTTTTTTTCTAAATAGCCTTATCTCTTTTCCCCTGACAGACTTATATAAACTATAATCACTCATATGTTCATGGAAACAATATATATATATATATATATATATATATATATATATATATATATATATATATATATATATATCTTTAATATGTGCATCTGTGACATCTGATTTCTACTCTACACAATCTGTGATTACAATTATTTTATTTCATTCTCTCATATTTCTTTTTGTGTTTTCTCTTCGAGTGACAAAGACCACTGTGTGGTTGAAATATATCATTGTTTAAGTGCTTTTATGTGTTTCTATTTCAAGACTACAGAGTGGACTCTTACCAAGGTAACTCAGTCAGTCTCCTAGTCCAAAAAATCTATATATATTTATATATATAGATTTTTTGGACTAGGAGACTGACAGACTTACCTTGGTAAGAGTCCACATTGTAGTCTTGAAATAGAAACACATAAAAGCACCTAAACAATGATATATTTCAACCACACAGTGGTCTTTGTCAATTGAAGAGAAAACACAAAAAGAAATATGAGAGAATGAAATAAAATAATTGTAATCACAGATTGTGTAGAGTAGAAATCAGATGCCACAGATGCACAGATTAAAGATATATATATTGTTTCCATGAGCATATGAGTGATTATAGTTTATATAAGTCTGTCAGGGGAAAAGAGATTGGAGATGTCTAAGGCTATTAGGGAAAAAAATGAATGGATTTATCTGATGTTGAGGTTAGGGTTATTCATACCACTGGTATGATAGTTCCCACCTTCTCAGTTCTGAGGGATTGCAATCAGGGGGGAGTGATTTAATTATTTTTGTGGTATAGCAGTCATCAAAAGTTGTGATGTTGTGACTCGCAGCATGTTGAGCTGTTGGTCTATCCATATTCATAATTTTAACATCATGTCTGTGGCCATTCATTCTGATATTCAGACCATCCGTGGTCAGGCCTATGTACTGTGCTGAGCAAAGTTTACATTGTAACTGGTATATATGACATTTTTCGATGTACAATTATGATGACCCTGTATTTTGAAGACCATTTTTGTTGTTTGGCTGTTGAAACTATTTGCTGAGGGGTGTATTGGACACGTCTTGCATCTAGGTCTATTGTATGGGAAGGAACCATGAGGAAGTTTGTGTGGTTTCTCTGCATCAGGGTCTGGTAGTTTAGGATGTACTAGGATGTTTTTCAAGTTGGGAGGTTGCTTGTACCAAATTTGTGGTGGATCGGTGAAAAGATTTTTGGTGTGGACGGAAGCTTGAAGAATTTTGAAGCCATCTCTCAATATCTTGTTGAGTTTATGTAGACCAGGATGGTAGTCTGTTATTAAAGACAGTTTATTTTGTTCTGTTTGTGGTTTATGGTGAACCGAGGATTGTGCTGAATGAATTTGGTTTTCAATGAGTTTTTTTGGGTATCCTCTTCTCTGGAAGGCTGTTGATATCTTTCTATTAAAATCTTCCAATTCCCTATCATTCGAACAGATTCTCTTACCCCTGATTGCTTGACTGTATGGAATGGATCGATTTATGTTTATTGGGTGGTTGCTGTCGAAATGGAGATATTGTAGGTGGTTTGTCGGTTTGATGTGAATTCCTGTGTTGATATTTCCATTCTGGAGTGTTACCTCTACATCCAAAAAGGTGATGGCTGATGTAGATTTCTCCCAGGTAAATTGAAGTGTGGAGAATTGTGTCAGGCTGTCTAAAAATGCCTCAAGTGTTGAAGCACCCTGTGTGCAAATTAGGAAGATGTCATCTATATATCTATACCAACATAATGGCTGGTGTGTTTGTGTCTTTAGAAAACTTTCTTTCAACAATCCCATGTACAGATTTGCGTACGATGGTGCCATTCTGGTGCCCATTGCTGTTCCCTTTATTTGAAGGTAGTTCCTTCCCTCAAACTGAAAGTTGTTCTTCTTGAGGATGAACCTGGTCAGGTTCACAAGAAAAGGTGTTGTGGGAGAAGGCTTGCCTGGGCGTTTGTTTAGAAAATTCTCTATTGCAGATAGGCCGTGTGCATGAGGGATGTTGGTATAGAGAGATGGCTTCAAAATTCTTCAAGCTTCCGTCCACACCAAAAATCTTTTCACCGATCCACCGCAAATTTGGTACAAGCAACCTCCCAACTTGAAAAACATCCTAGTACATCCTAAACTACCAGACCCTGATGCAGAGAAACCACACAAACTTCCTCATGGTTCCTTCCCATGCAATAGACCTAGATGCAAGACGTGTCCAATACACCCCTCAGCAAATAGTTTCAACAGCCAAACAACAAAAATGGTCTTCAAAATACAGGGTCATCATAATTGTACATCGAAAAATGTCATATACCAGTTACAATGTAAACTTTGCTCAGCACAGTACATAGGCCTGACCACGGATGGTCTGAATATCAGAATGAATGGCCACAGACATGATGTTAAAATTATGAATATGGATAGACCAACAGCTCAACATGCTGCGAGTCACAACATCACAACTTTTGATGACTGCTATACCACAAAAATAATTGAATCACTCCCCCCTGATTGCAATCCCTCAGAACTGAGAAGGTGGGAACTATCATACCAGTGGTATACCAAGTCCAGAGAATCCCCTAACCTCAACATCAGATAAATCCATTCATTTTTTATTTTTATTTTATTTTATTATTATTATTATTATTTAATTTTTTTTTCCTAATAGCCTTATCTTTTTCCCCCTGACAGACTTATATAAACTATAATCACTCATATGCTCATGGAAACAATATATATATATATATATATATATATATATATATATATATATATCTTTAATCTGTGCATCTGTGTCATCTGATTTCTACTCTACACAATCTGTGATTACAACTTATATTTATTTTATTTCATTCTCTCATATTTCTTTTTGTGTTTTCTCTTCGATTGACAAAGACCACTGTGTGGTTGAAATATATCTTTGTTTAAGTGCTTTTATGTGTTTCTATTTCAAGACTACAGTGTGGACTCTTACCAAGGTAAGTCTGTCAGTCTCCTAGTCCAAAAAATCTAAATAATCTTTACCAACCAAAACTAACCTAAATATATATATATATATATATATATATATATATATATATATATATCCAAAATTACTTTAAAAGCTATTTATATCAAATGTTAAAGATGTATACCTCTAATAAGTCCAAGATTTCATCTGCATAATTTTCAAACTGAACGAATGAATCAAAAGCAGCCATGCAACCTGTACGCTGATAGCTGTGGAGAACTGGAGGTCCAGTGGGAACATCGTCTGGTACTGGACCTACTGAAGAAGGTGGACTACCTTCTTTGTCTGTCACCTTTTGTCTAAAAACAATTGTTAGTTTTTAAAATTATAAAAAGGTCACAATTTTATTTTTAAAAAATCATCATAGACACTCACGTGACAAACAAACTATTTGTTACCTATACAACCTAGTTATTTTTCAAATGAACACAAACATAATAAACTTCTAATTATCCATGGCAAATAAAATTATTGATAATTATTTTAAGAGCAACATGGCCTTACTCCGTAAGAAAATCAAAACATCGTATTAGTAAATTTCCAGGGAGAAAAGAGGAGAAATGACAATCCTTAACTTTAATGCCAATAACCAGGGACTTGAGTAGCTTATTAAAATACATTATCTGGAAATAAGTCAGTAAATTTACAAAAATTATGAAATGGAAGGTAAAGTCTGTATATTTATTCATGAAACATAGCAATGGGCTAATAGAAAACCATGCACAAAAAATAATACTTATATTCACTAATTTAACAAAAATATTCCTAATTAACTGATAAACAATATGATTACAAAAAAATGCAGTTTATGTTAATTTATATATTGCTGGCTTTTTTAGCGGTCATTGTCACTTGTGATAAGATGTAATATGGAAATGCTATCTTTTTCATAGATTCTGTATGCACTATTTACAGTATATTTTTTTAAATTTGTGTATTACTAGATTTTGTTAAATGTGGAAAATTAGGGTTTGCTAATTAATTAAATAGTAAATTTTTATGAATTTGGTTCTCGGTCAATTTGAATGTTGGTTATACATGGACTTTCTTAACTGTAATGACTGGATATGGAGGATAATCACAAGATGCTGCATCATAATACTAAACTCAATCAAATTAATCAAATAACTATTTAGATGCCATATGATAGAAATACAATATAATGTTAGTTCATGCCTGGCACATGTAACACGTGTCTGAACTTGAGGAGCTCGCTAGTTACTCTATTCATGTTTACATAAAGCATTTACTATATTCCCTTGTGGTTTTTATAAATTTTAAAAATTTTCTTTTATAATTTAAAAGCTGTTGTCAAATTTGGACATGGATATAAGATTGATTTAATTTTTTTTTAATTAACGTTGAAGCTTACATAAATGATTAATGAAACATTAAGCTAATAAGATTTTAAAATAAATGTCATTGTATACCATTACGGTAAGAATTTATAGTTAACGGATAAAACCTTTTTTAGACTATTACTCCTAAATTTGAATTTGATATGGAGGTTAGATCTAATAAAAATTTTACTCTATAAACTATACCTGTTTGGATGGGAAGAAGGTAAAAGAAACTGGAAATGTACAAGGGGGATTTCACCAGAGAGTTCCAGGTGTTGCAGGCAAGTCAGGTCATAAGAAATGTAAACTCTTCTTACGTAGACCTGTACAAAAAAAACTTTATTAAATACAGTTGAACCTCTTTAAAAACATTTTTCAAAACACCAACAAACATATTTATTATAAAGTAAAACTAGTTATAAAAGTAAAAGAAATATATGGGAGTTACAAAATTTAAATTTTATTATATTTGTATAGTATAATTTATACAGATTTTTCAGAAAAGATTTTGCTATAAAAGACTGATGATTTTCAGAATTTCTATTACAATATGTAATGTGCATGTAGAGTTTGTTTGTTTATATGTGTGTATGTATGTATGTTAACACACACAAAGATCAATTTCAGAGGGGTTGAACATGAGCATTTATAAATAGTTTAGGTAAAATAAAATTTTAGGATAATAAATTAAGGAAAATTATCAAATAGATATTTTAAAACAAAATTAGGTGGAATTTAATACTTTAGCTGCCATTTCGGGTTAATTGGCACGACAGCCCAGTAGGCTGGACCAAAACCCGTCGGGCCGCTACTCCCAACATTGTTGTCTAGTAACGATTTATGTTTATTAATAGTACTCAACTGGTATTGCTACTTTGGAAAAGAATGCACTGCTTAAACACTGCTATTAAACAACAAGCTTCACACTACTTATAGAACTAATTACAGTGGTTTTTGTTTGATAGAAAAATGCCAACTGCATTATAAACATGATGTTATTTTGTGAGCTAGTTGTCAGGAGTAACGGCCCGACACACTCATTTGTTAACAATGTTAGTGAAGTAATTTTTTCCAACCAAAAACTTGGTTAATTGAAAGAAGTTTATTTTTATATACTTTAATAATAAAATAAATAATTTATAATGATGTATTATATTGATTTTTACTATTGTTTTAAAAGTTTTACACAAGTTTTAAAAAAGTCAGAAATTTTTACTAAATATTAAATTTAGTTATAAAATAATTCTTAAAAAATGGACTTGGTTAAGTTAAGTACAAATATTGGTACACTTAGATAAACTCATTCTAACTAGGAAGTAAATTAAAACATAAATTCCTTAAAAAGTAAATTATTAAGTTTTATTTGTTATGATTATTGTATAGCATTAATCAGATCTGGAGCATTACTTATTAGAGAGAGAATATGTGTACACTTCGTTTTATATACAAAATATTTATAAACTCACACATCAATCACATGTAACACGTTTACATGTCTTTGTGATAAGTACCAAACACTTTTCTCGTGAGTCAGCTTATAATATGAGTAATCGGAAAATAGAATTGTGGTTTTGTTGTTTATTATTTACACACAAAATACAACAAATATTAAAACAGTGTTGCACAGATGAGTGAACATAATTACCTCAAAAACAATGTCAGGTCAATTAGCTCAAGGAGTTTACTTAGATACTATTTACGCTATTAAAAACTATGTTGTGTCAATTGGCCCAACACGTATTTTTATATATATTATGATAACAAAGGAGAACAAAAAATAAGTACACATTATTTAAAAAAAGGCTTAAAATATTTTGGCAATTATCTGAGAAAACACCGATATTGTGGCCGGCAGCTAAAGTGTTAAAGGAGAATTAGTAACAGATAGTGATAGTGAGTCTGAACTCAAGGAACATTTAGTTGAGTCTTCCTGGCAGACATATGACTCAACCACAAAAGACGTATTTTTTTGTGACAATGTATTGGAAAATACTGTACATTATAAATATCAATATGCATGGCAAGTTCTTGGTTCCTTTAATCAAACTCTTCAAGTCCAGAATTACCAAGTGGAAGAAAGTAATTCCTAAGGAGCTCATAGGATTTGTTGGGCTTATAATACACGGGGACAGGGTTTAACAGATTTAATTATCTACAGAGGCTGAATCAATTATTCAATTACTATATTTAAAAAATACCTAACTAACTGAATACGTAATTGCTTACTTGCTGACGAGTTTCAAAACATTCGTTCCTTTTACAAAGGAAGGAGTAGTGGGTTAGTTTCATAAAAGGAAAGAATGTATTGAAACGCGTCAGCAAGTAGGCAATTACATATTCACTTAGTTAAGTATGTTTTAAATATAGTTTAATTAGTGAACTCAAGATGATTTCATCAAGCAGCTTCGCTTATTCAATGTCATTTTTCTCATGGAAAGATGATCTGGAATATTTATTTATTTTCAGACTTCATAATTTCAGTAAACACAAGACTGTTAAGCACCTAATGACAAGATTAGGTACCATCTTGATCAGGTTGCAATGACTAACTAACCATAACTGAAAGGGGTCACTTTATTTAAATTACTCTTTTTGTATCATTTGTCAAAGAAACCACTACTTACTGATATTTTTCAGCAAACACCTTTTGTACTAGGTCAGTGCATTGTTCAATGCTTTGAGACATGGACAAGACTGTTGTTCAGGTGTGTTGTATTGGTGCGAGTCTGTGGTGTATTGGTGTTCATAGAGTAGTTGTAAAATATGTGTTCAAATATAGTATTTGATTGTGAGTGTGTTTTGTCATTAAGAATGTGTTGTGAATGGTTTTTGTGGTGTTTGTATATCTCGTAGTTTTTTATTGGGTTTAGTTTGCTGCTTTTTTTGATGCAATGAAGGATTTTTACATTAGTGCTTATAATGGTGTATGTGTGTAGTGTGTTCTACATGTGTAAGGTGAAGTTTGATTTGGGTTGTGAATTTTTTATGTCTTTTATGTGTTCCTTGGTGTCGTGTGATAAAGTTTCTCCCTGTTTTACCTATGTAAATGTTAGGGCAGTCGTTGCATATGATATTGTATAATACTGCCCTGTCGTGTTTGTTCTGTGTAGGTATTTTTTAGTTGTGTTGGGTGTTTTAAATGCTACTTTGTATTCAAGATTTAAAAAGGACGTTTAAAGAAGACAATTTAGATATATTTTAATGTACATTTCTTAAGTTGAAAATGCAACACATAAGCTTTGTATTGCAACCAATGTTCAACAGACATTACTTCATTTCTCAGCAACCACGTTCTCATTCAGTGATCAAGTTATTATATCAAAATATAGATCCTTTCCACTTGTAGTGCCATTTGCTCAAACATTTCTAAATACAAAAGATTCTTCAAGATAAAATAGCAAAACTTTAGTTTGCTCATAGGTGTCCTGACTAGGTACCACCAAACTCCTGCCCAACCAATTATTCATTCAGCATCGACTGTAGTGGGTTGTACCTGTCTAAAGTACATACTCTGTGATTAGTAGAATATAACAAAGTCTACTTATGCCTTTTCATCTGTATGGTTACAATGGCCGTAAATCTCAAAATCCCAACCGATCTAACTGCAGAAGCTTACATCGCCACCCTCCAATGTTTCGTTTCATGACGATGCCTCTGTACAGACATTTACTCTGATTCTAACACTAACTTCATTGCTGGTCTCAAGAAGATCATAGCAACTGCAGTACTCTCCGCTTCCTCCATGATAAGTTCACTATACCACCACAAAGAGTAAGTTTCCATTTTAACTATCTTTCAGAAAGACCTTTAAGAAGAAATTTAAGGCACCAAAAGTATTTTACAAAACGTCATAAGAGACTCTGTGACTGAGGCCTCTGGTTCAAGTAGAAGCCATCATAAACTAAAAGCCGCTCACACCTCTATCCGACAGCCTGTTGGACATCATTGCTCTCAACCCAGATCACTTCCTTATCAGGGCTGACCTCTCCATTCTGCAGCCTGACATCAAGGATGTGAAGCTATTCTGGCTTAAGACTTGGAGCCTCGCTCAGGTCAATTTTCAAAGCTTCAGGCATCGCTGGCATAAAAAATAAATTTACATGCAATAAGCCAAGTGGAACAAGATGACAGCCAACCTGTGTAACTAATACTTGATAATCATGAAAACTCATTGCACCACTACATTGGCCCTTGCTTTTCATTACCACCATGCACCCTGGGAAAGTTGGGGTGGTGCGCGTTTTTAGAACCCAACGACCTGCTGTCAAGGTGTTCCCTCTGCCCTTGTGCTATACAGCTAAGTCACTTTGGTTCTCTTCCCAGTCTATTTCATTGAAGTTGGGGACTTCAAGGGGGTTGGTATGTTCAATATATAATGGAGATTCCACATCTGAATGGTTCCCACCACATAATAATGTTGGCAAACTTGTGTCAGTTCTAAAAACTCTTTAGGCCTAAAATTGATGTCATGTCTCTTACTGAAAATATTTTCTTTAGAAATTCTGTATAAGTTAAATTGTTCCTAGTCATTTAAAGATAAATCATTGTTTTTAATACTTAGAGCTGTATTCTAAGTGCCAAATAAGTGTGTCCATAACATCTGTCTTTCTAATTAATAAACAAAAGACAACCACAATTAGGCAATCCTGTTATCCTGTTTTATAACCCTAAAGTTAGTGTACGTTAGTACAACATGAAAAGTCGCACTACAGCACACCATACTATTGTAACTACTTCATACTTTCAATACTGCCCATTCCTGGTCCTCCATATTGCACACATTTTGTCCTACGGGACATATTTTCTGGTCCTAAGGACCGGTTTATCAAACAAACAGATTAAAGAAATTTGAAGCATCGCCAAAGTGATGAACAGACCGTGTGACCCTGTAATTACCACTAATAAATAACTAAAGGTCTATTAGCTCATCTCTACTCTATGTTTATATTCTCTATTCCTTCCTTTAATTTTTTAGATATAGTTCTCCCGAGGCTTGGGAAAGTTTATTCATATATTTGTATTGACTTATATTCTATTAATAATGTGGACGTATTATTATTAAAATCAATAAAACCCACTACTACATTGTTTAAACACATAGAACAAACCATGGCCATTGTTTCAATTTTAATTTTGAACCTATTTTTGTTAATTATTAGTATTTGGTGTATTCATAAAAAATCAATATTTTTTAGTTTAAAGTTAAATATATACCTATTTATCAATTTTAATTTGGTAAATGAATTAGATCTACAGGAAAACAAATGTCTTTTACCTCTAAAGCAGCATTGCAGACGGCTCTATTTGTGTGGTAGAAGAAATCATGAAGGATATCAAATATTGATGTTTCTGACTGAATGAGTTTTTGTAGGTTTTCTGGATGGAAATCATGACCATACATATCCACAGCAGATAAGAATATAGACTCCATCTGATTGTGTCGCAACTCATAGGCTGGTTGATGAGCTGCTATCAGAACCTACAATAAACCCAAGCTTGTGTTAAAAAAAAAAGAAAAAATGCCATTAAATGTTTATGTTAGTTTTACTCTAGATGGTAAATACCTGTCTTGCTCTGAGGGCAACTCTGGAATGTTCACTGCGATTCAGTGAAGTCAATTCATTTAAAGTGGTTGATAACTCATCTGTCAATCCAGGTTCATTGGACCATAGGTGATCAATCAACATTGTTACCAGCATATTTTTTCTGGCAACCTAAAACAAAGCAATAAATGTTAAAAAATAAAATCTGTATATGTATGGTAAGTATATTAATATGAATATCTAAAATATTAATTTGTTAAAAATATCTTGAAGTAAAATAACTCTAAGAAGAAGTAAATATGATAAATCTTAAGAAAGAGGTTTGAAAAATGACAGGAGTTTGTAACAGGAGAAAAAGTAATACAAATAAAAAAAGAAGAATCTACAAACTCCAACAAGATTTAAAATTATTCTACAAATAAAGGTTAGAATGAATATTATAAAAAATATGGACATATATAAATTCAACATTACTAATCAGTTATTCGAAGAACAAATACAAATAAGATCTAAGCATAATACAATTTTTTTTATATTTGATGATATACAGACAATGAAAAATTAAACTGAAAAAAAAATTATAGATAGACAACTATTTTAAAGATATAATAAAACACTGTTTGAATATATGAATATAACAAACATAGTGCAATTGAGCATAAACAGTTTATATGCAGTCATAGTTAAATGTAATAGTTTTTGACAATGCTAATAGTGTAACTAGTGAGAAGCTGTAAATGAAATAGATTATTTCTATTTATGAAGTAACTTTATTATATTTATATAAACAAACGGGTCTTGTCAACAAGATTGCCCACCAACAACAGTGGGGAAGGTAGCATCCACTCAATCCCTTCAACAATAGGTAGCCTATTGTTATTGAATTAGAATCTTTCAATCCACGATGAAATATTGGTGAGCCCATCTCTTTTAATAAAAGAACTTTTGCAAACACGTTACACTCGAACCAACAAGTAAATACAGAGCAAAATTATAATAATTAATTGAAAATAAATTGGTTATACTTAAACGAGTATTTCTCTTCATAAAGCAAAGTCATTACCCTTTTCAAAACACACATTCACAAAATATTCTTGTTTAATCTTTTCTCTTAATCTATAGCTTAATCTATGTTTGCCTATTTACACACTCATGAGGATGAAAATAAATAATTGCTCTGAAAAAATCTCCATAGAGTTCATAGTTTGCCGATAACATATTTCTCTATACGTATTCAACAAGGTAGATTTCGAAAGTACTCAGTCACATTCGGCCTACTCTACACCGCCAATCACACTTTATTTTAACCCAATGGCTTTCTATTTTCTCTGTATATACATTACGATTACTAGGGCTAACAAAATTAATTGAATAATTAATATTTTTGTGTCGATATCTATTTTGACTCAGAGAATTATAATCCCTCCGCCTTTCAGTAATGACTGTCATCCCAAGCTCCACATTTTCCAATATTATTTGCAGAAATGTAGCTGACTCTCTTTTTTCCACGATTTTCAGAAAACACTACTGTCTTATCAATACCACCAACTACCTAACGTATTTTAGTCAAACCTCCACAACTGTACTTGCGTTTTCCAAACTTGCTTACATCTACTTCGACAATTCATTCTACACCACCTATTTCATAGCTGTATAAAACAACTTTGTGTAATGTTTAATTTAAATAAGTAAAACCTATATGTCACAAATAACTTTTTTTCTTTAATTTAAATCGTTATGTACATTTTAATTAAATAGCAATCATCCTCAGGGGAAATTTACAAAAAAATTATTTACAAATACATATTTTTATTGCAAATTACCTCTGAGCATGATTGCTATGCAATTGAAATGTACATAAGGTTTTAAATAAAAGAAAAAAGTTATTTGTGGTTGAGAGGTTTCATTTATTTAAATTAACCACCTATTTCAGTTGAATTCTCCACAACCATTTTCCTAAACAAATTGATGAGAACAGATACTGTAAGCTGCAAGAGTCCAGTTTCGCTAACAATCACAGAAAAAAGATATTTCATGATCCATGATACTAATACAGTGATCAATTGCTGGGAGTATTACGTGTCAAACCTAAAACAGTATTGTCCCTTATATGCTTTTTAGCCATACAATTTCTAATACCACTTTTGTAAATTATATTTCCATTCTGCAAAAAAATTAATATTCATAATTTCACTGCATGACTAAAATTGCATTTAGTTGATGTAACAGGCTCACCGAGAAATGAAATCGAGTAGAAGCCAAGAACAATAGAGTATACCGTTGATTACCACATTGAAGCTAAGCCCCTTAATAGGGACCCGTCTCTACCTGCCTAGAGGTTTTTAGGTAAAATATAAAACATTAATAGGATATAAGAAATACCATATTTACAACAAAAATTATATTTTATATATTATATATATACACACACATGTATGTACACACAGATCAAGAGAAAGTGCGTGTAATGTCAACAAATACCAATATCATGGACCGAACATCTACACCAGAAAAATATCAGTGATTCGACAATGGTCAAGTGACCGAAAGGTGCCTAATCACTCAAGGTAAAATTATTGCACTTAATGGTGGATAAAATTACTTACAATAGTAATATATTAACTTCATAAAGTCAGTGCAACGGAAAAACAATGGATAACGTAAAATATCAAGAATATATATACATATATATATATATATATATATGATAGGGAATTGGAAGATTTTAATAGAAAGATATCAACAGCCTTCCAGAGAAGAGGATACCCAAAAAAACTCATTGAAAACCAAATTCATTCAACACAATCCTCGGTTCACCATAAACCACAAACAGAACAAAATAAACTGTCTTTAATAACAGACTACCATCCTGGTCTACATAACTCAACAAGATATTGAGAGATGGCTTCAAAATTCTTCAAGCTTCCGTCCACACCAAAAATCTTTTCACCGATCCACCGCAAATTTGGTACAAGCAACATCCCAACTTGAAAAACATATTAGTACATCCTAAACTACCAGACCCTGATGCAGAGAAACCACACAAAATTCCTCATGGCTCCTTCCCATGTAATAGACCTAGATGCAAGACGTGTCCAATACACCCCTCAGCAAATAGTTTCAACAGCCAAACAACAAAAATGGTCTTCAAAATACAGGGTCATCATAATTGTACATCGAAAAATGTTATATACCAGCTACAATGTAAACTTTGCTCAGCACAGTACATAGGCCTGACCACGGATGGTCTAAATATCAGAATGAATGGCCACAGACATGATGTTAAAATTATGAATATGGATAGACCAACAGCTCAACATGCTGCGAGTCACAACATCACAACTTTTGATGACTGCTATACCACAAAAATAATTAAATCACTCCCCCCTGATTGCAATCCCTCAGAACTGAGAAGGTGGGAACTATCATACCAGTGGCATACCAAGTCCAGAGAATCCCCTAACCTCAACATCAGATAAATCCATTCATTTTTTTTATTTATTATTATTTTTTATTTATTTTTTTTAATTTTTTTTATTTTTTTTTTTTAATTTTTTTTTTTATTTTTTTTCCCAATAGCCTTATCTCTTTTCCCCTGACAGACTTATATAAACTATAATCACTCATATGCTCATGGAAACAATATATATATATATATATTGAGTGATTCGACAATGGTCAAAGACCGAAAGGTGCCTCATCACTCAAGGTAAAATTATTGCACTTAATGGTGGATAAAATTACTCAAAAATAGTAATATATTAACTTCATAAAGTCAGTGCAACGGAAAAACAATGGATAATGTTAAATATCAAGAATATATATATATATATATATATATATATATATATATATATATATATATATATATATATCTTTAATCTGTGCATCTGTGTCATCTGATTTCTACTCTACACAATCTGTGATTACAACTTATATTTATTTTATTTCATTCTCTCATATTTCTTTTTGTGTTTTCTCTTCGATTGACAAAGACCACTGTGTGGTTGAAATATATCATTGTTTAAGTGCTTTTATGTGTTTCTATTTCAAGACTACAGTGTGGACTCTTACCAAGGTAAGTCTGTCAGTCTCCTAGTCCAAAAAATCTAAATAATCTTTACCAACCAAAACTATATATATATATATATTCCTGATATTTGATATTATCCATTGTTTTTCCGTTGCACTGACTTTATGAAGTTAATAAATTACCAATTTTGAGTAATTTTGAGTAAAATTACTCAAAATTGGTAATTTATTAACTTCATATATATATATATATATATATATATTATATATTATTTTTGTAAAGGGAAATATATGCATATAAATTTATTACCTACATATAGATGGTGTTATGCTCGTTTGAAAAATGTATAAAAAAGTCAAAAAATAAAATAGCAACACTGTACATCACTGCACTTCACTGCATATATTTTACATTGGAACAAAAATAAATTTTACATGTTAGATATAATTTTAAAGCTAAAAGCAAATGTAATTTAGAAATATTTCTTTTAAAATTTAGAAAACTCACTAAAAACTGGTCATTTACATTTTCATTCAGTTCATCAAAAAAAAAATGTCGATTGTAGCTCGGCCTAGATCGGTTTCACTATCACTGTCACTGTCTAAAGGCAACATATCCCATATTGAATCACTTCTTAAAGTGACTTTAGCCATTATATCTATAACGTAATCTCTCTAACAATAAAAACTAAATAAAATTAATAACTGAAAGACAAATTTAGAGCAAAAAACAACAAACTCAAAACCTAAACAAAAATTACACAACTATAAATTAAATTAATGAATTAACTAATAGACAATATTTATAGTAAACAACATCAGTCTCGAAATGAAAAAACGTGCACTCAAAACAAACACTCGCTATCTAACCAAACAAATGTCCAGTTGTCACACTTAACCAAATAAGTTTTCATTCGTAAAAGCAACTCTTGACTGTCCTAAAGGGAAAAATGTTAAGTAGAATAACCAATATAAAGAGCGATATGTACGAAACTGAGAATACTCAGAAATTACATTCCTATAGAAATAAATACAGGATCCTGGTCTATATTCAGTCTTAGGCTTAAAAATGTTAATGATGAAAGTAACGTTTTTAGAAAAAACCCTAGAGTCAGGTACTGTGGGCCCATTAGGATGCCAAAACCTGAACAAACACACTTAGACACACATACACACACACACGCGCTGCAACGTCCCCCTCCTCCTCACCTCACCTCTACCGTCCCTACCACCGCCGCAGCACGCGCGGTCGTCTGCTTGCGTTGTTTAAATCCTTTCTTGCAGAATACTAACATTTAATTGTTTACAAGAAAACATATTTATAAGCAACCAAAACTCTGCCTATCACCCTGCTGGTAAAACCGTGCTAAACTCCCAGAGTTAAGTGTATGTTTCCTGCTCGTAGGGCCAAACCCACGACAAGCCTATTCCCGCTGACTACTATTTAAAAATACCTATAAACCCTCCTAAATAAGTTTATCGATTGTGTATGGTCTAAGTATAGTCACACATGTCAAATTAATAGTCAGCTGGAAAGAAACACATTTAGCATAATACACATAATAAACACAGAGTCTTACCACCTGATGATGATCTGCAGAAACAGCAAGGGAACGTGCAAAATATGATTGTGTTTAAAAATACCTATTTTAAAAGGCTCCTGTGTCCTCTTAAACACAATCTGCCAGTAGATAAATCTCTGGACTTTTATTACAAAAAACCAACTAATCTTTAGACTAGCTCATTAAATTAGTAGAGAGAAACTCTTTAAAACATTAGGCTTTATCTATTGCCATTCAATGAAATTTAATTAAATTTGTTTACTGATTTGATAATCATTTTTATATTAGTTGGAAAAAGCTAAACAGTTTTTATTGGTTGTTTGACACAGGATGGAATGCAAATAATGTTGATTTTTATGACATATTTAACTCTATTTATTGAAATAAAAAAGAAAATTTATCTTTTAAAGTATTACACAATTATATTAGCAAAACAATTCACTGAGTTACTTCTCGTTTCTTATGCTTTGAAAAATTATACTTTGCATATAGATTAATAACATAGACATAACATAAAATTATTTTCAAAATTACACATAATAATATTTTATCTCCTATATGGAATTGGTAAATTCATATTTTGTAACCTTTAATTTTTAGATTTATAATATTCGAGAATTTCTCATTTTCTTTAAATAAACGGCTTATGGCCAAAAACCTTTTGTAATTTTAATATTCATTATTTTAAATATTCTGAGCACATAAAATCATTTACTTAGCATACAATTTATTTAAATTTTATAAAGAGTGAAGTCATTGTTTTAAGCTTGCAAATTTGTTTGAATTTAATAAAATTAACTAACTAAATTTGACGTGACTGATTTCGAATAAAGAAAATGACTTGCCAAAGATGTTCTTGCCGGTCCTTGGGGTCCCTCGTCTGGATTCCCTGGTCCTTGGACACCGGAAGTCGCCATCCCTGGTTCGTCGGTGGTGGTTTCCCTCTATTCGAGCGTCCTGGAGGCTGAGTCTGGAGCCTTCATCCTTGGTGGTCCTGGGTGTCGAAAGCGCTGAGGTTATCGTCCATCTGGCCTACTGACGGTCTCTACTCGCGGTCCAGCATAGCGTCCCGCGGCACCCCGTGTTAGAAAATTTTTACAGACTGTCTCTAAAGGCTTAGAGACCAAGTATATATAGCGGTGAATTTAACCTACCGCACCCCGCCTGCAAGTTTGCTATCGCTCGATTTATTCCTTGTACAGGCAAGTCGGGCAACGAATCTGTTTTAGCTTGCATAGTTTGATAATTAATTTTAGAACACTGAAAAATGTCTATTTTATTTAAACGGCTGTAACTTTTTTGTTTCTTAAGTTTTTTGAATTCTGTTTTCTCTAATGTTCATTCTAGGTTATTGTGGTTCTTTTGAAATGTCGATGAAAGTTCTACGTGGTTTGGTTCGAAAAATAGCTTTTTTAGGCACTTAGAATTTTTTCGCTTCACTCTCGATGTTCAAATTTAGTTAGTTATTACAAATTCATTTTATAACATTCTTTAATGTGGCTTAACTATTCTATTTACTGTTTTATTTAATTTTTCTCTCTTTAATAATTGTATAATTCCCTACTTGATTATTTTAAAAACAGCTTTATTTCTAAAAACCAGGAAATTACTTATTTCCCACTTGCGACGGTCTTTCACCCCGTTGCAGCGCGCACACACACACACACACACACACACACACACACACACATACACTCACATGCCTACATGCATACACACACAACACACTACAAATTAATCATTTTTTAGCAACTATTCATATCACCTTAACATCCAGTTAATTTTAGAAAATAGCTTTTTTAATTTATATGTTTAATGCAGACAGTTCAATTTTTACTTTTTTCTTAAAATGGTGTTTAAAAAGAAGTAATTAAAGATAACAAAGAAGGAAGCAAATACTATGCATATTATTCTCTTGCCATTAATTTTCATTATTCTTTTCAATTAACAAAATTTAACATCCTAACTTAGAATAGAGGACATTCTAATAAAATTTGTAAGGTATTTTCAAATCAAGCGGTGATCTTAAGTACAAGAAAGAATTACACATCTTAGTCTAGTTGAATAACAATTTAAGTTCTTACCTGTCCATGAGAGAAGATGGTTGCAGTTACTGCAGCCATATCATCCTTAAATTTTTCCCTCAAAGCACTAACACATTTATCATAATGACCTAAAAAATTCGAAAAAATTAACAGTTTAGTTGGATATAAAAACAAAATATTAAATTATATTTACAGTGAAACTCTTGATATACTGTCTATTCTGACCTTGCTGAAACTGACTTTCCACCTCATAATATTGCCTCAAGAGCTCATGAACGGCTGATTTCATCCTTCCACGAATACCATTCCTGTAGCGCTGAACTAGCTGTACAATGCCTTGAGTGGTGAGAAAGAATCCATCACGATCAGCCCGTTTTTGTAATGTTGCTGCATGGCTTTAAAGTGAAAAATATCAATAAATAATTCATATATATATATATATATATATATATATATATATATATGAAGTTAATATATTACTATGTAAGTAATTTTATCCACCATTAAGTGCAATAATTTTACCTTGAGTGATGAGGCACCTTTCGGTCAATTGACCATTGTCGAATCCGTTAAATATCAAGAATATATAGATTTTTTGGAGTAGGAGACTGACAGACTTACCTTGGTAAGAGTCCACTCTGTAGTCTTGAAATAGAAACACATAAAAGCACTTAAACAATGATATATTTCAACCACACAGTGGTCTTTGTCAATCGAAGAGAAAACACAAAAAGAAATATGAGAGAATGAAATAAAATAATAAAATAATAATAATAAAATAATAATAATAAAATAATAAATAATGATTTTTATTATTTTATTTCATTCTCTCATATTTTTTTGTGTTTTCTCTTTGATTGACAAAGACCACTGTGTGGTTGAAATATATCATTGTTTAAGTGCTTTTATGTGTTTCTATTTCAAGACTACAGAGTGGACTCTTACCAAGGTAAGTCTGTCAGTCTCCTAGTCCAAAAAATCTATATATATATATATATATATATATATATATATATATATATATATATATTCTTGATATTTAACGTTATCCATTGTTTTTCCGTTGCATATATATATATATGAAGTTGCAATGGAAAAACAATGGATAACGTTATATATATATATATCACTTTCACTATATGCACTTAAACATCTATTTTAGTTTTAATTTACAATTTTTTTAATAACAAATGAACCTTTCATTTACAACTATAAATACGATTTTCAGAGGTCAATTTCAACAAACTGAAACTCTTGGCCTTTGATGTGTGTAGCAAAAAAAATAATCTGATGCAGAACTTAAATTATTTAAAAAATGAAAATGTATCCTTGGGCTGTACATGCCTAAACTAATAATTCTTTCATTTAATCAGTTTAAAGAAACTAACAGGCCTGTCTTGTCCATAAAGGCAACTTACACAGCCCATAATGGGAAGGCACATAACTCATTTGGAGATTTAAAATTCTAAACTAAATTAAAGTTTAGTACTTCTGCACACAACTAGCATAGGCAGATGGATTGCTTGGTAATTTAGATTTCCAATTATCAATCTATAAGTCGTCAAAAAAAAACTCTAAATGCAAAGCCACTGTTACTTATCATTCAACCACATTCAATTCAACTAATTGTCTATGAATTTTGTGTGAAATTGACATTCATTCTATTTACATACCCCAGTCATTAATCAAAATTTATTAAAAAATCTTTGTTATAATAATTATTAACAAATACACATTTTTGAAGTTTATACCTGGCCCTGGAAACAAGTATTTAGTGACTAATATGTATATTAAAACAGGGACTAATAGAACATTTTATTGAAAAATAGTTATAGTTGGGAATTAAACTATTTGCCCACGATTTAAACTTTATCTAAAATAAGAATAATGTTTGAATATATTCCATGAATATACCACCATGATTACACTAGAGTCTTCAAACTTTGTCTTTAAACGAGAAAAAATATATGTAAATAAGTGAAATAAAGAACTTATCTCAAAGATATTCAAGCAAAGTCAAGCTGGGGCACTTATAAATATATTAAATAGAAATTTTATAAAAATTAATTTAAAAAATCAATTACACCATAAAGTGAAAGGGAAAATCTAAAATACTAAATTTTGCATATAGTACAGCAGTAAAAATACATTTAACTCATATTTAAGAATTTATTTGCTGAATAATTTGTCAAGAAAGGGTTTTATTTACCATTAAAGGTGTTAAAAAGGATATAAAAGTAAAATAAAAGTAAAAGTAAGGATGTAAAAGTAAAATAAATTAAAACCTTGGTATTATAGATCCAGAAAGGGGGACACAAATTCTTAAATTCAAAAAGGGTGTGTTTATAAATATAAGCTACGCAAAAATAAATTGCAATTAAATTACAAAAGATGATCTATTACATATTGAGGCCATTTTGAGAGAATGAAAATATAAGATTTTTTTTTTTTTTTAATTAGAATATTGAGAAAAGAGAAAAGGATTGACTGGATATTCCTATAGTCATATAACAGGAGGTAATTTAAAAAATAAATGTAAAAGTTATTGTAGGAAACCATATACATTTTATAGAATCAAGAAGATGTGAAACATAAAAAAATTTGTAACCATTGATTTATAATCAGAGGTTTGTTTAATAAGTACATTTAAAGGATTTGGACATAAATTGGTCAAGTAATCCTGACACACCACAATAACCACAAAAGGAAATACTAAAGAGATGAAGGTTGGTTTTATTATTGTTAAATTGTTTCAAAGAAAATAAAAAATTTGGTATTACTTCTGAAATTATAATTCTACAATTTACTAGTTCTCTACATGCTGTCCATTGAAATATTAATTTTTCTTATTGAAGAACTAATACAAAACTGTCTCTAAACTCCCCAGATCAGTTTTTTATTTTACTATACTAAACTAACAAATTAAAAATATTTTTAGACCAATTAAAAGTATAATTAAATTAATATAAAAGTGGCCTTATCTTGTTTTTTCATTGACTGGTTAGGCCTTCTTATGACACCATTTATTGAAACAAATTGGCATACAAGGGTCAAATATTTTTTTTGTAGCACGCTTGCCTACAGAACATGAATAGAAGGTTTGCTTTTTTCTATTTTGTTTTCTCAGTGACATGACCCTAGTAGCTCTGCCAGCTTCACAGGAGCATGAAAAGATTATGATCATTGAAATGGGTGAGGATTTTATAGTATTGGTTATATCTGGGTGTATGGATTTAGTGTTTTAATATAATAATCCTAAACTGTAGATGGCCTTTGTTAGTTTTGAAAAAGTATAGTCACTCTTCAACAGTGAGAAGTCTAATTGATGGAAAAAAATTGTCTTATATTGACTGTACCTCTTGCCCTCTTCTAGTCTACTTTCTCTATCTCAGGGCCATTTGAAGTTGAAAAATAAGTCCCCAAATAGAAAACAAAGACTTGAGGGCACTAATAATGAAATTGAACATGAACTAAATCATAGTGTCAGAGAAAATGAAACATGTTTTTTTAATTTTTATTAGATTAACAAAATGAGTATATTCCAAGCTCTAACAGTAGAGATGATTTGAATAGTAAATTTGATGATTATGATACTTAACATTCAGCAGATCGAAATAGTTTGGCCAACGATCCTAACATGCAGTTCACTCTACACAAACAATGTCTCATTAATTCATAAGTTTACCAGCGAAGAAAAAGTAAATATTCATACAACTGATGCAGTTGACATTTTTATAATATTTTTGATAACGCCTTTGTAGAAAAAATCTTCACATGGATGAAAAACAACGAAAATCTAAGGAAAACAAAACTTTTCTGTAGGCCACATATTTAAAAAATTAAAACATTGGAAAGAAAACTTGTGCGAAGTAAACAAAAGCAATTGAATGATAATTATTCCTCATGGATCCCTGATAATAACTGGTAACAATGTCTCACATAACATCCATACCTCAAAGTTTTGCACAACATTGACTAAGAATTGTCTAAAGTCTCCCTTCTGAGGTGGGAGACCAATGTTCTGCAATTTTGTCTATAGACACGGATTTTGTCTCGCAATTGTCTATAGACAACCGCTTGATATTATCAAGAAATATTGTCTTAAAGACAGAAATCGCTCGACTTTATCTAATAGTGTGGACAAGCCTGAATGATACACAAAATGCATAGGGTTACCTTTTTATGGTCCTTATAACTTAGAATAATAGACTAAATTTGAAATTTCATGGTAACATATATGTAAAAGGTATAATATAAATAGTAATGCAAATTATTAAACCATTATGGATTACAAACAAAATAGTTACAAATATTTCCTCATAGCAAAGAACAATAAAAAAGTACATTATTTTGCCTAGCGTTTAGAATAACAATCATCCCAAAAAAAAGGTGTCTTAAAATATGAAAATCAATAAATGTAAAAATCCAATAGACCAAATTTTATTTCAATTAACAACTATACTTCCAATTGGCATTTAACATTCTTTTAAAGAAAAGAATTCATTCCCATTTCTGAAATACCTAAAAAATGTAGGTCTTTAAAGAAAGGTAACCTCTTAACCATGAGAAACAGTTGAATAGTTGGCAACCATTTTAGCTTAAGTTATTTTTTTTATCAGACAAAAGATTCTTTATGACAAGTACAAAGAAGAATATAGTTATAATTAATTTAAATATAGTTAATATATTAATTTGACCGATTTACATAAACTATTTTATTGTTCTTGTTATTGACATAGTGTGTATCAAATAAATATTACAAGAAAACAAATTCCATTATTTGTGTAAATATAGCACATCAACTTAGTTTTGGCTTATGTACTATAAAAAGTAGAGATATGTTTCAAAATTATTTAGAAAGACAAGCCTATATATCTAAAAATACTGATTCTTTACCAATAACTAGTTGATGATAATGTTTTTGGTCGTTCTCTTAAAAACCATATACAGTAAAAGCTCTTTTATACAGCATTCTATCATCCGAAACATTCTATTAACCGGCACTTTTTCAAAACAAATCATTAAATTATCCTTTTTTTGATGTTATAAGATATGAGTCATCAGAAATACAGTACAAAACAGATGTCAATTAACCAAAATAACCCATCAATAGAAGAAAAAGTAAACGTTTCATGGAGGAAAGCTTGAATAGCTTTTACTAGCTGTTAACGTTCGTTGAAGGTGAGGAATGCTACTCGGCTCAGGAAGTTTTGCAACTTCAAAGTTTGTTGGAAAACGGTCATCTCGTATCAGGTAGTAGTCATCCGTAATTATTTTTAAAACTATTAAAACATTATAAAATGATTAGTCTTTGTACAGTTAAGTATACTGGTGGATAATTTAATTAAATGTTTTATGAACGAAAACAGTTTTTTAGCAATAAATTTCTTTCTTTAATTTTTTTCATAAAAGTTTTGTGTGTCTGAGTGTGTGCCTTTATTAATATATATGGAAATACAGTAATTGGATACAGACAAAAACCGAAGTAGCATAAAGTCATACACAGTATGTAACCCACTGTATATAGACTATATAGGTTCGGTTTAATTATCCAGAAATTTTGGATAACCCGCATCAAGCCGACTCTTACATTGGCGCATATTAGAATTTTTACTATATTAATAGTGTTCAGATTTTTCAAAAGTAAACTATAATTAAATCTTAAATAAATAGTTTAACCGTCATTTCCAATAAACGAACATAATGTGTGATTTTAATGAGTCTTACCTGTCAATAACACTGGCAATTTGTTGGCTAGGAAACTGTGCTAGCACAGAGGTAATGTTTCTTTCATAAAGGGTCATTAACCTTCGGATTTTCTTTTCTACTGAGATGGGAATACGACCAGAGATAGAAGCGATCACTTCTTGTAACTCTAACAAAGGTAAAGTAGGATCACGTAATGAACT
The DNA here is from genome assembly GCA_036971475.1 of Prosapia bicincta. Taxonomy (NCBI): domain Eukaryota; kingdom Metazoa; phylum Arthropoda; class Insecta; order Hemiptera; family Cercopidae; genus Prosapia; species Prosapia bicincta. The sequence continues at coordinate 120,342,611 of JBAIZL010000005.1, forward strand.
CATGTATTTCTCTATGACTTCTCTTAAGCGAACCAAATGGTAAGGATCAGGTAGGCAATAACCTGAAATTATAAATAAAAACATATTTTTAACACTCAAAAACTATACATTACATTTTTGTTTGCTTTTTTATATTACTGAAATATATTTTTATCATATTGTTGCAGTTTTCACTGTTCTTGTTCGAAACACTTGGGTTAATTTACACTGAAAGCTTTACCACTTATAAAAATTATGCTGTAATATTGTATATTTAGAGCTTAAGACGGAACTGTCAAACATTGCATTAAAATTGATATAACTGCTCTTCTAATTAATGCTTGATTTGGCCTTCTGATTCCTAATAAATGTCTCCTTCTGACTCAGAATGAAAAAGAACAACAAGCATAATCTTAATTTGGCTCTGTTTTCTATACATACTCTTGGAAAGTCATTTTTTTCATTTCCTATAGGCTCTTTTGTAAGACACTTCTACTGAACAGCTGATAACTTCATGTTTCTTACAGTATTCTACTTCCCATTTTTTTCTATTAAAATATCCAATATAAAACAAGAACAGTTGTCAAACATTTACACTAATCTGTTAAAATGAGAGGTATTATGGATTGGGAACTGTAGTGAGTTCAGTGATGAATCTGGTAGGCACACAGAAATAATTTCATGTACTTCAGGGACTCTCTGAACATATTCATTCATCAGTTTAAATTTTTGACAATGGTCCTGACTGAAGAAAATCTTTAATGTTTTAAACCATAACATTTCCTTACACACAATTCTTCCTATTTGTTACTAAGCTAATCTAAAAACTTTGAAACATTTTTACAGTTTTTGTGCACTTTTGACAAATTTTAAGCACAATTTAATAGTGTAAAGTTGCTTCATATTGTATATTTACTGTTTAAATATAAGTATCATTTTGAAATTTTTGTAGAACATAGTCAAATACGTTGCCTAATAATTTATTTAGTTATTTATTCACATATTATTGACATTGCAGGTTGTGTAAATTTCAATGTTTGTAACTTTCTAAAATTATCCTAAAGCATATAAATTTTTTTTAAAAACCTGTACCTGCAAGGATGTTGTCCAACATCTGTCTGTAACTATTGTGGACATGATTCAGCTTATCTCCCATTGTCGGAGTTGATACATCTACTTCTGGAAATTGACCCTTATAATCTATAGCTCTTGTTACCAGTGATGCATCATCTAGTTCTAAATGTCCAATCACAGAACCAGCATCCAACACAGCTCCTGGTCTCTTTTGGTAAAAGACCATACCAGATTCACTGGCTGTTAATGTCATCACCATTTTCATAACCTAGAAATATAAATTTTACTGAATTACCTTTGTAGGCTTAAATAACCACTTATTTTTTTAAAAACCATCAAATTGTAAATGTAACCTTTGTTTTTTTATATCCAATTTATTGAAAAAAATTTTAGTGTGTGTGTGTGTGTGTGTGTGTGTGTTGTAAGTCATTTTATACCAATTATATAAAAGTCATTTTTAACCGATGGATAGAGATGTGTTAGAGATAAATTAAGCACAGTATGATTCAAATGAAAACAAGAAATAATTCTGGTCCTGATAGAATCAGCTGCATGATTATTTATTTTATCATCTACATTGTTTATAGAAAGTACCCTCTAAAAATTTCAAAGTCTTAAAAACTTCTAAACAATCGAATTTATTTTTCATTAACACAGTAAACCCTTGATAATTGAAAGACTGTTGTTGAATGAAAAAGTATATTACCAAGACTAACATTAGAAAAATGTTAAAAAGTCTACTGAATCAGGTTTATCTAAATTAAACACAAGAAAAACTAATTAAATAAAAGATAATTAAATTTTCATTCACATGTTTCCTTTTCAGTACTTGATCATGAAGAAACTCCATGAGAATAAACAATATATAGCACATAATGAACTGCAATAATAATTACAATAACAAAATATGTAGACTAATATGCATACAAGAGATACACCATTATTACATTAAACATAAGTGTTTTTTTTAAACTTTAATTCTTATAGTAGTTTAAAGTTTAGTATAGTATTAATTGATTGTCTTTTGTTTTTTATTTAAAAGGTTTTGAAATCATCTCTTGTAAAAAACTGAACAGTTCAACACTGTACTGTGACCAAGGAAAAGATGAGCCATTGTAAACTTGTCAGATTATGAAACAGATTATCAAGATTTACTGTAATTTTCTGCTTTTTGAAAAACACCATTATTCAAAAAAGCAATTATAGAGTATTTGTGACGTGCTGGAGTTTCCAATTATTGATACATTGTAGTTCTAAGGCGAACAGAGAGAGACGAACTTCTTAGCATTCCATGGATTCACCAGGTCCATGGTCCCGGGTCTATCATGTGGCAGAGAAAGTAACCCTGAGTAGCCCCGGGATTTATGATTCCAGTTGAAGGTTTAAGAGGCATCTTTGTGATGATCATCAACATTCTCCTTTACTACTCATGTTACCTCCTCCCCCTACCTAGCCAAATATCACAGGAGCCTGCTAATGCAGCTTTAGATACTCGTTCTAAAGTAGAACTTACTGTAGTTCTCGACAAGCCAAGGTCTTCTAGTGGGTTGTAGAGAGATTTTGCTGGTATACCTCTCGCTTCCACTTCTACTGCATATAAATTAACCATATAGTCATTTTTTGTTAACTCAATTATTACGTCTTATATTTATTCAATTTTACTGTGGGTATGTTTGTTCCCACAGTACTATTAGTTCTACCAGGATGGTATGTTTAGTTTTTCTAGAAAAAAAACATAGATTTGGTCTAGATGATGAAACACCAACATCCTCTGGAATTTTATAATGTTTTTCATACATATCGATTAAAATAGTTCAATCAGGTGCAGGACCTAGGATTGAGTACAGCTTACTTATAAAGTTTACAGTTGACCTTTCTTTTATAAAGTTGATTTCTCTTCTGTGAACAATCCTTTTTGGGCTCTAGCTACCGAGAGATTTAGAGCTTCAAGTTTGTGATATCCTGGAGTTTCCAATTATTGGTTCACTGTAGTTCTAAGGTGAACAGCTATTATGACTATTAGTGCCTACGAAGAATAGGAAACGATTGTGAATAACGTAGGAAATGTAGGACTATCGTAGTAACATAAAACCTCCTTGTATAGGATATTGGGAGATATACCATCATATTTATAATGCTTTTATACCTGAAGTAATTCTACATTTATTTCCTTGTTACACTCAAAGCTGGGGTATCTAAATTGATAACTACTTACATGTGTCTCTTGGTATCATACAGTAGGGGCTTGTTATTTAACCCTTTGATTGTGATACAGGCAGCGGGTGCATTCCCGTATGCGAACATTCTCTCATTTCTCTCAGATTAGCATTTCTGAACGTTTACAATTTTGTTTACTGTGTATTGTACTGCAACTAGGTTCAATATTTGATATTATCTGGACAATAAGTGCTACACTGAGTATATAGTCACCATTATTTTGCGTGCAAAGTCTATGGTTTGTCTCATGGGTTTATAGATTGTTGCATGATTTTGATACAAATAAATCAAGTATTTCTAACAGATTTGTTTTCCCACCAGAACCTAAATAACAAGACTTTTCAAAATATTCTTTTTTAGATATTTGGTCAACAAAATAATAGTAGATAGTGGTCAATAAAGTATAAAGAATTTTTTGTTTTATTGAAATCAATCAAAAACTGAGTCATAGTACACATGCTGTAAAAGAATATTATTTGATTATTTCATTGTATTTCTCACATATTAAATGAATAAACATATGTAATATCTTAACTTTAAAATAAATTTAAATTTGACCTGATGTGAACCTTGTGAATGAGTACTCTTGGTAGTTACCTCTATTTCAGCATATGCTTGACCTCTGTTCACATGTCCTCCATCTTCTACTAAGAAACTAAGTAACTTTCCAGCTGAAGGCGATCTCAATAAAGATGGATCATTTTCTTTGTCAAAAATACATGTCTGGTTACCTACTACTATTCTGTATCGGTCAACTTCTTCTCTCATATAAGTGGTAAAACTCGCTCCATCCACAGACAACAAAATACCTATAAACAAAACAAATACAAATAGCACAAAACATACAAGAACTTTATCAAAATACAATTTGAATTATTCCTTAACTCTATTCTCTCAAGTTTCATGTGTTCAAACATAATATCTGACTGGTGACAATAGTTAATTTCATTGATTATATCTATCATTCAATCATTTAAAATGTTTCTGAATGTTATATATATATATATATATATATATATATATATATATATATATATATATATATATATATATATATTGCAAATGTGTTACTTAAAAATTATGGCATATTTTTTTATAAAGGCAAACAAATATTCTTACACAGACTAATAAGTATAGACTTCAATGACCCAAGTAAATAAAAGTCTGTTTTAGGTGTTAAAAAAACCTCTCTCCTGTACATCACAGATTCAGCTTCTCACTGTCAACACTCACACACACACAACAAAACTATCTCTTTCTACAAACATCTCTCATACAAGGCCTATCATCCTTTGCAAATTTCCTAAGAAAATCCTTGGATAAGCCATATCCAACAACACCTATCATTGTTAACCAGATTAATTCTTAAAAAGGATAATTTTAAGTTTGAAGGTAGAAATTACCTACAAACAAGAAGAACAGCAATGGGTACTAGGATGGCACCATTATATGTGCATTGGAATTATTTAAGAGTAATTTTTATAACTCAAACAAACCAATCATTGTGTTGTTAGAGACACATTGATGACATTTTCCTAATATGGATACTTCACTTAAACAGTTCCTAATTGGACAAGGGTACTTCAACGCTTAAAATTATTTTGACAGCTTATTAATATTCCAACACTCCAATTAATCTGAGAATAATCTACAACAAATATCATCTTCTTAAATGTGGATAAAACACTCACAGATGTTAATGTCTGTACAGGAGTCCACATCAAACCATTTACAATACCTCCATTTCAATACCAATAATCCTATAAACATAAAATGAGATATTACATACAGCCGAGTAATCAGGGGCAAAAGATATTGCACCAACAATAGAGAATTGAAAGACTTTTTTAAAAATGATATCAGTAGCCTACCAAAAAAAAAAAGAAAAAGATATCCAAAACAACTCGTATATCAAATCCACTTAACACAATCCTGTCATTACCCTAAACCACCAATGAAACCAAATAACTTGTCTTTAATTACAGATTACCACCCTTGTTTACAAAAGCAAAAAAAACTTACTGGGAGATGGCTTCAAGATTTATCAAGCTTTAACCTACACCAAATAGCTTTTTGCTGATCCACTTTATGCAAGCATTTTTTAAATTAAAAAATTTGTTTAGTACATTACTAGATCAAAATACTGAAAAACCGTACAAACTTTCTCATGGCTCCTTTCCATTTAAGACATGTCCAAAACACATTCCAACAAATAGTTCCAATAGCCCAACAACCAAATTGGACTTCAAGATTCAGGGCAATCAAATTTGTACTTGAAAAAATGCCGTATACCATTTGCAAAGTAAAATTTACTCAGCACAGTACATAGATCTAACCACAGATGCTCTAAAAATCAGAAACAGACATGATGTTAGAACTATGAATATAGATAAGCCAACAGCTCAACATACTGCTAGTCATATTACAACTCTCAATGGTTGTTTTAGTACAAAAATAATTAAATCGCTCCCACTCCCATTGCAACCCCTCAGAACTAAAAAAATGAGAGTTAGCATACCAGTGTCACACCAAGTCTAGGAAACCTAATAACTTCAATATCGGGAAACGCTATTGACTTGGTTTCCCAATTTTTGTTCATTATCAATATGTTGCTTTTTTTCATGACAGCACTGTAGGCCTTTGTTATAGTGCTACCACTTTAGATAAAATTTAGACATACTGTTATTACTTTATCAATAAAGTGACTTCTTTTGTTCTGTTTGACAACCCCTGATCAGTATCAATATGTTGGTTTTTATTGCAGCACTGTAACATCCATTATGCGAGGTATGTTCAAAAAAATGCCCGGAATTTTTGTTTTTTGAAAAAAATATTTATTTATTCATCTACATCGATATTGTCCCCTTCAAAGTAGTCCCCACTAGATATTATGCACTTATGCCAGCGCTTTTTCCAATTCTCAAAACACTTCTGAAACTCGATCTTTGGGATAGCTTTGAGCTCTTTCAGCGATGCACTTTTAATGTTATCTATGCTTGTGAAACAACGACCCTTTAAGGTTTTTTTATTTTTGGAAAAAGGAGAAAGTCATAAGGGGCCATGTCTGGCGAATATGGAGGTTGGAGCATCATTACAGTGTTATTTTTTGCCAAAAAATCACGAACAAGCAATGATGTGTGAGCCGGTGCATTATTGCGATTCAAAAACCATGAATTGTTTTGCCACAAATCCGGACGTTTTCTTCGCACTGCTTCAGGCAAACGGCGTTGAACTCATAGATAGTACACTTTATTGATCGTTTGACCTTGTGGCAAGAATTAATGATGCACTATGCCATTAAAATCAAAGAACACAGTAAGCATAACCTTGACGTTCGTCCGCACTTGCCAATCCTTTTTCGGTCTTGGAGAGCCAGAATGCTTCCACTGGGACAATTGAGCCTTCGTTTTGACATCATATCCGTAAACCCATGTTTCGTCGCCTGTTATAATACGTTTCAGTAATTCTGCATCGTCCGGGGCGTTCGTCATCGTCAACGTCGTCACGACCATCTTGGAAACGCTTATACCACTCGTAAGCACTTGTTTTTTTCATAGCAGACTCACCATAGGCCTTTATTAACATTTCGTACACTTTGTTACACTTTATTTCACTTTTTACGCAAAACTTAATACAAATTCTTTGATCCATTTTTTTTAACAATTGAAAATTGTTGAGCTCATGAAAACACGTCTAACCTTAGCGGCTGCCACAGATAAAGTAAACATTGAATACAGCTGAAAATTGTGTCATACTTCAGGGGCATGTATACCAACACAATAAAAATTAATATTGACAATCGTACTCCCCAAACGCGCGAAATTTAAACATTCGCGGTATTTTTTTAACTCACTTCGTAGTGTTACCAATTTAAGTAATGTGTACCAATTTAGACATAGTGTTGATATTTTATAGCTAAAGTGTTATCTTTTAATTTTTTTAGCAATCTTTGTTCAGTATCAAATAGTTGTTTATGACAGAACTCTAACCTCCCATTACAGTGTAGTTGTTCCCATACCTTTTGTCTCTTCTTTGGGATCTCTGTTCAAAACATACTTAATTTTTATTGCAGCACAGCAGCATACAATATAGTGTTACCACTTTAGGCAAAGTGTACCAATTTAGACATAGTGTTGACACTTTATAGTGTTGCCTCCCATTACAGTGTGGTTGTTCCCATATCTTTTGTTTCTCTTTAGGATCTCTGTTCAAAACATACTTGCTTTTTATTGCAGCACTGTATTATAGTGTTACCACTTCAAGTAAAGTGCACCAATTTAGACATAGTGTTGTCTCCCATTACAGTGTTGTTGTTCCCATATCTTTTGTTTCTCTTTGGAATCTCTGTTCAAATCATATTTGATTTTATTGCAGCACTCTAGCACCACCTCAGTAAAGTGTTTTATTTTCAGCAATCTTTTCAGTATCCAGAACGAGAACAATCTAGCACCACAGTAGATTTGAGAGACCCTGTGATTCCAGTTTGCCACCTGTCATCACATTTACATTCAGCACGTGCTCTAGGACTTTAGAGCCCCTAGATCAACTGAGAGTGTTTCTGAAATCACTATTTGGTGCAAATAATTATGGTAAAATGTGTATAATTAGTATTACTAATTGAATTTAATAAAATTATAAACTATAAGTACCTCCATCTGACAATCTGTGTACTTCAATTTCTTTAAAAGAACCATTCATCACTAGAAAATATGAATTTGCGCCAGATTTGGTTGCCTGGACTTTGTATTTGTAACCATCATGGATCAGTTCCAAGTTGACAGTGTGGTCCAAAGTATTACAACCCTGAATTTGTCCTCTAGAATAAAAATAGGTATACTATAATTTAATAATTGAATAAGTTCACTATGATAAAACCATAAATAACTTTGAATATCTTTCAATATTTTATTTAACACTCTGTTACACGGGCAGCAAGAGATCCCCTCATTTCTGGTTAATTTTTTAATATCGCTAAACCTCAGTAATATTTAAGTGAAACACGAGGACATCTTCTCTTTACCCACCACACACCAGAAAAATCCAATTCAGTTCATTTTGAGGCGATAGTCAACACACAATGACAGTTTGAAATGGTTTTGGCAGGGAATCTTTATATTAAAAACACTATTATTTGAGTTAGTGATGTATATAAATTAATAGTTCTATTTGTTAACATGGAAGTTAATTTAGGACTTTATTAATTTAGAGAGTATTTTATAAAGCTTTGTATCGAAGTCCTAAGTCGGTGAGGAATTCCCCGCCTACGAGTGTGAGTATTTTACAGAAGGTAAAGGTTAGCTAGTGTGATTTAAAGCATTTAGATAATTTACTAACTTTATCTATTAATAAACAAAAGAAACTTATTGTACAAAATGGAAGTTAAGGCTCAAAAGATTGTAAAAATAATTATTATGTTTATTGTTAAAGTAAAATAATTCAAAGAAATAAAAATAATTTAGAGTGAAGGAATCCTTGCCATGCATGTAACTGTGTTCTTTTTTTTCGCGTGTAACAGAGTTAAATTATTACTAGTAATAATAGTTGTCATTAAGATGAAAATATTACAAAATATACAAACAGATTTTTAATCTTTACAAAAAAAAAGAAACTCTGTGCTAAAGTATAGAATTTCAAGAATGCTTACTTCTCTAGAGATGTCTGAAAATTCTGGAAAGCATCAAGTACTTTACGATCAGAAATATGTAAGGCTCCACATATAACACCAAGTAAGATGTCAGGTTTCTCTGCCTGGACTCTCTCAGCTATTAAAATATCCAACCACGCAGTGTCAATAGTATTGTTCTGCAATAAAAAACCATACACTGATATAAATACACAGGTTTAAATCCTGGACAACATTAACACAAAAATAAAAAATGTGAATACAATGTTTTCAAAACTGAATTACAAAAATTCGAATTACAGGCGTTAATTTTACTTTATTTAAATAGAAGATTTTGGAAATTAAACTATGCTTCAGTTCTATTATGTATTATTATTATTTAGATTTTCAATATAGAAGTTTTACTGTGTAAACATCATTCAATACTTAGGAGACAAATGACTGTTAAATGAGGGAACATACTTGTTTAAAATTAGGATTACAATAAAAATTATCTTGATCTTGTTTTAGTATTCATAATCTGTATCTATCTTCTCTGCACTTCATTTAAATTATTATATTCAAATAATATTACGCATGAACAACTCCAAATCCTCTCAAAATGTACACATACGAAAAAAACATCTAATAATATTATTTGAATTTTCTAAAGGAGATAGAACCACCTGAAATACTTCTAAATACTAACGCAATACACTGTAAATTCTACAGACTTTTGAGTTCTACATAAGATGATCAATTTAAAATTTGCTGAATATATACTCGATTTACAGCACTTTAGATTATTAGTTTAGGTTTTATCTCCGTGACTGCAACCTCTCATCAAACTATATGTTTAAAATATTCGCTGTGGCTGGCCTTATAGAGGCACTATCACTAGAAGCTTAAAAATTATGATTGAATTTTTAGTCAATAAATCATCCGTTTATTTGAAGTTTAGTCCTTACTGAGGTTTAAAATAAATTTTTAAGTAATTTTATATGACCCTTTTGTGGGTGATCAGGGCCTTGTAGTCTGCTACACACAAGACAAGACACTAAAACTTGTTAAGTAGCATTTCAATTTCATAAAAACTTGATAACCAATAGGATGGAGGATAGATGCACCGATGTTATTACTTTGCATGCTATGCCAGTCAATTCAGAACTAAAATTAAACCTCTTTTTCATTGATATATCATGAATTACACATTAAAAATATATGAAACAAAAACAATATACAGTAAAAATACAATTTTCATTAAAACTGTCCTCACAAATTGTAGTAGAGGCTTTGCTTTGTAAATGTGTTTCAAAACGCATCAGCAAGTAAGCCCTTACATATTCACTGAGTTAAGTATGTTTTAATTATAGTTTAGTCAGTGAATTCAAGATGATTACCACAAGCAACTATTTTATCATTTGTCTTTCACTAAAAACAGACACAAACAGGCATTATCCTTTAAGAGTTGAGTGCAGATTAAAATGGTGAAGGGAAATTAGTCTACCCGATTCCAGGTGGCTCGCTAATTGCTTGCAGTGGCCCTTCCCCCGGATCCAGGAGACCCAGCAGCTAATTTGTTAACAATAACAAAATACTATTATAGAACAACTGTTGTATATACCTTGACACAATTGGTTTAAATTTTCTTGCTCAATATGAATTCTGAGATAACTGAAGTAACACCTGACACACAAAATTTCCTCTTTTCAAACTCAACATATTATCTAATTCCTTTAAAATCGCAGGGAACTTAAACAAGAAAATCCATCCTCAATCAAATATGAGTAAAGGAGGTATACTTCCATAAATAACTATTAGAAATGATTGAACTTAAAAACCAATATTATGTGGGTTACTAATAATTAATACTATACAGAGGTGTATGAATACCCAATAAATCAGTGATCCTCAAAAAGTAACATTTGAAAAGAAAGGAATAATATTATTTAAGACTAGCATACAGAGATCAATCAAAGAAGATATAGGAACCAACTGTGTTTCTTATAAGAAGATGCTTAAAAAATTGAATGCAAAGTTTTTACCATATCCACATTTCAGACTTTTTTATTGATCGTCCCAAAGATACATTTAGTACTACCAAATTCCACAGCAAATTAATATTAAAGAAATAATATAATTTTGGAATATAGATCCATTTTCAGTTCTACCTAAAACTACAATTTTATTTCTTTACTCCCTGAATGTCTTCATATTTACTGTATCATCATGCACTCCTAAACCAAATTAAAAGCTTGTTTATTGTTTTACAAATAATAACACAAAAACTGTTTTAAAAAGTTTTACCTGAAAAGAGTCTGTTTCCAATAACGTGATCAGGTACTCCACTGTTGTTCGAAAATCTCCTCGAATTGATAATTCTTTCAAAGCAATTACCAAATTCCTAAGATCAAAGATAAACATTCAGATTAATGAAAAATATTCTTTAAGAATTGTGGTGAATTGTTTAATATTCCTGATGATGTTGGTACTGATAGCCAACGAAAAGCTTTGCATTGTAAATTCAATTATAATTCTTGTATTTGTATTTTGACTGAGTTCTTTATATATATATATATATATATATATATATATATATATATATATATATAACTATTTATATATATAGATTTTTTGGACTAGGAGACTGGCAGACTTACCTTGATAAGAGTCCACACTGTAGTCTTGAAATAGAAACATATAAAAGCACTTAAACAATGATATATTTCAACCACACAGTGGTCTTTGTCAATCGAAGAGAAAAAAAAATTAAAAAAAAGATATATATATATATATATATATATAAATAAAAGTGTATTAAGTGTTTTATATGTGCTTATTTCCAAAGAGATTGCAGTTTTGGACTATTGCCTTTAGGTAAGTCTGTCAGTCTCCTATCAAGTCCAAAAATTCCTATATATATATATATATATATATATATATATATATATATACTATTGTCTTAGTTCTATATATATTCGAAAGACAACATATAAATTCATATATATTAAATACATATTTTATAAAGTTGGTCTTAAGGGATTTCAGTTACAACTTTGGGGATGAACTATCAAAACTATTGATTTTTTAAACAAATGTTAATTTTTTCAATGTCTAATAAACATAAGTATTGGATTATTAAATTTTATTTCCCATGATTTAATTTTTAAATAAAGAGGATAGGAGATTTTGCAACCACCTCTGAGGCCTATGTACTATTCTCTAGAATATACAAATTCCTTGGACACAACCCGTGGAGAATACTTACCAACCACATTTTGCAAATGCTACTCTAAACACATTGCTTGCAAATAATAATAACCATCATTCTTGATTACAATAAACTATCAACGCCAAGGAATTACAATCCTAATGACAACAAACATATTATAAAATGAATGATATTTGTATGTCCAAATATATGACAAAATATTTACTCACTCTCTAGCCTGTTCACGGTTTTCACCCCATGAGAAGCAATGACCAAACTGTGAATCAGCAAATTCATGCAAACCTCCAGATGCTGCCACACTGAAATAGCCCCAAACATTTTTTGAAGACCGAAAATTTAATTCTTGAACTGTTCCTGAGCTAGGTTTAAAACCTGAAAATGAAAATATTTTCATAGATAAAATAAATCAACATTGTGTGTGATCAATATAACTTTTCTATGATATATGATCACATTAAATGATATATTCATTATTTTTAAAGGAAAAGGAATCATCATACTTTTTAAAGGAAATGTATGGTTAGGCTATTATTACCTTTTAGAAATGTGACAAAAATATGGTGAATAAATTGTGATCCTAAAATTCTCTACAAAGACATAAATAAATTGATACTTATATAGACAATAATAGCAGCAATCTTTTATATGATAATGCACATTATTTGTGAAGTAATATTATGAATCCAATGTTTTCCCTGGAAGGAATGGTGTTAAAAACAATTGGTGATTTCCATTTTTTTAATGTCTCGCAAGGTGTAAAAATAGCAACCTTTCAAATGAAATTTCATTTTCAGAAACAGGACAAAATTACAAGAAGTAAAGTCTGAAGTGTGAAGGTGTAGCATGATGGCTTTGCTGTTTTGGGTCAAAAGCTGTGTAATTTCAGTGGTAAAAGCTAAACGTATTTGGTAAGTAGAAGTAATGCAGAAATCAGATTTTCACTTCCCTTAACTTGGGACTTTTTTACAACACATTTTTTCTCAACCATTTCAAAACGTCACAATTAAAATCTGAATTATTTTCCTAAATAATTTTTATGTTTCATTTTCTAACTGAAGAGCAAATTTATCATAATATTTCATAATTTCTTATATTCTTTAAATTACTAATATATATGTTTTTTTAACCATATTAGATCATAGCTCTAATATATGTTGTTATGATGTTTTTTTTCTTCTTTTGTTCCAAGTATAGAGAAAACAATGCTGTAAACAAAGAAGGATTAAAGACATTAGCACAAAAAATATTCTTTACGTTAATAAAAGCAATTTACCTTTAGATGTACTCAAATGCCAATATGAATCGTTATACTTCACTTATACATATTCTTTGAAAATATATTACTGTTTGCATTTATTTAATCCACGTATTAAACACTAACACTTTAAATTACAAACCTTCATCAGGATTTTCACTAGTGATACGGGCTGCAATCACATGACCCCAAGGTTGAGGTTTATGACGGGGTTCTTCGAAGTCTATCAAGCTATCTCCCCACTGAGATTCCCCATACAGAATTCTTATATCTTTTATAGTATATAAGGGTAACCCCATAGCAACCTGAAATCAAAGAGAGTTCATTTTTATTTTAAATGAAGAAACGGCTGTGTGTGAATTATATTAAAGCTTCAAAAACAAAGCAATTTATCATGACAGTCATTTTTAATCAATTGTCAAATACATTATGTGATTAAAAACCTTTATTAGCTGTTTACAAACTTTATAGGAATAGAACCAAAAATTTAATTCATTAGAACCGACTAAAGAAATCCTAAACTTGGTGAATGGTCACTAAACCGATTGTAAGACACAATTTTCTAACTTGTATAAAAAAATAGATATCCTGAATCACAAGCACTATACTCACAGTGTGGCATCTTTCAATCTAATAATCAATTACTACACTTATTGAATGTATTCGAATGAAATTTTCTCAAATTTCAGTGTTTAAACCTATCGATATTTTATACATTTAATAAATGCTTATAATCACATGTCCAATTTACTGTTATCTAAAATGAACAAATTTTATATTTTTGTGATCCCTTCAATCAAATTCAAGTTTTTAACATATATTTTTTTTAATATATCAATAAAAAATCTATTATTGGGAAAAATATTAGTATGAAAAATGTCCAAATAAATGTATAAATATACAGTAAATACAATTTGTACATTATGAAATTGAAGATATATAATTTAAATATGTTTCTTTAATATATATATATATATATATATATATATATATATATATATTTAGGTTAGTTTTGGATGGTAAAGATTATTTAGATTTTTTGGACTAGGAGACTGACAGACTTACCTTGGTAAGAGTCCACACTGTAGTCTTGAAATAGAAACACATAAAAGCACTTAAACAATGATATATTTCAACCACACAGTGGTCTTTATCAATTGAAGAGAAAACACAAAAAGAAATATGAAAGAATGAAATAAAATAAATATAAGTTGTAATCACAGATTGTGTAGAGTAGAAATCAGATGACACAGATGCACAGATTAAAGATATATATATATATATATATATATATATATATATATATATATATATATATATATATATATATATATATATATATATATATATAGATTTTTTGGACTAGGAGACTGACAGACTTACCTTGGTAAGAGTCCACACTGTAGTCTTGAAATAGAAACACATAAAAGCACTTAAACAATGATATATTTCAACCACACAGTGGTCTTTAATATGTGTGGTTGAAATATATCATTGTTTAAGTGCTTTTATGTGTTTCTATTTCAAGACTACAGTGTGGACTCTTACCAAGGTAAGTCTGTCAGTCTCCTAGTCCAAAAAATCTAAATAATCTTTACCAACCAAAACTAACCTAAAAAAAAAAAAAAAATATATATATATATATATATATATATATATATATATATATATTTTGTTTCCATGAGCAGATGAGTGATTATAGTTTATATAAGTCTGTCAGGGGAAAAGAGATAAGGCTATTAGGAGGATAAGGCCCAGGACACCAATCATTTCATAGATCGACTCTCACAAATATCTGTACCTCTACTCCCGGTAACTATTTTGGTCACCATAGATGTTACCTCTCTCTATACCAACATCCCTCATGCACACGGCCTATCTGCAATAGAGAATTTTCTAAACAAACGCCCAGGCAAGCCTTCTCCCACTACACCTCTTCTTGTGAACCTGACCAGGTTCATCCTCGAGAAGAACAACTTTCAGTTTGAGGGAACAACTTACCTTCAAATAAAGGGAACAGCAATTAGCACCAGAATGGCACAATCGTACGCAAATCTGTACATGGGATTGTTGGAAGAAAGTTTTCTAAAGACACAAACACACCAGCCATTATGTTGGTATAGATATATAGATGACATCTTCCTAATTTGGACACTGGGTGCTTCAACACTTGAGGCATTTTTAGACAGCCTAACACAATTCTCCACACTTTAATTTACCTGGGAGAAATCTACATCAGCCATCACCTTTTTGGATGTAGAGGTAACACTCCAGAATGGAAATATCAACACAGGAATTCACATCAAACCGACAAACCACCTACAATATCTCCATTTCGACAGCAACCACCCAATAAACATAAAACGATCCATTCCATACAGTCAAGCAATCAGGGGTAAGAGAATCTGTTCGAATGATAGGGAATTGGAAGATTTTAATAGTAAGATATCAACAGCCTTCCAGAGAAGAGGATACCCCAAAAAACTCATTGAAAACCAAATTCATTCAGCACAATCCTCGGTTCACCATAAACCACAAACAGAACAAAATAAACTGTCTTTAATAACAGACTACCATCCTGGTCTACATAAACTCAACAAAATATTGAGAGATGGCTTCAAAATTCTTCAAGCTTCCGTCCACACCAAAAATCTTTTCACCGATCCACCGCAAATTTGGTACAAGCAACCTCCCAACTTGAAAAACATCCTAGTACATCCTAAACTACCAGACCCTGATGCAGAGAAACCACACAAACTTCCTCATGGCTCCTTCCCATGCAATAAATAGACCTAGATGCAAGACGTGTCCAATACACCCCTCAGCAAATAGTTTCAACAGCCAAACAAACAAAAATGGTCTTCAAAATACAGGGTCATCATAATTGTACATCGAAAAATGTCATATACCAGCTACAATGTAAACTTTGCTCAGCACAGTACATAGGCCTGACCACGGATGGTCTGAATATCAGAATGAATGGCCACAGACATGATGTTAAAATTATGAATATGGGTAGACCAACAGCTCAACATGCTGCGAGTCACAACATCACAACTTTTGATGACTGATATACCACAAAAATAATTAAATCACTCCCACTGATTGCAATCCCTCAGAACTGAGAAGGTGGGAACTATCATACCAGTGGTATACCAAGTCCAGAGAATCCCCTTTTTTTCCTAATAGCCTTAGACGTCTCCAATCTCTTTTCCCCTGACAGACTTATATAAACTATAATCACTCATATGCTCATGGAAACAATATATATATCTTTAATCTGTGCATCTGTGACATCTGATTTCTACTCTACACAATCTGTGATTACAATTTATAATTATTTTATTTCATTCTCTCATATTTCTTTTTGTGTTTTCTCTTCGATTAACAAAGACCACTGTGTGGTTGAAATATATCATTGTTTAAGTGCTTTTATGTGTTTCTATTTCAAGACTACAGTGTGGACTCTTACCAAGGTAAGTCTGTCAGTCTCCTAGTCCAAAAAATCTATATCTATATATATATATGTATAAAGAACCAAAGTCAAAATACAACTACAAGAATTATTTAATTGAATTGTTTAATATTCCTGATGATGTTGGTACTGTTAGCCAACGAAAAGCTTTGAATTGTAAATTCAAATATAATTCTTGTATTTGTATTTTGACTTTTGTTCTTTATTAATACACAAGAAAACATATTGTGATATTTATATATATATGAATTTATATAGGAATATATATAGGAACTTTTGGACTAGATAGGAGACTGACAGACTTACCTAATGGCAATAGTCCAAAACTGCAATCTCTTGGAAATAAATAAGTAGACACATATAAAAACTTAACACACTATTGAAATATTTGGATCAAAAATGATCTTCATCAATCAAAAAAAAAGAAAAAAAGAAAATACTGAAGTGAACCACAGATGTGTATAAACATCCAAATGTCACAGATTTATAGTTTATGATATAGTGCTATATATGATTTGTGTAAATCCGTAGTAAGGCCTATGTACTGTGCTGGACAAAATTTACATTGCAACTGGTATATTACAATTTTGTATGTATAAGTATGATGACCCTGAATCTTGAAGTCCATATTAGTTGCTACACTATGGAAACTATTTGTTGGGATGTGCATTGGACATGTCTTGCATCTAGGTATATTTCACGGAAAGGAGCTGTGTGGAAGTTTAGGCAGTTTTTCAGTATTTGGTTACGGTAGTTTTTGATGTACTAAAATATTTTTCAAATTAAATGGTTGTCTGAACCAAATATGTGGTAGATTTGAGAAAAGATCTTTGGTGTGGGTGGAAGCTTGAAGACCGTGGAAGAAGCAGTACATTGTAAACAACTGTCTGGAACCAGTTGTTTTTTTATGGAATAAATTATGATAAATATGGCCAATCAGTGTTATAAACATAAACATTGCTTTCTCATAACACAGCAAATGTACATAGTACACATTATCATTAAGTAAGACATTCTAAAGTATGTAATAATTGCACCGCAAAATATGTCGGGCTGAATCTGACAGTGAAGCGGAACGGGATTTTTAGTAATGTCAGACTCAGCCTACAATAACAACAGCACAGTTCCAAATTTGCATAAATATTTAATTTAAATTCAAAAATTAATATCAGTAAAATTTATGTACAGTATTCCAGGCAACAATAAAATAAATTTAAAACAATATTATTCTGTATAAAATTGGCTAAAAAGATGGCTGGCTAGACCTTTAAATAGCAGAGTTAATTTTTATTCGTAATATAAATAAAACAAATTATTTGTATAGTTACAATTAGATGCAAATTATACAATAAAATACTTCCAACATATTACCCATCATAAAAATCAATTAGAGTTAGAGGTAATTTTATTTTATAAAAAATATCCTAAAACAGGAAACAGGTACAAAAATACTGGTTACTGAAAAGATTAAATACAACTGTATATGTTACTCCATTAATTAGAAAAAGTTTATGCATCAACAGGAAGTCTGTGTGCACGTGCAATATGTACCTGAAGTTGAGATGCTGGTAAATTGACATCTGATACCATCTCAGTACAAGGATGTTCTACTTGAAGACGAGGGTTAAGTTCTAGAAAGTAATAGTTCCCATCGGTATCGTATAAATACTCAACAGTACCAGCACTCACATAGCCGACCATTTTTGCAAGACGTACAGCAGCCTGTAAACAGAAGTCAATAAAGTAACCAAATAAAATTCATCAAAAGACAGATTTTAACATAACAGAATACTGAAACAAGTTTATGTGGTGATTAAAATCAGCATTTTCACTTTAAATTTAATACTATCTTATCTACCTAAGTCATGCCAGGCAGTTTTTAAACTTGAAAACATTAGTTAAAATAATGAGCTATAATAAATACCATGATAATAATAATAATGAGCTATAAATTCAAGTATCAGCTAATATTTCACTTTAAAAATACCTGAAATGATATTTAAAACATTACATATTTGAAACCAGGTCAAAAATATATGGAAAATATATAGCCTAAAGATAATTTTTTCAAGATAACTTATATTTATAAGTAATTTTTTTTAATTGTTATTTTATGACTACTATATTTTGATCTGACAACAAAAGTTCCCGTGTTATCCAACTATTTTTAAGTTATATTACTATAATTTGAAGAATAAAATTCTATTACATAAATTTAATTTATTCAGATAAATATATAAATATAAAGATGGTTAATTAAACTCCTTGTTAGTGAAGAGAAAAAACAGCAGTGGAATCAAACCATCCATTACTAGCACTATCAGCATTTAAGCAATTTGCAAACTATAAATAATTATTGTTTCAAAATGCACCAACAAGTTCTGAAGTATTCACTTAGTTACGTAATAATTATCTATAGTTTAATCATTGAATTCAAGATGATTACAACATGCAACTTTAATTTGCAAACATTGGGTGTTGACTAACTAGGGAGAAAGTGGACTAACTTATCAGATGAAGAAGTGTTTATCTTCGAAAAACACTATCAAATTGGATTATTTATACTTTTCTATTATACACTAGCAATCTACATTAACAAAAATACTATCAACCTACATAAAGTGAGGAAATGAATGTACATAAAGAAGTTGATACATATAAAACTAAACTATCCAGAACAATTCAGATTTGTTATATGTAATGAATAACCGAATTATAAATTTAATTACTACATAAGAGACAGACATTTGTCTTTTACTAAACAAGCAAAAAAAAAAAATTACGAACAAAAAGCCTATTGTTCACAAAACAAGCTATATACCTAATTTATTTTACATTTAAAATTTTCCATAAGGTTTATCAAAAGTAAATTTTTTAAAAAATGTTTTGGGTTTTTACCAACACTGATTGAAATAGAAATTTTAATTGTCTAAATCAATGGTTTACTCTTTGACTTACACTTTACCATACAATTATTAAACTTACTGTAATAAATATAATTATTTACTTTACTTTAATACAATTTTGAAAAAAGCTGCCTTATATTCGATAAGATGAGAAAGTTTCTGGAAACATAATCAGAAGAAGTGTGGTATCACACATAATCAGAAAAAGTTAGGTTCAGAAGACATGTGGTAACATTTAGATAAACATTTTATTTTATATCAGATCTAGATCCAGCTCTTAAAAAACCATAAATAAAGAAAAAAGTTTAGTAACAAATGATGGTTTTCAAACTGTTTGTATGACCTCTACTACTGCAACATTAGTAAATCCACTTATAGGCAAGTGGGTAGTTCAGTAAAGCCGGTATGAGTCTCTGAGCAGTGATTCAAATACCAAGAGTGAATTTAAATATGTATAGACAATGAAGAAGAAAACATAGGGAAAAATTAAAGCATTTGCTCTTTTACCGTAAGAAATAGCAGCTTTCCTTTGACACTGACTGTTACAGCAATGTACTTTAGTCCACTTCTAACAAAAAAAAAGTAAACAGAGACCTAAATATTTCTCTATTTCTACAATACTAGTATATAACATACTTTTTTAATTTTAAATCTAAGCTTTATTATATAATATGATATTTATAGAGGTAGTTTAATATAATTATTTCAAATACAATTTCCTTCCAAACAAACAACAGCAATACAAACAAACATCACTTTAATCATTCAACTTGATTTTGATTTAAACTTCTTTAGTATTTTAACAGAGTATAATTACAGCCAGCCAATATTTTAGTATAGTATTTTTTTTAGCTAAGAAATTGAATAAATTTTTTACTAGTACTCATTTATTTATTGATAATATTAGTAACAAAATATATATACGAGGACTATTGCTAAATATTGCAAGACATGTATTTTTGGTGCATTTTGGGATTTTGCAACTTGTGTTGTGGAATGAAAATGATCCACTTTAAATTAGTAGTGATCTTGAAAATAAAAGACTGGTAAACCTGCTTTTAGTAATTTATGTTTTTTAAAGTTCAAAATTTAGTTGTTCAAGTTTATGATAGAAATTAATAAACTTATATTAATTTTAAATCTACAGTTTTCGATCTGTGTATGTGTGAAAATAATTTACTCAATATTTTTGATCTTTAATATTTACATTTGTTTCCCGTTAAAATGTGAACATTTTAATACAGCAGATTATCAATTATCTGGATGTGACTCAAACCCAGTGGTGGTCCAAGGGGAGGGGACAGGGGTGATATACAATGAACGAATAATATTGAACCAACATCAACAGAACAAAATTGTTGCTACAAAAACACTATTCTTAAAATTAAATGTGAAAAAAGTTATACCACATCAACATTTTACAAAAGGTTGACTATATGCACTAGTGTTACTGCATTGATGCTAAATCTCCACACTTAAAGCTGACGATAAATTACTGGAATATATATCTGCATTCAATGTCAGGACTATGCATGGCACTAGATATCATGATTATTCATCGGCTCTAAATGTTAATACCATACATCAGCACTAAATATTTAGAAATTTATAGATTAATTTCTAACAATCAAAGTATTTTTTTTAATCTTAAGAACATATTTGCTTTTACTAACCTATTAGGGTATAAAGTACATATTTTATAGTTCTATATTACACAATCCTACTAATGCACAGTGTATTATATTGAAATATTTACTGTGTTTTCGATTAATGGGACATGAAATCTGGCTTCATACTTATTCAATGCATTTATCAATGCTATGAGTCATAGACAAGATTGTATCTACTAAATATATATTGTATCATGTTTAAAATTATATTTTTATATAAATATAAATAGGCTGGTTCGAAATATCAAGTTATAGAATTCATTTTTTATTACAAGCTTACTTTTTCCATTTCTTCAAAAATTTCTGGCTTAGCAATAACTGCAGGTGCTTCTTCAATGATTTTCTGATGTCGACGTTGTATTGAACAATCTCTTCCAAATAAAGAAATGGCGTTACCATACTGATCAGCTAACAGTTGCACTTCAAGATGTCTTGCACATTTTGCTAATTTCATTATGAAAATTGGAGAACCAGGAACTTCAGATTGTACCTGAAATGTTTTTTTTTTTTTAATTTAAAACTATAATTCTTGTTTGCCTATTTCAAAATGTGTAGATTAAAAACATAGATAAACTATCTCTAGTGTTACTAATAATACAATATACATTTTTAAACATATTTAACATTTATAGAAATAATAAATATTTCCTTTTCAAATTTCTGTTACTGTGGCATATCCCCATCATTTTACTTCTAGTTTTAGCCCTTGTAAAAAAAATGATTTTATATTTTGTTTAGAATAATAGTTGATAAAATATTTTCCCTATCACATATGTTATTCAAATTATATATACTTGTACATGAAAATTTACTTATGAATTAATTTTATCAATAAAATTTATTGAGATCTATATAAAAATATCACAAACCATTTTACCTCTAAACAATTACATGTGTCTCAAACACATTGTCAATACAAAAAAATACTTCAAAATTCTTTTATCACAATCAAATCTTTTTATTTAGGGTATAAGAATTTTAAAAAGAGTCCAATAGTCTTTCAGAAGTAAAATGAACATTTTTTAAAGTAAATAAAAAAATCATTGAAGATCAAATTAAACAGATTTAACAGGGGAAAAGAATAATTGGAGTATGGAATTGTAATTGATATAAAATTACAAAAGAGATAACTTTTGGAGAAATGGCATATTACTAGATACAAATATTTTACTAACATAAAAAAAGTACATAACATCTAAATTGTAAAGAGAGAATTGCAAGCATAACTCAATAAAACATTACTTACTTGTCTAAAAAGAGTAGGGAAATCCTCATTTCCTTCTACCTTCCTTATACCTTTTCCTCCACCACCTTCACTGGCTTTTATCATCACAGGATAACCAATCTTCTGAGCAGAAGCAAGACCTTCTTCTATTGTGGAGACACAACCTCGTTTGTACAACTCAGAACTTATCTTGATTTTCTTACCCGTATACTGTGCAGTTAGTTCTGAAATAATTCAATGGTCATATGAACAAAAGAAAACTGTAATAATTGTATTTTTCCAACTACAATAAAAGCTCTAATATCTGGCACCCTAGTTGCCGGCATGTTGCCGGTTATCAAAAATTTGTGAATAATAGAAGCTTAACTATATATAGGCTATATATGGTACATACTGTGCATAATGTTATGCTAGTTGTCAAGGAAAATTGAATGTACTGTTGAGATCTTACCTTCCATATTTTTTTGTATCCAATTACTGTATTTCCGTATGTATTAATAAAATCACACACTCGCATACACAAAATTTATAAGAAAAGCATTTTAGAAAGAAAGTAAATGTATTCCTTAAAAACGTTTTTCGTCATATAACGTTAAAACAAAACTTTCACCAGTACACTTAACTATAAAAAGACAAAGCATTTTAATTAATTTTTAGCATTATGGAGCTGCAAAATTTCTTGAGCCGAGTACCATTTCTCATCTTCAACATACGTTATCAGAGTTGTAAAAGCGGCTGCATCATTACTCCATGAAATGTTTACTTTCTCTTGAACTATTTCATGGTTAGGTTGGTTAATTGACATCTGTTTTGTACTATATTTCCAATGAGTTACATCTTGTAACAACAAAGAATGGTATGTACTCATATGTTTTTGTTAAGAAAATGTGCCAGTTAATAGAACATTCCAGATGATAGAAAGCCGTATAAAAAAGCTTTTACTCTAGTAAAAATATTAACCTATTAGCTTACCATTTTCTAAAGGCACTACACAGCAAAGAAAATCTAATTAATTCAAGTCAATATTGGAATTTTTACTTTAAATGTGATAAGCTTAGTACTTCAAGTCAGATTGTAATAAAACATAATGATATTGTTGCAATGATTCCAACTTCATTATACTATTTTTCAGTTGAAAACTGTTAAATTATGTCAATTTATTGTTGAATTTTGATCTTTTTTAAACTTTGATGTAAAAATAATTTTTTTACTACATATTTTTTTTTACTGTTGTCCTTTATTTAAAATATTTCATTATTAAAATTAGTGTTCCATGACATTTTTACATTACAAATGTGAAACAAAGTTGTATTTATGTGATAAAATACATGAAAATATAAGTTTAAACTTAAATAAGTTTTGCCAAATCTTAATAACCTGTGTTACTTATGTAAGTTCAAGTAAAATCTTTAGTTAGAACCTGAGAATGAAAAAGATAAATAAGCATACACCTACATAATCATAATATGTTACCTCCCAAAATACATAATAAACTTCCACTATCTTATACCTGTTGTATGGAATCAAAAACCTTTTCACTTTCTTGTCTATCCTTGTCCTGTCCATATTATACTCACAAAACCTTCTTCAGTGTTATCTAAAGATAATTTGCCAAAAACTTGTCTGATTCATTTAAAATAGACCAATAATCATAAATTAGATTATATATGATCGATTTCACTAGTGCAAAAACATATGCATCACATTAAGTCTGAAAACTGCTTGTTTATTCTGTTAGCTATCAATTGTTAGCCTCATTATTGTTTAAATAATCATCCAAACAGAATGAAGTGTTGCTAGATAATCAAATAACACTATTTTTCATTAATTCTATTTCAAACATTCCTAGGAGAAAAGTGTAGCTGAATAGTGTTAACGAGTCTCAAGAAAATTGCAAACTACTAAGTGGTTGATGATCTCATCAAACTATTTTAGTCTTGAAGGACTTGTTCAAGTCAGCAATGAGTTAACTAATGAAATATGTCATTAAACAACAAAGTAACACCAAGAAAACTACAAATTAAAATTTTTGCTGCTCCACTCTATATTTTTTATTCTAATACAGTAGAATCTTGATAAGTCAAGGTAGATGGGACTGCGACCCCTTGGATTACATGGATATGCGCTCGTATGCATTAGAAAAAATAAAAGTTTTAATGAACCCTAATACTATAATTGAAAGTTCACTAAATAAGTTTATAGAACTTTATATGAACATTTCTTGGAAGGCCAACTCATTTCCATTGCATACCATATTGATATAAACATTTCTTTGAAACCAGACTCATTTCCTTTGCATACCATATTGATAAAAACATTTCTTTGAAACCAGACTCATTTCCTATGCATACCGTATTGATATAAACATTTCTTGGAAGGCCAACTCATCATTTCCTTTCAAATAGATAATATAGGCACAAATAAAAATAGGCTTGAATTTAAGAGAAGCTTTAAATATCAGGACTCAGATTTTCGAGACTCTACTGTAGTTTATTGATATTGAGCATATACCTTGCTTATTTTTTTATTTCTTATTGGAACTTACGAACTGCTGAGCGACTAAACATATTTGAAACCAATAACAAAATATACTGGCAAAACCAAAATATAAATTAAATTCAACTTGAACTGTACAAAGCTGATGAGGAAAACCTGAACCTTATGCATTAATAAAGTGCCACTGATCTCATTTGCATCACTCATTAATACAATAAGCAAGAGTCTAGTTTTGGTTTGGGATTTCATTAAACATTACTGTAACTCAATGGTTACTGGGGCATAGTGACATCACAATAAAAAGTTGTCATAAACCTTTTTACAGGTTTACAATAAAAGTTCTAATAAAACTACAAAAAATAAAAACAAATTTAAGAATACTAAATTTTGGTGTGTGACATTTTCTAAGAAGCACATTGGGAGAGTAATAACAGATTTTTTCGCAACAGGAAGTCTTATATTAGGATGTGATATAAATTATACAGAATATTCATCGAGAAGCCGCAAGACTTTCTACTCCAGACAAAATTTGATACCTTAATAATGAACAGTATTTATTTCATCTCATCAACCTTGAAGAACAAAGATATAGGTCTAATAATTAAAAGTCTAGGAGACCAAGGATAGCCTTCACCTTGAAACCATTGTAAATAAAAGCATGTAAGTTTTATGGTTTAATTTAATAATTTTATAAGTAACTTATAATCAGATTTTAATAAATAACTGTAATTAAGTCATCATTAGACAGTTAGACAAACACTTTACCATTGAACTGGTTAAAAATGTAGAAGGGAAGTTTTCTTCTGGTTTTAATATACAGTAAACTCCCGATTATCCGTGGAATAGGGTGGCCCAGCAATGCCTGATAACCGAATTCCCCGGATAACCCGCTATGAACAAAGAAAACGCAAAACAATAGATAATCGATTATTATACCCTAAGTTACACAAATAATGACCCTGCTTAATGCAATTCACAAATAATCTTCAGAGGACAAAATAAATACAGAAAATAATTTAAAATGTCAATGTATTTGACGGATTATAACATGTACATTTACATGTCTAACTATTTACAATACGTACATAAGTATATGTCAAAAGTAAGTATGTATGTATGTACATATGTCATTTCCTTTACACATAATACAAAAAAATCTGTCACTTTCGTTTGTTTTTTTTGTGAGAATTGATTTAGTTTTAATGTGAGATCTAACCATTTTGTCGCACAGTGTCTACTTGTGTCACAAAGCCATAAAGATCGATAATGTATATGACAGACATGGATAATGCATATGTCACGTCCTAGACTATTTATAGCCGAGATTAGCTGACATTTGTTTTCAATCTTATGATACGCATTAGGTTTTCGGGCGTCCAAGCATTTTGTCATTGTCTCTTATACACAGTAGTCTGCTCGCCCATTTATTTCGCTGGCCCGCATCGAGATGCTTCCCTTTCAATGTAAAAATTAGTACGTCGTACATAACTATTCTCTTCATCTTAACTTCTATTAAGCCTAATATGTATTTACGCCATAATTCACCGTTTGGAAATTTAAACACATGAATCTGATTGGAATAAAAATTGGATATTTGTTAAACAATGGCAGACCCCGGATAATCCGCAAACCGGTTAAACCGCCCACGGATAATCGGGAGTTTACTGTATTTGACAACAGTACAAAGGAGATCAGTCCGGAATGAGGACAACAATATAGTTGTCGAAATGTTGCAGAATTTTTCATAAATTAAATATTCTTGAACCTTATTTTCATTCAACAATAAGACATCATTATTTTATAACCAACTTTTAAATTAAATTATTAAACAATAAGATTAAAATCAAAACATAAAATTTATAAAATAAAAAAGAAATTTACCTGATCCTGACCAAGGTAAAGTTGGTATCTTTGCAGTTTGTGCAACGATACTGGAGGCTATTTTATCTCCTAATGCCCACATAGCTTTTTCAGGAGGTCCAATAAAAGCAATGTTGTTTTTATGTAACAATTCTGGCAATTTTGGATATTCTGATGCGTGCCCCCAACCTGCCCAAACACCCTGAAATATTAAAACAGTTTTATTAGTCCTTTGAAAATTTTATTATTTTTAACTAAAATAATATAAAACCCAAACAAAACTACCAAATAATAAAACAATAAATTTATTAATAAATGTATTTTTTTTTAAATAAAAATTTCCTGATTTTAAGTCAGACTGTAGCATAACCTCATTCTTATTAGCACGGTTAGGCTTTAATTCAACTAATGCTTCCACATTTCCATTTCCCACAAGTATCAGGTTCAGTATTTCCCAATATGCTTTAGGTCAGGGATCTTTACTAGGTTTTCTTAGAGAGCCAAATAGTTTGCATCAAGTTTTCCTCAGGGCCGCAAGTACAAGTGGCATTCAATAATTTACAAACAGTATGATTACAACATAAGTTTATAAGTTTATTACATCACTAAAACAAATCAACTGTTCTCCATATAAAAAAATAGAAAATGTATTTTACTTAACTCCAGGAATATATGAACTTGTTAATTCTTTGAAGCCAATGGGTGAAATCTTTCATACCTCTCTAATATAGCATCTATGTTAGCAGCTTGGGAAGAAACTGAAATTCTCAAAGTGTTTTAAACATTCACACTCGTTAACCTAGGTCTGTAATTTTGTTTTATGAGCTTCAGCTTACTGAATGTAGGTTCACAGACATAATATTTTTTCTGAGCATAATAATTGAACTCTTAACTGGCTGAGAGCCGCAAAAAATCAATCTCAGGGCTGTGTGCCGCCCACAAGCTGTGTAGTGAGGATGCCTGCTTTGGGACATTGCTGTATATTTCTAGTCACTTTACATGTTCAAGTAAGCTTTGAATAAAACAATTCTGAACTGGTAGTATTTTAAAATAAATTATGTTTTTTTATATACTTGTTATGATAAATTTATTTTAAAAATATATTTTTTGCGAGCTTATTTATTATAGTCTCTAAAATAATACAATTTTATTTTTCAAAGTTACTTACAACTGTCAACAAACAGGAGTGGGAAATTAAAACATATTGTTATCATTGTTTCTATTCATTTTTGTTATATATTGAAAAATGTAAGTAATTTTTCTCAGTAGACAAGGTGTAAAAAGTATATATTTTATAAAAGTTAATTTATTTACTTTATTTTGATAATTACGGTAGTTTATTTTATTAGTTTCAATGGTGATAGAATTATTTTACCAGAGTGATTTACAAAATTCAATAAATTACAGTGGAAACTCAAACACAATGTCCTCATTTTTTTCTCTTCATTTTTAAAAAATTATGTAATTTTCTGAGTAGACTGAGGTATACAAAAGTATATATTTTACGAGATCTTAATTTATTTCCTTTATTTTGATATAGAGTTTATTTTGTGTGAACAACAATTACAAAATTTAAGAATCATTAGAAATTTTCTCAAAAAACCCCAAAATCAGTTATTTTAACTTTATCTGTATGAAGTAGTATTTAATGTGTTAGTTTACATAAAAGGGACCTGTCAGTATTTTATTTCTATATATTCATTTTCAAAATTATATGAAATGAAAAATAATATGTTTGAAAATTACAGATTTTAAAATTTTTAAATGTTTTATAATGACTGTTATTAATTTTAATAAAAATATTAACCAATAATAAGTATCTTATCATTAGTAACTCATGAGCAACATTCCTTTAAGAAACATGTTAGATAATCTCAAATCATCGATGAGTAGGACACAAATCAAGAACCATTGCCTCATGTTAGACTTAGTGGAAAATACATTAAAAACATGTGATGACAACTACTCTCCACTCGATGCACCAAAGGGTCTAACATGTTAATACACTCTCCTCATCTGTACTCAAAATTAATATTTTTTATTACCCAGATTATCCTACACTTAAGCTATTTCATGTGCACACCATACTTTGAATATACCTGATTAACAATTTATTTGGATATTAATAAAACTTGGCTCAAGTTGTTCATAAAGTTTTCACAAAAGAAAGTTAAAATTTTGCTAGTCTCACCTAAAATTATCAAAGACGTAAAAATCGTTAACAATTTTTTATTACATGTCAAAATTTTTTTTAAATATTTCAGACATGTTTTTTCATATAAACAGCCAAATATAAGAACCTTTTTAAAACATGTGTCAACTTTCAAAAAATTATTTTAATTATTAAATGCAGTTTATTAACAATTATTCTGTTTACATTTAAGTACAAATCTGAAAGAAGTACGGCATAGTTTCCCAAACACTAAACAAATGAGTCTTTGAGATGAAAAATAATAATAATTTGTAGGTTGAAAAATAAATTTTTTAAAAAGTTAGTTCTTTCAGAAGGTTTCGGTTGCTTATGAAGAGTATCCGGAGTATTTTTGAGTTTTTTTATGACTTCTAAACAGAAAGTCATTCTATTTTGAAGCCTATTTTATTGAAGCAATATTGGATTTGTCTCCAATTTTATTTTAATCAGCTACAATAGAGAAAAATGTTTTTTTTTCTATTGACGAGCACTTCATTTTATCCATATATTATTTTTGAAGAATACTTTTTATTATCATTATGTGTTCATTTTTCAAATCGAAAACAAAATTTTTCTTTTAATTTCAGTAATTTTACATGATCGAAGTGAAAGATCTGTTAGGGTTTTGTTGCATACACTTGGACAACCTTTTCATTTAAGTCAAAAATTAGGGATTTTGTTTTTAGCAACTTTTTGTATCAATTTTAAATATCCTCCTTTTAAAGTGATGAAAGTTTAGTTACTATTAGAGGTTCCTTTTCTAGATATAAAATTCATAAAGACTAATTATGTTTTCCTTGTCCCTCCAACGGTTGATACTGGCAAGCCTTTGGCTTTTGATCTTGTTTTGACAGAATATTTTAAGATTAATTTAATGCTATTTTATTCTTTGCCAAAAAGTTTGTAAACATTATAAAATTTTCTCTCGGCCATCTGTTCTCACAACGATTTTGAAAACAATGACCTCAGCTAAAGAAAAAATTATCTAAAAAATTGCTTTAATTCTAAAAAAATAAAGTAATTAAGGCTTTAATATTTTTAAATAAAGTTTAAAATATTAAACTTTGCAAAGTTGGAAGCTACTTTTATAAATGTAAATTGTTTACATTTGTAATAGACTAAAACTACAATATACAATGATTATATAGACAGTATAACATTATTTTAAAATAATATTAATATAATAGCAGCATTCAGAAAAAAAATCAAGATAGTTGTTTAAAAATAAATTTTTTAAAATTGTGAATTGGAATAATAATGTGTACAGGAATATTGGTTTTGACATAATATGATACCCACAAGCTGTTATATCAAATTGGGTAATGTAAGAGAACAGCTGTTCGAGTTGCCCAAGAAGAATTATGCAAAAAGTCAAGAGTCCCCAATTGTAACTCTGAGCATCCTTCTTGTTTGTTATGCCATGGACGGAGAAGCACTGCTGCAAGATGTAGCAGCAAAGAATATGATTTTTTTTATTTTAAAGTTTTTTTTTGGTTTTACATTTTAGTATGAACATGAGTTACATAAGGTTTCCTTTATTTATGTTTCATGTTTGATCATTTAATTTATTAAGGTCTCGCCATGCTTCATAACCGATCCAAACCGAAAAATGGCAAGCGTCATTCAGGAGCCACGTTTTGCCACGAGTTTCTGTTCAGCTAAGTCATTCACTTTTAATATAATGTTATTTTGATGTCAGAATTTAATTTTTTAAATGAAGCTAGGGACAGCAAAATAGTGTAACTTTCCAAATTTGAATAAATATGGAAAGTGAATGATAAATCCACACAATGCAATGAATAGAAATTTTAAACTGGTAAAATCAATAGGATCCATATAATCTTTTGTGCAATGTTTTATTTTAATAAAGCAATCTTATGGATATCTCATATCTATACCATAAATTCTTAAATAGTAAACAAATGTGCTTAATTTTAACAGGTTAAACAACATTAAAAACAAAAGTTAAAACTGTAAATTTTGTAAATTGTACTTTTCTTTATATTAACTTATGGACTACAAAATTTATTTTGTATTGTATTTGAAACTATTTGTAGCATTTTTGAGCTACCATTGAACGTACCACTCATAAAATTAAATTTTAGTTTGCTCTTGACTTTGCAGGTCATTTATTAACTATGTAACATGTAAATGCAATATTCAACATCTAATTCTTTAAAATTAAAAAGCGTTACAACAGATCCTTGCAATGAAAAGAAATGCCTTGTTAATATTGTAGTTGTAAATATTATTCTTTTTAAAAAAATCATCTATAACACTGGTTACTGTTCAGTAACAGTACTTTCCAAAATAAATGAAAGAAATAGAAAAGTTCTGTAAACAAAACCAACCTGAACTTGAGTGCGTACTGCGATGTCTACAATTAACTCAACATTGGCATAGTTGTTGTTGTTAGAACCACCCGGCACTGGTACGTAATGATCAGCCATTTTAATGTATTCGGCATTTGCTGAAAAATAATTCAATATAATGTTATGCTAATTATAATAGGTAAAATCCCTGTTGGTTTTAATAGTTTGAAAAATTTGACTAGATAGAGTTTTTACAAGAAATTTAAAAATTTAGAGCCGCCTGATATTCAAATGCAAGCAACCATCTACATAGAAAAATAAAATTGAAACATAACTTCTAAGACTTTCAGGTCATGACTTTAAAATAATAATTAATTTTATGACAGTTCTATAAATATACTTTTGCCATCCAGAAAGGCTGTCTAAATGGTTTCAGTATAAAATAGTTAATAAAAGCTGTATAGTTGCTATAAATAAATAAAGAATTAAAAATGCAAGAATTTAAATGATCAATGCAAATATATGTCACCAAATAAAACTTGGAAAAAATATTTTTATTTGTAAAATAAATAATTAAAACACATCTACTTTTCATTTTTAAACAAAGCCACATTTCACATTGTAAGAGGGTTATTTGAGTTCCCATATATTGTAACGAGATAGAGAGGATTTCTTATACAGCCGTGAACAGTGAGTGAGAATGAGAAAGAGGAAATGTCAATTGGTTGACTGTTTATTTCTAGGAGCTATTAAAAATTGCTGCTGCAATAAATTATACAATTATTTAATTTCTCCAGTCATAATAAAACAAGAGTGTAGACATTCACTGTAAATTTTGCAGTATTTATAGACCTCGTGTAAGTGTGAAGGTGTTCTAAGAGAATGGTCTCACATGTTTAAAAGTGTATAAAGAAATACTATAGATGAAGAGGAAAGAGACGGTCCGAGTTTGTCAATACGTATGATTTTTCAGGTTGATGCAAAGGTTTTTTAAAAACTGCTGATTCATGGTAGATCTTTCAAAGCAATTTAATCAAATTGTATAAGGTTCTTGTAGTAAAACTTAATCACAAAGAAATCTGTACTCTCTGTGTACTGCATTTCTGAACAAACATCGTAGAACACAGTGTGTCAGAACCTTTGACAAATTTTGTGCGCTACAACAACAAAGGTGAAACATTTCATAATACGATTGTTATTGGTGATGAAATGTGGGTTTCAAATGTGAACACAGACCAGTCAATGAAGTGAGGAAAGTGCACACTGATTCACCAAAAAAGACAAGAATGGTATTTTTTACAATGGTATTTTTAAGCTCATAAAATGTTGGGTAATTATCTTAACCATTAAACTACCAAACCCATACCTACTTTTAAAATTCATTCATGTTATGCTGATCTTGTAAATATATTATACAAGTATTTCAAATTCTTTTAAATATGCACCCTGTAATACTGCCAACCTAACTTTTAAGTCTAATCATTTAAAACAATTCTTGAATATTGTAGTCCATTACGTTCAGTGAATCTTAAGTAATCACTTTAACAATAGTTTATGACTATCCGAACTTTAAATTTTGTAAATTTGTGAAAACTTACTGAGACAGAACGTTTCCATTGCTATGTGGAGATCTCCATCAGTATCTTCTGCTTGGAGATGTCAGATCAAGCGGTGACGGTATTAATGACAGATTTTTTTTTATAGTATGAAAGAGTATGTGTGATTTGTATTGTGCTTGTTCGTTTAATATTAAACATATTATTTGTATTGTGATTGTTCGTAGAATATTAATAAAATATGAAATAATTCATAAAAATATTTCAAATATAAGAATATTTTAATTCATATATTATTCAAAGCTTTTTGCCAATAAAATAAGTACCGTATTAGCATCTTCAGGAAAAACAGTGATATAACAAAGAAGATTTATATTATATCACTTTAGGATTTTTGTTATATCAATGTTTTTTCTGAAGATGCCAATACTTGTATTTTAAATTTTTTTATTCATTAACTATATTACAAGAAGACATTTCACCATATTTAATATATATGGTGATTTAACACTAGTTGTTTCTATAGAAAAACTTTGGTAAAGGTTGAATTTTCAGCTTTACAGGCTAAATACACCAATATTTTCTACACCATATTTTTCTAGAATCACTTGCTATATATACAACGTTGAATTATTTTACTCCTCTCTAGTTTTTTAGTATTATTTATTACCCAAAAGAGTATGTTATATATATTATCCAACCTCAAAAGACTATGTCTGTTCTTTTTCAAATAAGTTTTGAATAAACAATACAAACATTAAAAATTAACAAATAATAATTAATGTTATTCGAGAATCTCCCCAATATTTAAATTCCACAACTTACCAAAGGATTTTATTTTTTTTTTTTTATTATTATTATTATTATTCTCTTTGTAATCATAATTAGACACATCAAGGAGCCGATATACCTAGTATAGTTCTAACTTCATTTTATACTCTTTCAGTATATCTGCATCATTGTTTATTTTTTAGTATTATATTACCTATTTACAACTTAAATTCTCTCTCCCTCTTTCTGTGCATGTATAAGTTTGTGTGTGTAGATGATAAAATTTGCCATTTTCCCTAAAGAAAATTAAAAGTTGAATTATTTATCAAATTATATCACAAACAGTGTAGTTAATGTCTTAAACTTCCAATGGTTTGTAAATATTTCCAATAACAAGCCCTCAATTTCTTTTCTTGTTATTGATCATTTCAGGCTATATGTCGGACCGTAAATGTATCGACATATCACTTGAAATGGAAGAAAGTCTTACTATTAAAACACTCTAACATAAACTTCTACTCAGAATCATTTCAAGGTATAATGTGTTGCGAATAATCTCTCACTTGCACTCTAAGTAAATAATGTTTACATTTATGTACATAACAAGCTTCTTTATGACGTAGATCAGTCTTAGACTTTCAATTGGCTATGGAAATGAAGCAAGCACATGTCCTGCTTGCTCAGACTCTAGAAATGCATGTATTATATGTAAAAATTATTGCTAAATAAACTTTTTTAAAGGGATTTCTAGTCACTGAGACATTTTTGGAAACAAATTCCTATACATTCATTTTTAGCCCCTTCGAAACTTTTTTAAGTGCTATTGTAATGTTTACTGTTAGAATGTGTAGTTATTATTTATTTCATTGTTGGCTTGGTTTCTTTTATATACATCCTATTTTATGTACACATTAATCCTACCTCAGACTCTATAAATGCATGTATTATATGAAGAAATTATTGCTAAATAAACTTTTTTAAAGGGATTTCTAGTCACTGAGACATTTTTGGAAACAAATTCCTATACATTCATTTTTAGCCACTTCGAAACTCTTTTAAGTGCTATTGTAATGTTTACTGTTAGAATGTGTAGTTATTATTTATTTCATTGTTGGCTTGGTTTCTTTTGTATACATCCTGTTTTATGTACACATTAATCCTACCACAGACTCTAGAAATGCATGTATTATATGAATAATTTATTGTTAAATAAACTTTTTTAAAGGGATTTCTGGTCACTGAGACATTTTTGGAAACAAATTCCTATACATTTATTTTTAGCCACTTCGAAACTTTTATAAGTGCTATTGTAATGTTTACTGTTAGAATGTGTGGTTATTATTTATTTCATTGTTGGCTTGGTTTCTTTTGTGTGTGTGTGTGTATATATGTATATATATACATCTTGTTTTATGTACTCATTAATCCTACAAGTGGCAAGTCTGACACTGAGGATTGTCAAAGAGGTTTTACCCATCTTGTAAGGTTTTTTTTAAAATATTACAATAAATATAAACAATACCTTAAGCCCAAAGAGTTTTATAATACTATTCTAAGAACAAAATGGACTATTTTACAAAACATTTGAAAAAATACTTACCACTATTTTCCCTTTTTTTATGATGAGGGAAAAGAGAAATCTTGTGTTTTTGTAAAAACACTTTGTCAATTTTCTCTATGTATATTAAATACACGCAATAAGTATATTATACTATTATATACAAAATGTTTCATATTTATCAAATAATAAAGTTATTATTGGATACTGTGTAGAAAAAAAAATATTGCATAATTACAAAAATTAAGTGCCGACGAATGAATATGAAATTATTACAAAAATATTTTAAGCTCAGCGGGAAATACATATGCATTTTAATTGGAATAACTGATTTATAAGTGTCAATTGAAAATATGAAACACTTTGTTCATATTCACAATCATATCTCTAAATAAATAGTAATTCAGAATCCCAAACAATGTCTTCAAAGCTATAACAAACATCAGGAAAACCTACGCAAAAATGTTTTTTAACCGACAGCCCCAATGAATCATGGTTTCATTTTTCAATTCAATTTTGTTATCTCCAAAAATATTGCTAGGAATTCACCATCCTCCATCGAAATATCACTTCAAAAACACTATCGTTGTTGATTAAAGTACTATGTCTTGGTCCTTTCCTAACTAAACTAACACACAGTATTATGTTATGATCATATAGGGCTCCATCTGTGTTTATGTTAGCCAGTAAATACAAACCGATAGACAAAACAGAGTGTTCTGAGTTGACTAGTGCAAACATCATTGCTGTACCATCTTTTTTTTGTAAATAAAATCAAAATTTGTACGGTTTAATGCATCATCAAACACAACTGCCACTGAACTAGAAATACCTGTTAGTCATAACATGCAGCATTTGCACTTGTAAGATTAAAATATTCCTTCTATCTGTCTTTTTTCGTTTTTTGTATGGACTTATTAATTTTTCGTTTGGTTGCATAAGTAGCAGCTAATAATGTATAACTATTTTTCATTTCTAATTTATTTCATTGAAGACGGCCTTGCTTCTAAACGTAAAGTTTTCTCTTTTAAATATTTTCAGAAGACATTTTATATTGTATTCTGTGTATACATATATGGCTCTTTTGATTATCGCCTACTGTTCAGCTAGAACTTAATATGAACTCTCATAAAAAGTTCTGACTGATGGAGGTTCTCCAAAAAGTATCAACAAATAATGTGACAATGCTAGGATTAGCAGATAATTATGATACTCAAAATAATAAATATGGTTCATTTGTGTTCTATGATTTTATATTTTAGTTACAATTTCATGGCTTAATTTCAACTGTGTGTTGACTGTATTATTTTACAGATATGATACAGAAATCAAGAAAACAGAAATGAATGGACAGACATAATACAGAAATTGTGAATTCTGTTTGATATTGAGTTGAATGCACAATTATTATAATATGTAATAACTTTTCCATTTCGTATTTAGTATAGTTTGAAATATGCTAACACTGTACTGTAGTTTAAAAAAATATGCAATAGCTTTTTTCTCTCATACATACATGTTATTGCAAAAATTATTCTAACAAGGGCAGATCCAGAACTTCCTTATGGAGAGGGACAATTAAATTTTTTTCAAAAAACAAACAGAAACTTTTGCTGCTTTTTCTCTACCTCATTGGAATTGTTAGAAATAAAAATCGATGACAGGTGATCCAGCCCTCTCTCCATAAATTTGTGTGCGTTTGTGTTCTTTTTTTAATATAACTATTTCAAGAATATTTTATTTTATTTTTTCTACACTATAAAACTTTTCGCTTATGATAGTATCAACATTTTCAAGAGATTACTCAACCTCATATCACTACATTAGAACTGTTTATATATAACTGCACAAGATTTATTATCATAAAACATCTTATTTATTTGAATAATTATTTATTTATAATTTCCACCTATTTTTTTCATTTGTAAGATGTTAAATATAATTAAAAATAGTGTTATGCTCAGATTTGAACTATATTTGTTCTTCAATTAGTTTATCTTTAATTTCATGTTTGTACATTTCTAAATTTTCTATGATGTTTATTTTTAATCCTTTTTGAACTTGTCAGATTAATTCCATACCGGTTGTATTATTTTATTTTTCGCTTATTTTATATAACATTTTTCACAATTTTATAATGTCAATGCCGCTTTTATCAATGTTTACATTATATTATATTGTTAGTGTTATAAACAAACTCAACACTAATGTCTTTCTATAACTTTATGAACTTCTGTGAATAGGAATTTAGACTAAATGATTTAATTATAATTAATTAATACTCAACAAAGTGAATACTTAAGAGCTTACTGACACGTTTCGGAACAATGGTTTCTGTTACGAAACTAGCCTTTACTCTAAATAAATGTGTTTACTACAACGGGTATACCAGTAGTTACATACAAGCTCTGATCACGTTTCTTCTTATTAACTTATTCGTCACTGTTGTCTGTCAGCTAATTGTTATTTGTATTAATTATATTTTGTAAACACGACGAATTTCTTTTTGAATTCCTTCTTGATTTTCTTGAAAGACAATGGAATTTCCACATATGAGATAACATTAATTGATTAAAAATTTGCATGAAAGCATGGTTAGATCTCCTCTTTACATAAAAACCCCAATCTTTCAACACAAAATGAACATTATTTTAACAAAGGAAAGCCAAAGTTGGAAAATATTTTCACCTCATCGAGCTACTATGTATTGTTTATTTCAATTCCCAAGGGAGTACTAGTTGATAATATTCCTTATTTGATATCTGTTGCCAATATTAGAAGCCACTCTTCTAATATTGAAAAACCATATTTTATTAATTAATAACTTTACATTAGATAACGACTATCCGAAATTTAATATACCTGCCAATTTTCATCAGATTATCTACAAAGCGATTGAAAACATTATGTCTCAGTAGTTTTTTAAAAATTTACAAAAAATTAGAGTTCAGATAGTCATAAACTAATGTAAAGTTATTAATTAAGTTTCACCGAAACTAATGGACTACAAACTTCAAGAGTGATATTTTATTAAAAAATTGATTATTTCTTTACATAGCTTACCTTTTAGATCTTCAGGTGTAACCATGACAACAAATCTCACAGCTCTCTCATTCTTGAACATCTCATAAGACCATCTTCTTACAGACCTCATGCACTTCACAGCAGCAATACCATTGTTTGCAATCAGAACCTGACATAAAATACTAAAATTATTTTTCCTATTTAAACAATTTTAAGAAAACTGAGTCATCCTTTTGTCTACTCATTTTCTTTAATATCATTTGTTTCCATCTTCAGCTTGAACTATTAGTTTATGTTTTAAATACACTGCAACAGATCTTAATAGTTAAATACTTACCTATAGTAGCACATTTCCCAAAATGGCCGTCTTTATTTAGACAAAGGTAAGCATTACTAAAGGCAAGTGCTTACATATTTAAGTGTATAAGTATTACTTTTACTCTTTAAAGTTACCTGGCTACTTTATCTCTAGACTATTTTCTTTTGATAAACTTTTAAAGTTGATAAAAAAAATAAAGCAATTAGTAATGCTCTAAGCAACTATGAAATATTTAAATTTAATTTTGAGCTCCATTACATCAATGTTTTGTTGCATAACTTAATTTATAAAGAATACACACTCTGTAATGCCCTAACGCCTTTAGCCTTGCTCTATTAGGTGATTAAATTCAACATAATTTTAATGTTATTAGCTAAAAGATATGACCACTACAATGTTACATGATATAGGTTTTTTTTACAAATATGATAAGTGCAGTAAATGCTGACATCAAATTTCTAAGTTATTTTTTAAATAAAGTTAATGAAGTTAATGCCTTCAATTATTACAACTGCAACGTAAGTTTTATATGAGTTTTTGACTCTCTGTATAGCATTTGAGATATTTTTAAACTTGGCATTTCATGAAATATCTATGCCTAATAGTTTTTTGTCTCAACCAAATAGAAATATTTTTTTAAAATTCATTCCCCTCGAAACAATTGTATGAATTTTTAGGAAGAAACTTTTTAAACAAAGCTTATTATAACCTGCAGTTTTTGTGTTTGTACATCCTGTGGTTTTTTTAATATATATTTATTGATATCATTAGGCAAAAAGCCAGTAATTACTGTTATTTTTCAGCAGGCGCATTTTCCACTAGATCAGTGTATTAGACCTAATTCTATGACACACAAAAACACAAAGTACAAACATATTAAACGAACAAACACAATACAAATCACACATACTCTTCGATACTATCGAAAACCGTCACCGCTTGACCCAACATCTCCAAGCAGAAGACACTGATGAAGATCGGCACATAGCGATTGAAAACGTTCTGTCTCAGTAAGTTTTAACAAATTTACTAAATTTAAAGTTCGGATAGTCATAAACTATTGTTTAAGTGATTAATAAGATTCACCGAACGTAATGGACTATAAAATTCAAGAATTCTAATTCTATGAATTACAGCACTCAACAGGCACTAATCTAGTGCGAAATCGTCAGTTGAAAAATATCAAAAGTAGTGTCTTTTTGCCAAATGATATCAATAAGTATTAAGCTTATTATACCTTCTCCTCCAGAGTATAAGATATAATACATGCCATGGGAAATGGACAATCACACTATATCAATAAAGTACAGTGAAGTTATTATTAGCTCTTAGACCAAAATGACAGCTATTAGCTTCAAAAGGTATCCAGTAAGAAGCAAAAGGTTAAATAGTATGATTTTTACCAGTTACTTAAGTTACTATTTGAGTAGTTTATAAGGCAGGTGAAGTTTTCATCTACTGCAGTGACCCCAATAACGACTAATACATGTAATAATTATTCATAATAAAAAATTAAGTAACACTGATGTAATATTTACTAAATTAAAATGAGATAAGTAATCCCAGCACTTGCATAAAATCTTTAAAGTTGCCTACTACTTCGCCCACAAAATTATGTTGCTAACTAACTTCAGGAAAAAGCAAAATCATCCGTTTTTATTACTTTCAAGCTTCTTATTACAAGTCACTGATCAGTGTCACAATGACACGCTAGAATTATGTAATTTTAAAACCCTATTGAGAACAGAATAACACAACTGGTCCGTTCAATAAAACCTGATTTTAGGACCATATGTTGACAGCTAGTTTCTTTTATTAATCTTGTTCAAGTGTCCAGTACTTT
This sequence comes from Prosapia bicincta, assembly GCA_036971475.1. Classification (NCBI taxonomy): domain Eukaryota; kingdom Metazoa; phylum Arthropoda; class Insecta; order Hemiptera; family Cercopidae; genus Prosapia; species Prosapia bicincta. The sequence goes on from JBAIZL010000005.1 coordinate 120,383,176, forward strand.
TTATTTTGCAGTTCAATTACACTAAATATCTGCTCTCACTTATAATAAGATTCTAAGGCCATGGTTTTGTATTTTTCTAAATTTTTCTTAGGCTTATAAATTCTATTTAATCACTAAGTATAAAACTCAAAATTTCAGTTATATTTTTTTAATAGTCTTATTGTATTTGATTTACTTTAACATAAACCAGAATTTCTATTCAATCTTAAGGTTCTCCGTTGCCTATTATAATATAATTTGTTCAAAGAACAGCACTTCTGGGTTTTAATTTTTGTGATAGAAATATTAAATCTCATTAAAGAGATATAATTTTTACGAAAGCCCTATTCTGACTGAATGGTGGTTACTAGACTTTTTTCTTACAAACTATACACTAGGTTGTTATTGCCATAGATTGTACATTGGTTTGTTATATTGTCATTGATAACAAACAGTTGTAAGGTCACAATAACTGTTTTGGAATAACAGTGAAATATTTATCTTCAGATAACAAGTAGTACAAAGTTTTGGAATATCAGTGAAATATTTAGTTTTAGATAAAAAGTAGTAGAAAGCTGTAGGCTGAACCAACAAATAGTTTTGAAAATAATTAAATTTTCATTCTTAACAATATAAGGCTTTTAATTCTAACTAACATAGATAGACTTTAACCCTAGAATGGTCGTTGCAGGTAATGGTGACCCGTGCAGCTTTCTCTACCACTCCTACATCGACGCCGAACGCCAGACGCTATTCCTCGTACCTTCCTACCCCACCCTTTATTACACTGCTCGCTTGTTTTTGCTTAGTCTGGGTGCAGGTGTCAGTCGTGGTAGTGATGTGGAGGTCATAGTGACCCACAACGACTGTTAGTGAGTGCATAGAATTGGTGACAGCAGTCTTGTTAGGTTATTAGTTATTTGGATTGATATAAAGTAGAGTAGATTGTTATTTTACATTTAATTAAGCTTTGCCATGGATGATAGTTGTTTATAGACAGTTTTAGACAACTGAATAGACAGTTTTAGCGGTCTTTGATGACAGTCCTTTTTCACAATATGAGTCGTTGAAATTGAGTTTGGGAGTGAAGCTAATCCAGAAGAAGAAAGAGCTGATGACCTGTTTAGGAATACTGACACAGACCAGAGTGAAGAGAAGAAAGATACAATGGATGATGATGATGACAGAAACTCTACATTCGATGATGATATTCCTTTCGCTTACAAAGAAAACTTTTGTAGATAAAGATAGAACCAAATGGAAAATAGTTGAGCTTACCCAGGTAATTCCTACAAGACAAAGGAATATTGTACTGCACCTGGCACTAAAGGTAAAAAGTAATATGCCAACTCCACACTGAAATCTTGGTAGTTTTCTTTTTTTTTACAAATAGAATTTTAGAAAATAGTCGAGTTTACAAACTGGCCTGCTTGAAATGTCTAGATAAAAATTTACTCATTTTATATTAGCTATAAGGTTTATGTTCATGTCTTAGTTATTTTTATTTAATCTTCACTAAATTGTAGTGAAAAAGTTATAACTTTTCACTACAATAAAAAGTAATCTGTTTTCAATAAAAAGTCTTCATTTAGCGATTTTCAAAATTTAGCATTGTTTGTTTTATTAAAAGTTAAAATGAGATTTTTTATGATAACTATATTGTATTTAGATATTAAAGTCTAATTTATACTTTTATAAAACCATTAAAAGAGCATTATCTTTTAGATTTGTATTTTTATAGTCCATATTCTTCATGTTCGTAAAAACTACATATTTATGTTGTCATTAATAATTTATTTTAGATTACAATGAAGATGTAGTAATTAAAAACCATGCTTTTTTTAATTCCTTATGCGTCTTATACTATGATAAAATAATTAGTAATTAAAATAACAATTTTAAAATGCAGGTCACTATGACCCACAGTGACTGGAATCAGTTGCATAGTAGATGGGACTCTTCTAAGGTTATGTTCTACCATAATTCTTTTAGTTTTGGTTAATCTACATAGGTTTTTGGTTATATCCAACTAAGGTTTGAATTTAAATCTAGCTCATCAAATTAGGTTCCTGCTTTTTATAATACTAAGTCACATAATTACAATAATAGAGGAAGAGGTTTGAGTAACCATTTTCTTGTTAACTACTATTATTTAAAAGATGTTTGTCAGACACTTAAGATCAACTGTAGAATAAATTTCTCTTATAAATAAATGATTTTAATTTTTTAAACATTTTTCTATACAGTCATAGATGTTTGATGTCTATACAATCAATTACTAATCATAGGTGTACCTTATTGATCACTCGAGTGCCTTTAAATCTACGAACAAATTCTTCTGGTGTCCCAAATGTGAACTCTTTGTCCAAATGGCGTTGATGAATCATCACAGTCCCTTGGGACATGCTCGGTCTAGAAAAATATAGATAATAATTAAAATATTTTGTCATGCTGTAGTCAGTCAACTCATATACACATAAAAAACAGAAATATACATACATACAAACAAAAGAACTCAATATTTATGACTAGACCTCATAAGACAGTTATTTAAAATATAGTCAAATTTAAGAGCCAAAGCCCCTTGGAAAGTCAAAGGACAAAAAATGTATTATCTTGGTATAGAGATAAGTTTCTAATTATAATAAATTAGTAGAGTCCCACTTTTTAGTTAGATAATAAAATTAATAGGATGTGTCTAATAAATAATGTTACAGTAAACACCATCATTTATAATATGCATAATATATATAGTGTGTGTGTGTGTGTGTGTGTGTGTGTGTGTGTGTGTGTGTGTGTGAGTGTGTGTGTGTCTGTGTGTCTGTTGGTGTATAAAAGTTTAAATAAAAATTATAACATACTTTAACTTTTATAAATGTTAACTATATAGATGAGTTTTAAAAGCTTAGAGGATACAATGAAGTAAGTCAATGGTAAGCTACTTGTTTCTTTGCACAAAGGATGGATTTATGATAGTGCAGAGAAGGGGAAGACCTTGAAACTGTCATTTTCTGTCAACTACAATAAAAACAACCTGCAAAGATACTAACTACACAGGTCTATGTAATATAACTTTTTCTACAATTCTAATACGACTTTAACATAGAAAGTTAATAAATTCATCAAAATACTAAAATATAATAACTCAGTGTATATAAAGAAATCAATTTGCATGTAGGAAAGTAATTTTCCATGGGTTTATTATTCTAATGGGAAATGCTTTAGTCAGAGGTACATTAAACAAAAGCAATGGTTTGAAAAGCTGTTACTTGAAAAAAATACCACATGCATTTGCAAATTAATGTAAAACCTAATTGCAATTTTATTATAAAACCCAACTGTAAAACCCACACACACACACACACACACACACACACACCATGATTAAATTGAATTATATAGTTTAAGTTTAAGTATATATATGAACTATATTTAACATATTTGTAGGTTTTAAAAGATTTGTGTGATAGAGGTCAAAAGCAAGATGTTTGAAAATTATAAGGATTAGCCAAAAGGTTATTATTTTCTAGTATTAGTTTAATTCTAAAAATAAAGCATGCGGTAGAAATATTTCTTTTCCCTCTTTACTCACCATTATGCTTACTACTATTTAAAATATGATATCTATAAAACAATAACAGAACAATTTCTACTATTTAACTGGGACACAATATTGAAACAAGTTAAAAGTTTCTGCTACTTGAAAGGTTTAAGAAAAACAAATCTGATACTGGGATTAAGATAATAGCATTAGATAAACAAAAGATAAATTTGTTAAAAGAATATCAGCTGGCCAAAGTTCTAGTGTGAACTGTATTTATAAACAAAGATGAGACATGCCTCTTGAGGAAAAATTTTCTAATCTGAGGTGGGAAACATGTATCTGAAATACATATATCTCAGAAAAGATGTAAGCAACCGCTGCATAGGTACAGAGATCCATAGGAAATCAATTTTTAAAAAAAAGATAACTGTTTAATGTTAAAACTTGCAGTTTCTGAGTTGTACATCTTGATGTTTTTCTTATAATTACACTTTTGGAATTTTTAGCAGACACGTTTCTCACTAGGTCAGTGCATTGTTCAATACTGTGAGTCACGAACAAGACTGTTGCTCAGGTGTGTTGTATTGGCAGGGATCTGACCTGTCAACGAGATTCCCCATTTCAAGTATATTGTCAGAAATTTTCATACACAATCTCTGGCAAAAATACATCATAAATAACAACAAATAAGCCCACAAAATAATCTATTGGTACAGATATGTAGATGAAATCTTAATTCTATACAGAGGAAACAAAAGACAGATAAACATGTTCCACAAATAGATAAACAAATTACACAGTAACATAAACTTCACACTGGAAACAGAACAGAATCAACTTCCTAGATCTCACAATGACAAAACAAAACACACACACATTTAAAATATACAGAAAACACAACAGCACTGTTACAATTACTGACACCATTGTGAGCATTTACTGACAGAGTTATACACAATACCATCCAACCACACCATACAACATAAATATGGGATACAAACACACCCTGAATGATAATATAATGCACAAAAAACAAGACACACATAACACATAAATACAAAAATATTTATTATTAACATATCACGACAACACATCATAAAACATGGCTTCCTCATTCTACAAACTCAAATACAAAGTAACCTTTAAAACATCATACACAACTAAAAAATACCTACACAGTACAAAAACAGTCCAGAACAAACACGACAGGGCAGTAGTGTACAAGATAACATGTAATGACTGCCACAGCTTCTACATAGGTCAAACAGAAAAAAACTTCACAACACGACACAAGGAACACATAAGAGACATAAAAAACACACAACCCAAATCAAACTTCGCCCTTCACATACACAACACAGTACACACATACACCAATATAGACAATAATTTAAAAGTTCTTCACTACGTCAAAAAACAATAAACTAAATACAACAGAAAGCTAAGAGACATACAAATATCATCCACAATATATTCTAAATAACAAAACACACTCACAATATAAACGGCAAAACACACTCACAATCTAATACTATATTTGAATACATAATTAACAACTACTCAATGAACAATAATACACCAAAGAACACCAACACACCACAGGCTCACGCTAATATACCACACCTTAGCAACAGTCTTGTCCATGACTCACAGCATTGAAAATGCACTGACAATATTACACCACAGAACACCAACACACCACAGGCTCATGCTAAAATAACACACCTTAGCAACAGTCTTGTCCATGACTCACACATTGAAAATGCACTGACAACATTACACCACAGAACACCAACACACCACAGGCTCACGCTAATATAACACACCTTAGCAACAGTCTTGTCCATGACTCACACATTGAAAATGCACTGACAATAATACAAAACAGAACACCAACACACCACAGGCTCACGCTAATATAACACACCTTAGCAACAGTCTTGTCTATGACTCGCAGCATTGAAAATGCACTAACTGAGCTGAGACAGTTGTCATTTTCATGTTTTTTGAAATTTCTCTCATTTACACACATTCAAATTTCTTCACATTTTTTGTCATATTCAAAAGTATCAATATTTTTTAAACTTTTTGACCTTTATTTTTCAAAAGAGTTTCACATTTTTATGAATTTCGACATTCTTGTAAATTCTTATGGTTATTATATTTTTGTATTAGAAGAAACAAAAATAAACCCAATAAGCTAAGTTACAGATTTTTAAAAAACCTTTCAAACTCTAGATCAGTTTTAAATTTTGAAATATCCCTTAGTTTGCTTTCATGTTATGAAAGGGATATACCCTGAAAAAGTTTAGAGATCCTAGATTTAAGAATGCTTTGAGAAATAAAACGTTAGTATAATTACTCTTTCGGCAAATTGTTTTGAACTAAACTGTTAAATTTGTCATTTTTAATATTTTAACAAATGAAGAGTTTGCAATTTATGTGAAAGCTAGTTTTATAGGTTGTGTGGGCAATGAAGAGGCGAGGGGGAAAACTTCCAATAATTTTGAAAGAAAAGTAAAAATGTTAATGATTTTAAAATACAAATAAGAAAGTGCAGAGCATGAGCAGTCTAATTGGTCACAAAGGTAAAATCCCCAATACTGTTCTTGTCTTGAATTGAGCATGTTTTAATTTGAATTCTCAAAAAGTCACTCCTCCAAATACTGTTACAGCCCTCCCCTTTACAGAGTCAAACACTAAGAGTTTATGTATCAAACTTACAAATTCAACGTCTGGAAAAACATTCAAACCTAAAACGTTCAGAGAGCTTTCTGGAATAAATTACTAACATTTAGGTAGTAAAATAATTTACCATGTTAAAGAACAACAAACTTTGATCAATATTAAAATAAATACTTTAAAGTTCTGACCTTATTTTTAAGAGAAATTAAATTTAGATTCTTCTCTTTGAGGCAATATTTCAAGGGAATTTCCTACATGTAAACGCTAAATAATACTAAATCACTATGTCAGAAATTCTCATCCTTTTTTTAATAGAGTGCCATTTAATGGAGAATGGCACATTAAAATGGAGTTTCTTAAGTTGATACCGACATAATCAAAAGATTGGCCCTGTGACTTATGAACTGTCATTGCAAATGCTGGTCTACCCTGGGAACTGATGTAATTCCATAGAACATCCAAGTTGACTTTTGCCTGAGTTCAATGTGATTCTGGAAACATGAACTTCTTAAAAATTTTCAAAAACTTAATAAGGATTTTTCAAAAAAATGTCAATTAGCCCATTGGATTACTAACTTCCAATATACCAATTTTGGTGAAAATCCTCAAAGTAGCTTTAGATGTTTAAAGATTTTCAAAAACCTGATAATGATTTTTCAGAAAATTTATATATGCCCCTATATAGTAATTTTAGCAAAAATCCTTAGATTAGTTTCCGGAAAAAAACACACACAGACACATATACAATGTTTTTAAAACTGATGATGACGATTTTTCAGCATATTTTGACTTAGTCCATTGGATTCCTATTTACCACTTTTTGTGAAAATCCTTAGAGTAGTTTCCAAGAAAAAATTTACACATATACAATTATTAGTCGTTTTAGAATATTAAATTTAGGATACAAGAAAAAGACCCGAATATATTACAGTATGTAAAACAGAAAACTGATACAATACAGTATATCAACCATGCTAGTTAAGTTGTATGCTTTACCAACCGCTCTACAACAATGACAACTCACAAAAGAGGAGAATAAACTCGAGAAGGAAAGGTACTAACTTGTCAGTACTTAGTTACCAACAAACTAGGTTAAGTCGAAAATTAAAACAGGGACATACTTTTAGTGAACCGTTTTAGAGGTTTTACTGTAGCTAAATATATATTAAAAATAGTTATCCTAATTTCTTCCAAAGTAAACCTTTTTCAGGTAATGTTATATCTGATCAATACAGATGCAAGGTAGGATAAATAAAGATTTGGCAGAGAACTAAGGTCAATAAATGTCACATGAAATATTACATGATTTGGTAATAGCTGACAAAGATTGGTTTAGTTCCTTTATTGTTTTTACATAGGCCTATGTTAATCAAAAATATATTTTAAGTACTTTAAATCAAGCGATTTTTCAAGAATTATAGCACTATTTTGTACTACATTACTATAAAGGTGTATTAAAATATAGTCACAAAGCTAAGATATGTTTGGTTATAAAACAAAATATAAAGAAGCCGTTTGATATCATTTCAGAGTATAGTAATATTGCCTGGTCTCATGTCATCATTAAGTTATAGATATATGCAGTACCGACTTGGGGGGGGGGGCAAATAGGGTCGTTGAAGGTTTTTTATAATTATAGGAAATTTCTTTAAAAGATATTTGTAGGAACTAAAAAATTTAAGGAAAATGTATGTACAACAGAAAGTAGGTATGAAAAAATGTTCCGAATTTTTAATCACCTCAGGCAAAACTATTTTTTGAGATATTTTTTAAAAAATTTCTATTAAAAAATTTGGACTTTGAGCCGTTTTTTTCTTTTAATTTTGTTTGAGAGGTAATAAAATTTATTTGTTTGCGAGAGATTAACTCCAATGAGAGAGAAACTAATCCAGTGCAAGATTTTTGTTCCATTCAAAACAGTGAAATAAGTTACAAAATACGAAAACAAGTGTTCTTACTTATTCTTTTAATAGTTATTTTCGATACAAGAGCGTTAAAATACTCTCCCATGGAGGGACGCGACAAGCGGGGGTGCCAACCATACGAGCTGCGCATCTTAGAAACGTGTATCGAACCATGGAGGGCGCGACAAGCGGGGGTGCCAACCATACGAGCTGCGCATCTTAGAAACGTGTATCTAACCATGGAGGGACGCGACAAGCGTGGGAGCCAATCATACGAGCTGCGCATCTTAGAAACGTGTATCGAACGGTATTTTTCACAACGATGAACGAAAAAGCGATTTCAAAAAGAGGTGTGAGCAGAATACGACTTACGCACATATTTATGAAAACCTAATTACAGCACCTTACTTGCCGGGCGAATCGAATGTGAAGATGAATAAAGTTTATGTTAAGATATATTTCATCAAAATGTAAACACGGTTATCTATGGACAAAATTTTAAATTAGTACTTAGCACTTGAAATACTTTTAGAAGTATCTAGGGGTAAACGGAGGTATTATAAATTATAACTTGAATCGAAATTCAAGTTTTTTATCTGTACGGTGAATTGTCAATTATTTTATGTAAAGAATAATTTCTAAATAATTATTTTAACCTTTAACAGACACACTTAAAAATCCGTAACACAACAGACACACTGGGGTCTGATGAACCCCATTTTGTAGGTTAAAAATATATATATAGAAAATATTTGTTTCGCCTTTTCTTGGTACCGCTACTAATTTCAGTCATTTTTGAATAGTTTATGATCAAACCTCCAAGGAATATATCTGTATTCCCTCATAATAACTCGAATATTCTGAAAATTGTGTAAAACAGGTACGAAAAATTTAAATGTTAACTAATTCTATAGTGTATATACTACAAAATAAACCATCATGTTTTGAAACAAAATCAAAATCTTATCTTACGTGAAAACTTGAAATGGAGGTATTTTTTTCCTAATGTCTTGAAAAAATAAATGAACAATCATGTTTTATGGCACAAAATCTGGAATTTCACTCAATGCAGCTGAAACATACAAAGGCGATGCTTCTCATACATTGGGCGTCTGCAAGTAGAACATACATTTTTAGTTTTTCCGTCTTTGGACCGAATTGGACATCTACCTCGAAAACTAACAAGCTGTTCATCGATTGTGCAATGGGAGAAGGAGGAATAAAATTCCTTGCAATTTTTGACAAACTTATTCCAGATAATACGAACGCCAGTTTGTCGTTCTCTCTTCTCTCAGCTTTAGTATTTTTGTCATCAAAACGAATACATGTGGCCAAAAATTTAAATCTATTTAGAGGCATAGTTCCTCGAAAAATAGGATTTCTTAGATCATTTTACCACAGCTCCTCTAGGTTTCTTGAGTTATTTTTTAGCACTCCTGCAAAGTAGAGTAGGCCAATGAACCATAAAAGTTCCTCTGGATTAGTGTTGAAGTGATATGACTGTATTGTCCTACCTTGTTCTTTCATTTGACTTTTTTTCCTAGAGATTTCTTCGTTTGTTCTCAAAAATATTTCTCTTAAAACTTGATCATCAAACCATAGCATCCAAAATTCAGTAGAGCCCTTTACTGATGTTGCTAATCCTTTAGCTCCCAGGAATTAAGTGACAAAGTTACAAGCTGGTACTCTGCCTCTACGCTCTGGAACTACAGTACTCCACACATAATTATTTTTACCTCTCTTAAAATTCTAGTTTCTGATCCTATCTTGAGGCTGGGTATTTACCCTCGGTATAATATCTCCTATATTACCTTGTTCATTTTCTTTTTCTTCTTCTGTATATTTATTTTCGATGTGATCTTGATCTTCAACCACAGAAAACTCATCAGAAGAATCAGGCATATCTTCTTTGTATGATAGTCTTGATCAGCTTTGGTGTCACAAGTACATTTTCACATCACATTTTCACAAGTACACATTATCACTTTCCACATTTCCTAAATACCGTTGCAAAATACCGTCATCTGTAAGATTCATTATAGAGAATTTACAACAGTACAAATGGTTTATTTCAGCACTGCAACTGTCTTAGAAGGAAAAAAAACACAACCGCAACAGACACACTGGGGTAGCTGGACCCGAAACGGTGAAAACAACTCAATATCTCGAAGGTCAGTTGTCAACTTGTGAAAGTAATGTAGTGTATGACTGGCCAGTAGTACCAGAATAATTTAGAGGGGGATCAAAATTCCTAAACTGCCACATTACCAGAAAATATTTAAAAAATAATTTCTGTGGGGTCCTCTAGACCCCAGTGTGTCTGTTAAAGGTTAAACGTATATGAGAGTGTGTTATAGAGCCACTCTAATTTCTTGAAAAATAATGTTAATTGTATACACGTTTGAATTCGCAGGGTATATAGGCTATGAATCATAAAGACCGATTTTTCTATTCTTCGTATTTCCCAGTAAAAAATAATCCCAGTACACAAACAATGCAGTAGAGAGCTGGAACTCCAAGTTAAATGCCTTGGTTGGAAGGAAGACACCCAACATTTTTTTTTCTCATAGAGAAACTAAAAATAATAACTATGGAGTCATCTTTTATTTTAAAATTTAAGGAGCTTGGAAAAATGGAAACAAAAAGGAAAAAAGTATCCAAAAACTCGACCAGAGAATAAAAAATATCTTTGATGAGTTCAAAAACAGTGGTGACTTGAAAAAATGTTCAAGTGCATTGAGCTATGTAAATAAGTTGGGAGTGAACAAAAAAGTCACACAGATGCTACAGACCGATTGTATAATTAATTAATTTTAAACACTGATACACCACGGAGCTGATACGTTAATACACACTAGGCTAATATGGGGCTCTGGCAGACTATATTTGTTGACACAAATTAATACTTTCCTCTGTGTCTGTGGCACAGTGTGCTAACAGCTTGGTCGCAAGGGGCACGATTTTTGTTGGAACGCACTGGCACGTAACAGCTATGTTACCCTTAATTTATTTTGTTTACATTAACTATACAACAAATAAGACAAACTTTACGGTTAGGATAGTATTAGTAATAAGAAAAAAAAATATATGTCGTGACGTAAGCTATCTGGTTGCTAATAGGACGATAGAATTTATAACAAACTTTTTAGTTTTGTATAACCAAAAAGATTATTTGTCACCAGCCTAGATTATAAAATAAGTATATGATCATTTAAGGTAGTATAAAATAGTGCTTTGGTGTATAAAGAATCATTCTGTTTACAGATTTTCATAATAAAACTTGCATGCGATTAAACATTGAGGTTATGTTCGCATTTGTTTTCATATTTTAACCGCTATTTGTCGGTCTTCGTACCAAAACCTTTTCTTATTTAGAATATATCTTGAGTAACATATTATCTTAAAACGAAAATACGAATTTGGTCATCTTTGTCAACTATTACAGTAATTCAAGTACTTCATTCAAAATAATGCTTCCAAAGTGGAAAATACTATTGAGTATTAAGAATGTGATAGGAAATGAATTTCTGCTACTGCGTGCAACAATCAAATTGGCTCATTAAATTTGTCAATCGAAAAAATTTCAAATTTGAGTAATTTTTACAATGGTGAAGATTATGTGACCTTTTATTCACAACAGTGCTTAACCTTTGTTTGGTTTCAATAACTCCATAACATTGGAAACCGGTACTGTGTGAGAAGGAAGGAAGGCCGATGAGTGGCCGAGTTGTGATCAAGGTTACTGCAGGAAATGAGGTCAACAACAAATATTTTGTAATGTGTTATCTATTCCCGATAAGCGTAAAATATTTAGGTGTTGAAGAACGAAATTATCAACCGCATTGAATCATTCAAAGAAACGTTCGAATTTTAAACGAGATGAACTAGTAAAAAGGTTTTCAGTTTTTATTTGATGCTATTACATAGGCATTTAACTAGAAGCAATTAGGTTCCCTTGAATTAACATAAACGTAATTTCACTGATGTACCAGTAATTTAAAAAAATTAAACAGTTCATATATTATAAAACTGTTTTTATAAAATTTTAACCATCTCTATTATGTTTATATTATAAACGCTACTCTTACACTTTTAGCCAAGTTCCCATAACGTTAAATTTAAATGCAAGAAAATGTTAATATTTTGAGAATAAATATTTCTCTTTTAATGTTTCCAAATGTTTCTAACAGAATTGGCATTATTACTTATTGTTCTAGCGCACTAACCTAGCTTCGTCGCATTTAGGCTGACACTTTCCGAATATATTCCAGCTTGTTACACAGTTTTCACATTTAGGCTAATGCTTTTCAGATATACCCATCCTATTATAGCTTTGTCGCATTTATGGTGACACCTTCCGAATATATTCCAGCTTCATACACTGTTTTCACATTGGGACTAATGCTTTTCAGATATACCCATCCTATTATAGCTTTGTCGCATTTATGGTGACATTTTCCGAATATATTCCAGCTTCTTACAAAGTTTTCACATTTAAGCTAATGCTTTTCAGATATTATAGCTTTACCGCATTTAGGCTGACAGTTTTTGAATATTTCCAGCTTGTAACACAGTTTTTACATTTGGGCTAATGCTTTTCAGATATACCCATCCTATTATAGTTTCGTCCCATTTAAGCTTACACTTTTTGAATATACGAGTATTCCAGATTGTTACACATTTTTCACATTTAAGCTAATGCTTTTCAGATATACCCATCCTATTATAGCTTTGTCGCATTCAGGCCGACACGTTTTGAATATATTCCAGCTTCATACACAGTTTTCACATTTGGACTAATGCTTTTCAGATATACCCATCCTATTATAGCTTTGTCGCATTCAGGCCGACACGTTTTGAATATATTCCAGCTTCATACACAGTTTTCACATTTGGACTAATGCTTTTCAGATATAACCATCCTATTATAGCTTTGTCGCATTTAGTCTGACACTTTTCGAATAGATCTGAGTGTTATCTATCTACGTTTGTCACATATAAGCTGGCCTGTGGCGAGGCGAGCGATCATCTATAGATTTGCCATAATTTTCTTCATTGATAACTTATTTTATAAGAAAATGAAAAACAAACTTATAAGAGACGCAAATAGCCCATAATTCGTCAGTAGAAGGCGAAGGGTAGCTCTGAGTAAGGTCTCGTACGCATAAGAGCGTTGCAACGTGCGCTGCAACGCTAGTTTTGAAATACTACAGAACAAGTGTAAGTGTACACATGCGATAACCGTTTTCAACTGGAGGCGCGTCTGAGTCGCGGAACGCGCGACTGCTGCGCACTTCAAGTTCCCAAGGTCTAAATTAGACCATTCACATGATTCAGTCTAACGCGCGCTTTTAGTGCAGGACTCACCTACAATTACGGAAGAAAATATGGTATCGTTTGACATAATAAATCGTTTTTATGTCAACTGGAGAGAGAGAATCAGTAAAGATTTTAGCCCTACTCAGTGTCGGTCATTAGTGTAAATATTTTTATGATTAATATATTCTTGTTTACATACGAAATTGACCAAAATAGTGGAACATCCGTAATAAAAATTACACTCGTATAAAATATAACATTTAGTGCTTTATAGTTCTATTTTTGTAGTTAAATACAACTAAATTGATACAAGTAATTAATTTGCACCCGCTAGTGTCCACGGCGTGCATCTCGCTGCCGTACATAGTTATGCAATAAGTAACATATCAATATGATACTGTTTGCAAGTCCTAAACTGACATTTAGAGCTCTATGCAATATCCTCCATTTGCCCGTACTTTCTAAGAATAGAGTAAAGTGTTTCGAAAGAGCCGTGAGTCAATCTGTCACATAATATCGGACAGATATTACCCGCAAACTTCCTTTGTCTTCGTCTTCGTGATAGCTACGGTATAAAATCCAAACACATGCTGCCTCTTCGACTTCCATAGCTGAACTGGAGTTAAACCCGGCGTCAACGCTGAATGTGTTATCTGACGCGCGTTGGAACAATCTCATATGTGAGGCCTAAGCAGTGTGTTCTCAGCGTATCCAAGTCAGTGATGCAGCTTCCCCATTGACTACCCCGCTCCCACTCCCACTACCAAGAAAACCCGCTGTGTTGAACAAACTCTCATCTCTCAGTTTGCAACATTTATTATGCGTTTCTTTCAGCTTGTTGGCAGAGTCTAGTAACATCGGTAACGTCAAGTAACATTTTGTAGAGGACTTTTATTACGCGTTGTCTTTCAGCTTGTCGGTAGAGTCTAGTAACATCGGTAACGTCAAGTAACATTTTGTAGAGGACTTTATCACGAAATTATTGACAATCTTTTCAGCCACTTTAAAGGGCACTTCTTCCCATTAGAAAATTTGCAGTGTTTTGAACTTTTAAACCAAGTAATGACTTTTAAGATTTTTCTGAACCCATTCTCGTCCCTGAGAATTTAATGTGTCAAGTGCAGAAAATGTATTACATTTTTAGCCAACAAGAACTTTAATACGAAATGCTACTTTTCAAGATAAAAATCCTCAGAAGTCAATAAAATTTTCACTTGATAAACATTTAGAACATACTCTTAATGAAGTACTGTACAGTATTTCGTTCATCTAAGATTATCTGCACGGCAACTAAGGTTGATAGAATTTTTGCAGCACTTTAAAAAATCACACGTAAGAGAGAAAAAAACAAGGAGAAGAGTGGATGAGTAATCTGTCATTACTTTCTATTGAAAAGTCGCATTTGGAAAAAATCAGAGCCGGAGGATTACAGCTGGAAAAGACTTTTATAATGCTGTAATCCAAAATTCGCTTTGAAAAATCGAAGAATGGAGTTCATGTACAAATAAAGTCAATAAGTTTTGTTAACATTGTTCGATAATTAGCTTACAAATAATATTTAAAAATGAAAAGCCAACTATTATTAAACTTTGTTGACAATGTACTTTAAATATAAATCCATCTAAACACATATCACTGGCAGTTATTAGTAACGTGCGGTAGAATACTGATTACATTTTTTGGGAGCGATTGCCGACTAGCCCGACCTATGCGTTACAGATGACTGGGCGGATTTATCACACTGTCACTGAAGCTTATAGTCCAGGATCCAAACAGGGTTGAGCATGCACTGAAAGCCTAACGCAATTTCATTTCAGTTTATTGTCCTGGGCACTTAGATGATTGTAGAAACGTGTGTCCTCGCCCACTCACGTGGTCGACATACCGGAGGGAAGGGGGGGAACATCACTGGGGACGCGCTGTACTGGAACCGTTGTATCTTTTAAACTATAAAAGATAGAAAAACCAAAAAAATATTTTTAAGCTCCCTAAAATTAGGGCTTCAATAATGGTGCTTACGTAAAAATAGCTGACTATAATACCTACTGAGTAAAAAATTATTTTTCTTGAAACATTTATTTTTACTTTGGTTTTTTAGTGAATGTCCAATGGAAAATAACCGGCTGTGGTTAACGTAAGCCGGAGACTAAGATGAAAATTTGTTTTAAGGTCTCTGGTATTAAAAAAATATTTGTTCAAATTTATACACACAAATACAGTATATGCTAATATCAAGAGAATTATCGTGTCAAATGTCATGTTAACTTGGAACGAAACGTCCGATTTCGATCAAATTTGGTAAGCAGATGTAATTTGTTATTCGTGGGAATATGTTTCTTAATGGGAAGAATTGATTAATCAGTAGTTGACTTTTCGTCCGCCTTTCATAATACGGAAAACGGATTTTCTATTTTCTGCCAAAAATGTTATGCATTTCTAAAATGCGTTTAAAATAATTATTATAGTTTATGTCGTGCCCACAAGTTATTCTTATGGTTTTCTTCTTCGATCTTTATTCCATTATTCCTAGACGTATTTCCTAGACAGAAATCAAGAAAGTTGTTAAAAGAGATAACAACTTTCTTGATTTCTGTCAGCTCAGGCACATTTACTGTGTTCGAGTGATGACAAACCTGAAGAGGTTCGTAGCCTCTAAAAGGATGTCCGACTCGATGATGGAAAGGCCAGCGATTGTGAAGACATTCTGCCTGTCATGCGCAAGCATCTACTGAGAAGGTTTTCGTTGCGATAAGCCCATATAATTTTTTCCCCAATTTATTTATTATTGCAGTAATTACTAAATCACTATCATTACCATCAATAATTACAAGCATAATATCATTAATTAATTACGCTTACAGTATGAATAAACAAATCATTAATAACAATAGTTGTAATTAATTTTAATTCTACATATTTTGCTACTTTTATGTAATCAAAATAAAATAAAGTAATGAAAAATTGCCATGTGAAGTCGAAAAAGTCCTGATTTGTGAAACATGATGCCAAAAGGAGTAAAGTCAAAGAAAATGTGAAAAAGTGAGTACACTACTATCGTAATAGTTTCTAACTAGAGTGTTTTCGTTTTAGTGGAAACGGCAGTGAAAACAAAATAAAAGAATACAACAAATGTTTTTAAAAACCCTTTAGAATTAAAAATGTCATCTGCTAGGGTAAACAAAACTACTAATTTTGATGGCTAATTTGTTTTCGAAACGCCCCACTCTATGAACCTTTTCACCTGTGTTATTATACGCGGCGAAACAGCTTAACAGAAACTGAAATATTACACAACTAAACAACTCGGCTAGGTGTAATGAGCGGTTTCGCTCAGGAAACCTAGCAATTTCATGAAATTATACAGAATATTTGGTGTGATCCAAGGCCGCGCACAGCTAATGACAACGAAACCTGTCCAACCTCGATGAGTCTGGCAGTCAGTGGTACCGAATCCGTGCTTCTATGTACATTTCCTGTTTTAATGCGAGAAACTATTTTACAGGAAATAAATTTCACAAGAAACGTCATGGCATCAATATCAAGAAACAGATTTTAAAAACTGCACTTCCCGGGGTGCAAGACTTTGGTTTGACGAGGGTAGCCGCGTAGTTCCCTCTCTCTCCCTCTCTCTCAAGAGTCTTTCCAATCCAGCTCTTAGGCCTAGAGTTTAAGAGATTCTTGGAAAACCAACTCACCCTTTCAACTCGTTCGCCAGGTCGGGCTTTGCCTCGTCTACTACGCAAAGTCACAGTGACTCAAACAATAGTGAAAGCTTTTTATTACACGTCGAAAAAATGTAGACCTAATTTAATTATTATTTACAAAACTATGCCAGAAAGTAATCTTGACACGACCCAAGTTTATCAAAAATGCCGATTAAAAGACTCACCAATTATCCTGACAGGGTAAAAAATTTAATCCATTGTTTTTAACCTTATACAACTCGCAACCCCCTCCTCCACATCCACTCCAATCCCCACAAGGTGGCTGCGACCGGCTCCTGCTTCTTGACAGGAGTTTATTAACCGTCGCTGGCTCACCATCCGTTTCCCCCCTTCCGGTTGTTTTCAATTACAAACCTAGTGGAAAATATCAAGTTGAAAATTAACAAAATTATTACTGTAGCTACTTTCGAAAAAAATCGGGAAAGTGAATAGACGAACGATAAAACAGTTTGTGTAGGAAATTATATGTAATGGTACGCATAAAGATGAAACTTTTCATGTTAAACCCCCTTAAGAAGGATTATTAGGTTTCTTTTAAATGTTTTACAGGCTAAACAATTACATTAAAATGGTCAGTTTCTAACCACGTTCATATAAATTTCAATGTCTAATAAGAGGGTCCAAATACAACTTCAAGAAAGTCTTCGTATGATACAAGTAACAGTAGGGGCCAAGCTGAGAGCTGTTAATAAATATGAGTCCAATGTGAGAAATGTCAACACACACACAAAACAGCGATTGAGTAAAGTAAACCTGAGGACCTTTTATTGGATATATTTTTTAAAAAAGTAAAAGGTCATGCTCTACAAATCACTACTGAGGAATAACATTTCAAACACACTAGGCACAAATAAATTGGCACCGGTACACAAATTAAAAACAGGTACTGTAATTACAGTCAACTGATTTCCATAAAAACATTATAAATTAAAAATACTCAGAACTAAAAGTAAATAGTTATTTAAAAACTACTAAGACTGTTTCCGATTTCTCGGTAGTAACTGGCTTTGATGTCTTCACAATAACTAAAACTTAGAGCAGAAAAGTAAACAAACTAGTGGGCCATGAATATCTTTCTTGGAACCGTATTAGACATATGCGCGTGTCATTAGGTCAAAAATTTTTTTATCTTCTGCGAGAAAATTGAAATATTTTCAAGCGAAATAGTGACCAGCTTATACCAGCGTCATTATAGTAGCCAGCGTACTGTTTAATTTGCATGGATGCAGCAAAATCCGATATCTGGGAATATGAACTGCCTGCAGTTAGACGTGAAATCTTCGCCGTTAGAAATAAGCGGAGTTTGCCATTTTTTTCTACGAATCTACATTTATTATCAGTTTTTAACTTTTATTAAAGTTAGTATACACTTAGTATATATGTGTATGGTGTATGTATATATATGTACAGTATATACAGTGAAATCTCCCTGTACGGACACCTCCAACATACGGACACACTTTTCTTGAACGGACATTTTTCTGTACATAGGCCTAAAAAATGTGTTTCTTAGCCTATGTGTACTTAGATATATATTCAAGATTAAATAATATACACAATTACAGGAATAATTTATTGACATACCAATAAAATAAATAAAATAATTAAAATAAATGTTCTAAGAAAAATAATGTTTTACTCAGTAGGTATTATAGTTAGCAATGTTTACGTAAGGAACCATTATTGAAGCCCTTATTTTAGTGAGTTTAAAAACATGTTTTGGTTTTTCTATCTTTTATAGCTTAAAAGATACGAAGGTTCCAGTACGGCGCGTTCCCCGCAATGTTCCTCCCTCTTCCCCTGTTATGTCGACCACGTGAGGGGGCGACGACATACGTTTTTACAATCACCCAAGTGCCCAGAACAATAATCTGAAATAAAATTGCGTTAGACTTTCAGTGCATGCTCAACCCCCTTCAGTTCCTGGACTACATAATAAGCTGACTGGGGACGAAAATGTTTTGGCGCTAATCACGAAGAGATGTAAACATGTCACATGTGATTGATTTGTGAGTTTATAAATATTTTGTATATAGAACGGAAGTATAAACATATTCTTTGTCTGATAAGTAATGCGTCAGATCCGATAAATACTACACAAGATACATGACAAGAAGTTTTGAAACTTGGTGATTTAGTTTTAAAGGAATTTACGTTATAATTTACTTCCTAGTAAGGATGAGTTTATTTAAGTGTACCAGTGTTTGCACTTAACTTCAACCAAGACCTTCTTTGTAAGAATTATTATATAAATAAATATTTAGTCAATATTTTTGACTTATTTTTTAGCTTTTGTGAAATTTTGTAAACAGTGAAAATCAATATAATACGTCATTAAAAATTCGTTATCTTATTGTGAAAGTATATAAAGATAAACTTTTTTCACAAACCAATTTGATTAGAATAATCGACTCAACTTCACTAAAGTTGTTAAGAAATATGTGTCGGGTCGTAAACCTAGACGAAAAGTTCCTAAAATAATATCATGTTTATAATACTGTCGGCATTTATGTATCAAACAAAAACCATCGTAATTATATCTTTGAGTAGTGTGAAGCTTGTTGTTTAACCCTTTTTTCAAAAGTAGAAATACCCGTTGAGTAGTTATTATAAAGAAATATTATAAAAACTTCATTTATTCTGTTACCACAGGATGAGTTTGATTAATTAATAACGCTGTTTTTTATATTAAAATTTAATAGTATTTCAAAGTAAAAATAAAAAATTAAAATTCTTTCATCTTGAAATGTTATGAAAATATCTTAAATTTTTACAAGAGCTTAAACATTTAATAAATACTAATTTTTGTTTACTTGAATAATATTAGTTACTTGGATATTTGAACAAAATTTAATGTCTTTAGAATCCATGCATAAAGCTGATAATTTTTTTTTAACACCAATATTCAAAGCATTTTTTGGTGGAAAATCTAAAGCAAAAAATTATTAAAATGACTAATGTAAACAATTTAAATTTTGATGAATGAAATTAAATCAAAATATATTATTTAAAAAAGAAAGAAAAAGGTCTTTTTTGAAAATATAAAAAAAAATTAGAATATCAAAAAAATGTCAATATTGAATGTTAATAATAAACTTAGATATTTGTAAATGTTAATTATTGCGAGACAGTAGATTGTAACCGTAGTAAATATAAGTGTTTTATTTTAAATTGTGAAATTATAATTGAATTTTTTTGTAATGTCATTTTTATAATGTTATTATAAATACTGCTTTTCGAACGACATCGTGACTGCCGTATGTTGAAAAACAAATCTATTTGATTTTTTACAGGACGAACTGAGAGTACGGTAGTCCGAATATGAATGAGGACACAGCCATTTACAATATTCTGCTTGAAACACCCTCCGCCAGAAGACCCATCCGAGCCGAGTGGGAACAAACCAAGGTCGCTGAGTGAGCGTTTAACGCTGGCGCCAAAACACTCCAATTGGGACACTACGTGCATTTCCTTTGTTTGAATTTAGAGGTCATTCGTCCGAGACGTATTCGTACGGTTTTCAATTAATTAGGACATAGGCTAAGAAATACAAACCGACCATAACTCCATAACGTTTATATAAAATCCACAAACGCGTGCAGTTCCTAAAGTAGACTTTTTCGGTGAACGAGTCATTTCCAAAACCAGGTGCGCAAGAAAGCACAAATGTATTTTTTATTGTGGATGGAAGACAGCTTAGGATTGGCTGAAATCAGAGAAATTAAATCATGATGTACTAGACAGAGAGAAAGGGAAACCATTAGAAACGAAAAGGGAATGCAGTCAAGTTTCAGAAGCCAGTAAGGGTACAAAATCTGGGAACCAAGGTCCCAAAGGTGGTGGAATCGGAAAGTCGAGAGAGGTAGAAGTTCCGACCGACATTCGACCAGGAAGAAAGAAATTACTCCGTTTTCTTGGGAAAAAGAAACAAGAACGCTGATGATCGACCAAGGTTACTAAAATTCTAAACTACAATTTAACTAACTGATGAAAAGTAAGTTTTAAAATCGAGTTCTCAAAGTAGATTCAGGAAATGGACGTAACAAATAATTTTACAAAATTGTATACAGTAACCTCTCGTCTACAGATAAACTGAATTTTAAGTTGTTGGTTAAGATAATGTTAGACTCCAAACAAAACAATTATTGTTACTTGCGGTTTATTTGTTGTTTTGCCGCTTGAATTAAACTAGATAGCAGGACATCAATTTCTAATATAGAAGACTTAAATGATTCTCTATATTTTGTAGTATCAAAGTTAAATTTAAAAAGTAATTACCAAATTTTTTTTGATAAGCCCAGAAATTCTAACCCTGCGCGAAATTTAATCAGTTCAAAATACAGATATGGCACTCAACAAATACATTTATTATTAATAACGATTACCAAAATAATTTATATTGTAACATATTACAAAGACCCTTTTTACACAAAGCTGTGTTAAGTTATAATTTCCTCCAGAAACATGAGCTACTAAACGTTGTGTGTGTGTGTGTGTGTAAATAATATAAAAATTTTGTAAGCTTTTTTTAATGCGAGATGTTTTTATTTTTGTTATTTTTAATTTTCTGGCTTGAATTTCTCTGTTTGTATTTTAAACAAATAATAGTGGGGGAAATCAGTCTTCTAAATATTACGTGATTTAAAAGCAAATAGTTAAGAAATTATTTCAGTTTGAATTAGAAATTTTAATGGAGACATAGTGTTTTAACGGATAATAATTCATTAAAATAATATAGTTGTGTTCAATAATGTATAAATCTTATAAAATTATAGGTTAAAATTTTCAATTTTAAAATGAATATAATAGGGGTGAAATTATTATCCATTGTAGAAACTACAGAAGTTAAAGCGAAATTATTCTTATATTGAACATAACCTAAAAAATGTGTCAGTAAAACAAAAATTGCTAGAAGCAATTAACGGAATAAATTACTCACGCGATTGTATTTGACAAACACTTACCCTAGACCAAAGCAAAAACTACACAACATTCCACGACACTCAGATGTATTCAAAAACATCTTGTTTAAATGCGAGTAAACTCAGTAACGAACAATTCTCAAGTTTCACAGCAATGAGCCGTGGTGTATCTGCCAACGTGCTGGGTAGTAAGTGGGGGGATGAGGAGAGCGTCCGTCAACCAATCAATGAAGAGCATCGAAACCCACCCCGTAGTGGACATAGTAATTCTTTTATGAGATCCGATAGGATTAATTCACTTTCTGAAAAGAACTAACTCTTATTTGTAACTCACCATGAATAGAGAGGAAGCCGAATCTAGGTATTTTAATTATTTATTACCATTAAGCAATAAAGCGTAAATTATATTTTATATCACTGCCAAAAAATATTTTAAGCAAATACTGTTTCTTCAGGTATTTAATAGGGAATGTAAGGGAGCATTGAAAAAAGATATCGTTGGCAAATCGTAAAAATAAACTGATTGTTTCCACATTTATACAATTTTATAGATATAAAAAAATATACGGATTTAAAAATATACACCAATAGTAACTACAGTTCAAGAATGAACCAGGAAAGAATTAAGGGAAACAGGTAACATTGTTTACACTTAAGTGAACCAGTGGAGGAAAGCTTGGTGAGGTGAGGCTATCGGCCCCCCTTCAATGACTATATCTAGAGCCCCTGATCAGGGAAGAATTAACGGAAGCAGGTAGCACTAAACATACATCACTGATCCAGTGAAAGTAAGCTTGGTGATGTGAGGCCATCGGCCCTCTTCGATGACTATATCTAGAGCCCCTGATCAGGGAAGAATTAACGGAAGCAGGTAGCACTAAACATACATCACTGATCCAGTGGAGGTAAGCTTAGTGATGTGAGGCCATCGGCCCTCTTCAATGACTATATCTAGAGCCTCTGATCAGGGAAGAATTAACGGAAGCAGGTAGCACTAAACATACATCACTGATCCAGTGGAAGTAAGCTTAGTGATGTGAGGCTAACGGAAGCAGGTAGCACTAAACATACATCACTGATCCAGTGGAAGTAAGCTTAGTGATGTGAGGCAATCGGCCCTCTTCGATGACTATATCTAGAGCCCATGATCAGGGAAGAATTAACGGAAGAAGGTAGCACTAAACATACATCACTGATCCAGTGGAGGTAAGCTTAGTGATGTGAGGCCATCGGCTCTCATCAATGACTATATCTAGAGCCCCTGATCAGGCAAGAATTAACGGAAGCAGGTAGCACTAAACATACATCACTGATCCAGTGGAAGTAAGCTTAGTGATGTGAGGCCATCGGCCCTCTTCAATGACTATATATAGAGCCCCTGATCAGGGAAGAATTAACGGAAGCAGGTAGCACTAAACATACATCACTGATCCAGTGAAAGTAAGCTTGGTGTTGTGAGGCCATCGGCCCTCTTCGATGACTATATCTAGAGCCCCTGATCAGGGAAGAATTAACGGAAGCAGGTAGCACTAAACATACTTCACTGATCCAGTGGAAGTAAGCTTGGTGAGGTGAGGCCATCGGCCCTCTGCAATGACTATATCTAGAGCCTCTCCAGGTAGATTAAGCATACATCCATGGGCACCCATACACACGGGCAAGGGGGGGTCATGGCCCCCTAGCTCCCAGAAAAATACAAAAATAAAATTATTAAGACTTTCGTACAAATATTTCTTTTTTTATTTTCAGCTGATGTGGAAGAACTATATTTTAATTATAATACATTTTCACAGTATTAACAATATAAATAGTATATTTATGCGATTCTGCTATATTAACACCTTGACTGAACGAAGTAGGTTTTAACCCTACAGTGAACGGGGCTGGGTCTGTGAGACCCAAGCCTTTCTATATTAGGTTATTTATAAAGTCAGTTTTATTGTAGATAACTGGTTTCCTCTGTACCTTCCCAAAATAGTCCACAGATAGCGATAGTGTCATTGTTTTTGCCAACTTGACTCTTAGTCATCATTTGTCACGCGATAAAGTATAGTGTGGGTGTGTGGGTCAGTTGGACCCGGCCCGTTCACTTGAGTGACTTTTTTTCAACACTCACGAATTATTGTTTTATGTTACTTTTTTGTTATTTACTTAACGTCTGTTAGTGTATTAACGTGTTTCAAGAAGTGTATAGTGTAGTGCTTTTTTTATCATTATGAGTAGCAGAAGAGTGGAAACACCGAGTGAAATTGAGCGTATTTTATTAGAGGAATTATCTGAAAGTGAAGTAAGTGACTCAGACGCAGACCCTGACTTTCAGTTGTACAGTGATCATGACACAAATAGAGAAATTGAACTAGTAGACAATGACGAACTTGAGAATAATTCAGTTGGTTATGTGAGAGAACTCAGTGAGGAATGTGATAACCTACACATACCTGAAGGTTCTGGTGACCCAAGTTCAACACCAGCAGGTATACCTAGAGCCCAAAATTATTTCCTTGGTAAAGACAAAAAGACAAAATGGCAAAAAAATTTACCAACACAAACTGTTAGAACCCGGTCTCACAATATAGTATCTCATTTACCTGGAAACCTAAGGGAAGCTAGGAATGTTCAAACTGCACTAGATTCTTGGTCGTTATTTTTTAATGAGCCACTACTTGAGTTGATTGTTGAATCAACTAATATTTTCATAAATTCTGTAAAGGACAATTATACTGATGATCCCAATCTGGCACGACCGACCTCGGCTGTAGAAATGAAAGCCTATTTAGGACTTTTATACTTGGCTGGAGTTTTACATGGTGGACGGATGAATGTAAGGGAGTTTTGGGCGACTGATGGAACAGGGGTTGAGATGTTCAGGGCTGGAATGGCTTTTAGACGTTTTAGGTTCCTTTCCAGATGTATATGTTTTGATGACGTAACAACAAGAAATGTCCGAAAACCCTATGACAACCTTGCAGCAGTCAGACAGCTTCTAGACATACTTGTCTCAAATTGTAGAATATACTTTTCTACATATGAATGCACAACATTGGACGAGATGCTTGTTCCCTTCCGAGGTCGATGTAAATTTCGAATGTACATTCCGAACAAGCCAGCCAAGTATGGTATTAAGGTCTTTATACTGGCTTGTTCGAAGACATATTATGTAAAAAACCTTGAAGTGTACTGTGGTACTCAACCCAACGGTCCTTACGAGATAAGTAACAAGGCCGATGATGTTATCTTGCGGTTAGTTGAGCCTATCAAAGGTAGTGGCCGTAACGTGACACTTGATAATTGGTTTACTTCTTATGACGCTGCTAAGACTCTGTTGAAAGAATACAAGCTAACACTTGTGGGTACCCTGCGGAAGAATAAGCCTCAAATACCTCCAAGCTTTCTTCCAACAAGAAACAAGGAACAATATTCCAGTATTTTTGGATTCCAAGAAGATTTTACAATGGTATCTTTGGTAATTTGCCCCCCCCCCTATAAAATTATACATGGGCGCCCATGCATACATCAGTGGTCTAATGGAGAAAAGCTTGTTGAGTGATCAGTTCCCTCTCGTTGATCTCTATAGAGTCTCTGACCAGGGAAGAGTTACGGTAGTAGGTAGCATTAAACATATATCAGTGATACAATGGAGGGAAGTTTCTTGAGGTGATGCCATCTACACTCTTCGAAGATTTTTTAAGGAATTCAAATTCAAATTAAACAACAGGAGGTATTTATACTTCAATGTGACATATGATATCTCACCATGATTAAATAGTAGAAAATTTATATTTTTCTATATATAATTTTAAACAGTTACTTTAGTAATACGAGATAAAAACTCTTTTAATATTGAGGTAAGATTACTTTCTTATTGGGAAATTTTTATCTAGATCGACCCAGATCCACCCTTTTTCTTCATACACCATTATTAGGTTTATTCACTCATATAAAATTATATTTGCATATACAAAATTTTCCAATGTACTTACGTAATCTGGGACCTCAAAGATTTGATTGATCTCCATTTCTGCACTTCGTTCTGTGTGGGAGGAGTGTCGAAGAGAAATGTTGAATGGTCTGTGACGAATGTATCGTCATCGGGCGACGACGGACGTCTGTCGTCCGATTGTTCACTGTTGCCATCTTGATCTTCGTCACTTTTCAGTTCCGACAATATAAAACGCCTCGAATTGCGTCTTTGTATCATATTCGGCGGTTTGCCAGAAGTCGAGAACACTGTACTTTGTATGGTCTTACTTATCACTGACCAAACAGCATCCATGAAAACACCAAATGTTACACTAAACCACACTCCCACTTTTATACCATTAAAAACCAGTGTTTCGCTTTTCAGCACTTTTAAATGAAACAATTCAAATAGCAATTTAATAACGCATTTGCTCTAAACGTAAAAAAATTACTACCTTGGTTTACGGGTTACTTAAATAACTGTAACAAACGAAAAACAATTCAAACCTGCAGTAAAACTTCATTATAACTCTATACGTTTAAAATCTATAAATAACATGTTTTATATCTGATTCATCTATAGGCCTAAATCGCGTCGACGTCAGTGACAACGGGGCTTCGTAATACCATCTACATCCACCTACCCTACAATATCCCTGTCTATGGTGACACTGACTACGTAAGTCATCATTCTACCCACAATTCCCACATACCATAGTCCTCCTTATCACTTACATCATTTCTACAACACTCAAATGATGCAAGAAAAATAGAAATAAGAAAAACTATTTTGAAATAATTGTTAACAATAATGTAAACAACAATGTCGTTTAGTATGTTTACCAATATATTAAAACATAGATTGTCATAGCTGATTAGTATTGTAACATGTTAAATTTTGCAATAATTTAGCATGTTGCATAAATATTTCTTTGTTTATGCTAAAGTAAAATCGGCTCAGTTTAAAAATGCCATTTTTAATTGTTTCTAAAATGTCATTAGACCGCGTTGGTTAGGGGCCCAGCTAAAATCTAGTAACCAAACAACGCCCTTTATTTTTAATGTGTAAGGGTTGGGTTCTGTTGACCAAGCGTGAGAAATCTTGGTCCTCTATCTGCTCTGGTTTAGCCTTCAGCGAAGACGGCCGAGGGTTGCAAACATTAGTTAAACACCTCGTTTAAACTTTTAGTAATGTACATTTCAAAATTAATTAACAGATAAAAATGTGTTTTAAAATTAATAAATAGTTTGTTGTTTAAATTATCAAAATTGAATTGTGTTAAAAAGGGTAAAAGCCGAGGTACGCTTCAATTGTGTAGGAAGTGTTTCAAATGAGACAGGCCTAGTAAGTTCAGTATGCTAAGTACAAGTGATTGCCGAGTTCGTTAAATGTAAAATTTAGTTCAATAATGCGTTTTGATAAAGTCAAATCACTAAATATAAGAAAGTTACCAGTATGCATCTTGACCTAATGTTGTCTAATAACTTGTAGAAAATGTAAATTGAATTTTGTTTAAAGTAGTATTGTCCTATTCTAAAATCTTTTTAAACGTAATTTCTTCATATTGTTTAAATTAAATCTCTTTTTTGACATTTTAAACGTGAACTTGAATGTAACCTATCTTTCTTCAGAACAATTTTAACAGACAGCGAGTCTGCCTAAGTCATTGTTAGATACAATTGACAATGTAAACAATAAACCCGGTAAGACTTTTTAAAGTACAAATAATAACTTGTATGTGAACCAATGGTCTAATTAACTAAACACCGTGGTGTTATAGTACGATGTTCAGATTTGTTTTAATTCTAAAATAGGCATTTTAAAATTACTTGTGCCTTATACCGAACTCATAAAAACAAACTTTACTACATCGGGAGTATATTTTTATAGAAGAAAGAAACAATATAATTTATGCACTTTTAAGGACTGTTTTCAATTTAAAACGTCAGACAAATACTTGTTTCTATGATTAAAAACCAGTGGAGTGGACACTGAACTACCACTAGTAATCCCAGATCCCTGTCGATATATTCAGATAGGAAAATACATTATACTTAACGCGCCATGTTGAAAGGAAAGTGCAGTACGCTGAAAGTACAAAACCGACGGAAGTACAGTCAGTCTCTAAGTGGACAGAGCGCTTAGTTGAACGTGTTTAAAATCGAAGCACACTTGCGTTAAACCTGACTGTACCTTATCCAAGGAGCGAAATATTTTTTTACGGCGATCAAGTCAGCTCGACAGTTGCCACCTATGAAGGTTAGAAACAGACTTGGAGTAGCAGATGGAAATATGGAAGGAACAAAAACTCACTGTTCTGGCGTTAAGGAAAGACCTGAAGTGAACCTATCTATCGTAGGTGTGTACCAGTTACGCTATCCAAGTCAGCTCGACAATTACCACCTATGAAGGTTAGAAACAGACTTGGAATAGCAGATGGAATTATGGAAGGTACAAAAACTCACTGTTCTGGCGTTAAGGAAAGACCTGAAGTGAACCTATCTATCGTAGGTGTGTAGCCTACCAGTTACGCTATCCAAGTCAGCTCGACAATTGCCACCTATGAAGGTTAGAAACAGACTTGGAATAGCAGATGGAATTATGGAAGGTACAAAAACTCACTGTTCTGGCGTTAAGGAAAGACCTGAAGTGAACCTATCTATCGTAGGTGTGTACCTGTTACGCTATCCAAGTCAGCTCGACAATTACCACCTATGAAGGTTAGAAACAGACTTGGAATAACAGATGGAATTATGGAAGGAACAAAAACTCACTGTTCTGGCGTTAAGGAAAGACCTGAAGTAGACCTATCTATCGTAGATGTATAGGCCTACCCGTTACGCTATCCAATATAAAGAAGGAAGATAATACATGATCAGTGGAATAAAGACAAAATGATCCCCTTGGCACAGGAACTGTAGAGAATTATGGCTTCAAATTGGCAGTCTCGCTTATCCCAAGTAGACCTGCTCTGTGAAAGTTAAAGAGAGTTGTTTCTGCTATCCGTAACTAAACAGCAAAGGCACACACAGACAGCATTCGTAACTAAGAATTGATCAGTACCTTTTAACACAATTTTGTTTCAATCAATACAGTACACTAAGATTAATGCATCGTAACCTTTTCATTTTTTTCTTACAATTGTGATTTTATTTAAAATAAGCTAATTCACGTTAGAGTTCTGTCTTTATAAGTTTGTTTATGTTTACTGAACTGCGAAAAGTGTCGTCAGTAATTCGAGCCTGTATTTATTGATAGTGAAGTAACTTAAAAGTATAATATTAAAACATTATTTTTCGTAGTAGACTGTTGTAGTGCGTGGGTGAAGCAGTCAAGAGGAAGTTCAGGTGTGTGCATAGAATCTCTTTCTTTCAACCGCTTCCTTTGCTAGGAACTTATAATTCTGAAAGTAAGTGTTCAATTCTTTTTATTGGTAACTTACATAGCACAAAATTAAACTAATCCTTATTAAGAATAGTTGTCAAAGAAACAAATATACTCAAGGTCTTTCATAATCGCCCTGGCCGTATTTTAATAACATCACTTCATTCATGTGTAGCACTTTATATTTCTGCAACCGGTTAAATTAACAGTTTCTGCAAGTAGGCAAGAAGTAGAAAGCAAAATAAATAGAAAATCGAAAGACGAAATTGAAGCTTTTTGGTGCACAGTAAAACTAAAACTGATACAAAGACCTTGCAGAAATTCGTCACTGGAGGTCAGCGTCACAGTAATATTCGTCACACCATCCCGACAATGCTCAATACATCCGTCAGCGTTTGCCATTACAACGCTTTTGCTGTTTATAAAATCTGATCCATCACTTTATAGCCCACGATATATATACTGTATATATACTGTATATATATATATATATATATATATATATATATATATATATATATATATATATATATATATATATATATACTGTATATAACTACTGTTATTCCAAACCAAAGCTCTGAGAATCACCAAGAAGACTTTACAAGTAAGCTACACATGTGCACAGTTCTGCAGGTAAACTCTAAGTCTGGCACTTCACTCTAAACACTCAACAAGGTTGATACGATCCCTTATATGACAAACACAAAAGACACTGCCCTTACTGACTAATATTTACGTAGAGAGTAAATACTATGTATCTACTAATATTACTCCCAATTCTGCTTCAAGTGACACATGAGCACATCCTAAAGACGCGCGCTACTTCACGGGAAGTACTAACCTTTCATTCCATGTTATTCCAGCATGAAAGCAGCAGAAGATGAGTTCATAACTATAAATTCATAAACTCATTAACAAGGGATTTCTAAGGACCCTCTCAAACTCCTTATAATAAGGACACTCTATGCCCCAAGGGTCCTGCATAATCTATCGCAAGTTTTTTTCCAGACAGGGTTTTTCTCTTGTCAGGTTTTCCCGCTTTCCACGAGACAACGTTTGACTGCCCTCAATAGCTTGGTATATAGACAATCAATCCTGATTCTCTCATTTGCGGAAGGGATATCAACCGCTTGTGGATGAAGGCTGGATAGGCTTTAGGAGCCCAGAACCGAGAAAGAACTACCTTACTTTCGTGACTATGAATTTAAACGTCTTCCTGGAGAAGCAGAAATTCAAATCCCTTTAAGCTTATTTATCTTTACCTACCTCTTGTAAACCTATCTACCTATGTCTGTAAATGTAAAGGTTACAATTTCTACTAAATCGTGTTACTAATTCATAAAAATAACTGATACAAATTCAATAACAATTACCAGTGAACTTTCGCTATAGTTGCAAGTGATTTTCAATACAATTTAAAGTAAACGCCTGTTACAATTTCAAGTAAATAACGGTTAAAATCTGAAACAAATCTTGGTTACAAATTTGTGTGAATCTTGGCAATTCCAAATTAACTTTGGTTACTACATCAAGAGATTCGATAAGTGTGAAATTTGTCGCAACTAAAAGATACCTACTATCACAGAAAAACTTTTCTTACACAAGTTGGGAATTTCTAATGAGCTTTCAAAGTCGTGACGTTCGGGAAGCTAAAATGTCAATAATTACAACACTAGGCCTAATACTGTGTTTAAAAACTTACGTTTTTAAAAATCTTTTCTTCTGATCCATTGGAAATACTGAATGTCCAGCAAAACTATTGAAACAATATAAGGCTCTACACAGGGCATGTGTATCCACAGTAAACCGTTTCCAAGGTAAAAAATAATTGTAATATGTGCGTAAATAAAATTATTACAAACTTATCGAGTGATAAGATAAGATAGGACGTAGTTGCCGACCTAATGCCAGTTGGAACTGTGCTTAAATACAGCTGTCCTAGCGTTTAACTGGTTTTAGTGCAGACACAACTACTCGTGTGTGAGTGGTTTCAAAATAGTGACAGTGTTGTGTATAGTAGACACTATTTCGCACTCGGTAATTTGTTCTTAATTTCGTAGGAGTTTATTTTTAAATAAAATGAGCCTTCCAAAAAAAGCGAGGTTTGGAATCATTTCTTCAGTGCGGTATGCCTGCCTGTTATTTGCACATACAGAGCAGTCTCAGTATCCCTTGTCACCGGTAAAATTCACTGATCTAAACCTGGCGTTGCCACTAAAATCAACGATCCGTTAAAGTCAATGGTTCGACCATCCCTATTTTAATCCCAAAAAGAATCTGCTACTTTACCATACCTCTTTTACATTCCTAACAGGATACGTAGGTCTAAAGCTATCTATGCTCTCCATCTTGAAGAAGAATTAGGTTCGCAATAATGTCTTTTTCTTCAACTACTTTAAACTGTGTTCAGCTTATTAAAAAACTATAAAATCTTTTCGTCAGAACTGTGATTTTTTTCTTGATCTTAACAAAGACACGCGGAGTAATCAACCTCAATATAAAATAAGCGTAGGCCTATGTAGCGATCTAAAGTACATTTGTGCGGAACGTCTGAGGAACTGCGTTTTTAATCAATTCAGCACATGCTTATTAATAATACTTAATACAGGTAATAGAAATTCTAAGCACCTCCTACAAACATACAAGAAAGCAGCGGTTTCACAAGAGCAGATACATTTACCATAGTTTTGTTATTCTAAAATTGTTTTTTTTAAACTGCTAAATAATTCTGTAACAGAAAACTCTAAGTTTTGCATCTCCTAATTATAATTGTAAAATATAAACCTCGCTTATGCTATTATACATCTGCCTAAGGCTTGACGTCATTCCGCGGTAGCCTCAGTTAAACCTACACAATGAAAAACCAACACCCTGATCTCATGAATCACTACTCCCTCCGCTCTAGCACCAACTCTATTTTCATCAGTTTTTTGTCTACCTCGGTCAATTGTTTTTTTCATGATCTCTACGAAAAGTTCTTATGTTACGTCAATATACGTCATAATACGTCATATAGTACGTCTATATCAGTATTCAGGCGATGATCACCTTCGAAGACCAAAACAAATTCCAGTATATTATGTAAAAGAGGTTATAGAAGTTAGCCGGTAGAGGCACCTCATTGTACATTTTTCGAGAAGAATTTGTCCAAGAGGTTATAGAAATTAGCCGGTAGAGGCGCCTCATTATACACTTTTCGAGAAGAATTTGTCGAAGAGGTTATAGAAGTTAGCCGGTAGAGGCGCCTCATTATACACCTTTTAAGAAGAATAGGTCTACTTTAGATAAGCGCTCCTAATGAGGTAAGCCATAACTCTCCGTTACTTTAGGTACTATTTCACTATGGTCTTTCCTTACTTCTATCTTTATAATTCATTTCCCTCTTCTTACAGGGGGCTGCTTCCTTGGTTACCTTGCTACCTTGGTTAGCAGGAAGTACCTTAGTTCTACCATCTTCATTCAGTAAATTGACTTTCTAACTTTAATCATAATTTTTAATCCAGTATTTGAAAGGTATAGTGAGGACCATTTAACCGTGCACTTGGCCTTGAGAGATCGCGATGTGTAAGACGGGAGTCAGTATAAATACTTTCCTACAAACATTATAATAACTGTCAAATGGGGCGGTCGATATTAGATAAATTCGACGAAATTAGCTTCTGTATGAAATAACAATCTTGAAATGTGTGAAACATATTGCATGCAGAAACTGTTGATGTATAAAACATTCTGAATTTGTAATATGTTTTCAGAAGTGGTAGTACACGAGAAATCTCATTCTCACGGCCAAGCGCACGGTTACGTGGTCCGCACTATACGAAAAATACAAGAACGATACCAAACACAACACAATTGGTAAAAAAAATACAATATAGGCGTTGCCTGCTTATATAACCATAAATTATGTCATATTGCACATTGCTCTTGTACTTTTACGTGTTTCTCAAATATTCTATAAACATTTTAAAATTATGACTCAGTGGAGATGCTAATACATGACTCTTCAAGAAAACAGTTGCGGGCAGTTGCGAGCTAAGAAGCTCGTGCGGGTCAACCCAAGTATCCGAGTGGTCAGAGGACAGATTACATTAAGAGATATGATAGTGAGGAATTTCTATGATTATTTCTTACTGAGGCACAGATTTATGTAATATTTATAAAGCGTCCTCTGTAATCCGACATGTTACAAGGCCTTACTCCAGAAGAAATAAAAAAAGAGAGAATGTTTAATTACTGTACATTCGATTTGAGCGCCCTATTATAGCTTAGTTTTCAGGCTACGGCCAGATACATACTGATTTGTCTCTTCAACCAGAGCCGGATATCCGGTACGGGCGCCCCTAGGGTCAGGTGTTTATACCGCCCTCTTTTCATACCACCAATGAAAGGATGGTTAATCCGGAAGTTCTCATCGAGAAAATGAATTTTGTGATAGCTTTTGTTAATAATAATATAATAATTTTATATGATCAGCTTAACAGCAGTCTCTTGGGCACATTATGTACATTGAATAGCCCAAGTATACTCGACCCAGGACAGGTTCTCGATATATCTGAGCCACGCTCTCTGGCATTATCTATGTGTCTAACTCATTGACACTAAACTAAACAGCTTCAATAAACAATAAACCCATACAGTAATAAATTGTATACAAGAAAATTAAACCAAGATTTGTCTTAACTTATAAACATTTTCTTTGTTATTTTATAAAATAATTTTACCTTGCGCCATGGGCGCGCCCTAGGCCTGGGCGTACTCTAAAACAGATATGCTTTGGGGAAATCTATAGTTTACAATGGGAACCGGTCACACACTCTTTTTCAATACGATTCTTACGCAGCTTGTTGCGTTTTGCTTAAGCGCCGTCAAATGTGTAACCCGTGTTATCTTATGCAACCGGCCACACACACTGTTTATAACAGCGATTCGCACGCACCAAGTTGCGTTTTTTCTTATGCACCGACAAATGTGTAATCCGTGTTACCTTATGCAACCGGCCACACAGGCTTTACGAGTTACATTTATGGAACCACTCCATTTAACAGCAAGCAAACCTATAGCATACTCAATATATCGACATGCTCGGGAGGGCGTTAGTTGAAAATACCTTTTTTAGTATAATTTCTTCTGGAGTATGACCTCGTAACATTTACGTTTCTGAGAACATACAAAGCTTTATCAACTACAATAACGTTATTAGTTTCTTTGACATAGATCAACTAGTCCTCCATTCGTTAGCTCTTCGTCATATCGACCTACAAAAGCGGGACGATATGTTTGAATTTTTTAATTAAAATTGCACATACAGTATTATTTTCTGGCAAATGTAGAATCTCTGCCCTGTCTGATCTCAGTGTACGATTCGCAATCATTAC
This sequence comes from Prosapia bicincta, assembly GCA_036971475.1. Lineage (NCBI taxonomy): Eukaryota > Metazoa > Arthropoda > Insecta > Hemiptera > Cercopidae > Prosapia > Prosapia bicincta. The sequence continues at coordinate 120,417,977 of JBAIZL010000005.1, forward strand.
ATCATCCTTTACAGGCGGTATTACGCAAACTCTCACATCGCCCTACCCTACAGATAATCACTTACAGTATTTAGGAGAAAATATTGCATAACCATTGGAAACACAAAGTTCATAACGTAAACTTACGTCTAAAGCAATAAACACCCAAAACAAAACGATTTTATTGAATCTATTTTCGAGGAACACAGTTCTACATAAGGTGCGGAAGCTTAGCTATATCTCAGGAGAAGAAACACCCCAAAAAAGCTAAATCACACTGACAATTACACAATCTCGCTTGCATTATACTTACATCTTAGTCATGTAATGATGGTCTGTTTTAACTATTTCAACACTGAAAAACACTAACAAGGAGAGAGGATTTTCAAAAACCTATTTCAACACAATGTAAATTCACTATTCATGTTTACATGGTCCACTCTGCTTTTCATTTTAGAACAGTTTTTAAAATGAAAATTAATCTCACACGTTCACTTTAGCCGGCCGTATGACGCGACCCACGGCACAGTGACCACATCGCCGTAGCAGCATGCTCACGCGGCTAAGGAATGTAAGCGACTGCTGACTAGGGAATCCGTTACGTTCTCCGCGCTACTTTCTCGCCACATACACGCATCTACTTTCGATTACTTTTGTTTACCTGTTCCATTTACAGGTGGTTTTTTAATAAGACTCTGTGGCCAATATCTGTGTTTTAGGTTGTTACAAAATCGCAAGTGACAGACCTTTACAGTAAAAACTGACAAGGAACATTATTTAACCAGCACAGCCTATTTACAGTAAAAGATTTTTAATGCTGTGTTTGAGGGGCTGAATAAAAAGACGGGAATAAGAATGAAATATTTACATAATTTTTGCAATATTTATAATTACAGTTAATTTAAATATCTCAATATACTTTAGTAAACAGTTGAAATGACAACTGAGCAATGGACTTTATTACGAGTTTGATACCGGACTACATTGATATGTATTTATCAATTCAAACTACATTACGACGTATAGCCTAGCCTCAACTTATCTCTTACCTACTTTAAATCGATTTATATGTCCAGTATAGTACAGTCTCGAAAGTCTGAGTCCCGATTTTTCGAACTTCTGTTAAATTCAAGCCTATTTCTATTCCAAACTATTTGATCTATTTGAAAGGAAATTAAAATTATTTACTGTTAGACAATGCACCATCGCATCCCGATGAAGATCAACGTTGCTCTGATGATAGCCATTCTTTATTTCTACCCGCAGATATTATGAGCCTAACCCAGTAAATGGACTAGGGTGTGTGGAATATATGAAAACAAAATACAGACGTTACCTTCCACAATCTCTTTTGGAAGCGACTGAAAGGGAAGAAAGCATTGTAAACTTTCTACAAAAATACAGCTAAGGGAGTTGTGTATTGGTTAGCCGAATCATGGAAAGTAATAAAAGAAGAAACACTAAATAAGCTATGGAATAAAGTCCTGAGTCATAATAAAACTGCTGACTGTGTCATTGACCCAAAAGAAGAAACGGATATGACATTTTTCATCAATAAACCTCCATGTTGGGAAAATGTCGATGATACGGGCGTAGGCCTTGCGTCAATAGAAGAGTAGGACGAACGTAAGTAAGTAACAATAACATATGTTACGTTTATTGAAATTGTACAAGAAACTACTGAAGGCAGTCAGTGGCGGACTTTGCCATGGTGCCGTCCCTAGGCACAATTCGGCCGGCCGCCCCTTTGCGCCCCGTTAGCGAATTTATTGGAAACGTCCCAACGTAATATAATGCTTTTAATTTTTCACCATACGAATCCGTTTTCATGCCTGTTCAAAGAAATGCATAATAAAAAATAATTAACTTTTAATAATGATGCGCTTTGAGATTAAAAAGTATGTTGGTATTCATGCAATAATGCATTTTACGTTTAAATTAATTACCAATTACCGTCCCGACCATAGTTTACTGTCCTAATGCAATATTAATAAACCTAAAGTACATATACATGCACACTCAGACATTACACATACTGACACATTACACAAGTATACATTTTTAAACATTTTTGGTGATATTTTCAATTTATTAAAAAAAATTTCAAGATAAGATATTATTTAAAGACTATTTTTATAAAAATAAATTAAAAAATTTATTTTGGTTCCATCGATAAAATTTTAAAACAATTAAATAAAAGGAAGTTTTCTATTCTCAGGGGGGGTCGCCCCCTGCTGGATCCGCCACTGATTTAACTGAGGTTCACATTAGGACATTCACCAAATTTAACTAGGTACTATTACTATTGTCACTAAAACTCATCGGTAAAAAAAAACTGCTGCCGCCTGCCGCCCCCTCCAGGCTGCGATCATAGGCACGTGCCTAGCGTGCCTAATGGGAAGTCCGCCACTGAAGGCAGTGATGACGAGAATAAAGATGACGGTTCGACCGAGTCAGAAGAAGAAGGGAAAATTAGTCACGTTGAAGGAACGACCCCCTTGGAAACTCCACTGCGCTATATTGAACAACAGACACCACGCCAACAAATGTGCTTCTGCTAAGACGTCTACGCGACACCGCAGCACGAAAACGATCTGATAAGCAGACACATACGATAATATAACTTTTTCCAAAAAAAAAACTTTAGCGACCGAGATAAAGAATGTATTCCAAAGCAACATTAAATCTATGTAAGTACTGTAATTAATACTATTCTATAAACCTTTTTTGGTGCATTCTTAACTATAGTATTATGGTTCATTAGAACTCATGAATATTTCCATGTAATCAAAATTTTCGTTAATCCGAGGAAGTCTCGGTCCCAACTACCTCGAATTATCGAGACTTTACTGTACTTCTAAAAAAGGTATTTCATACTTGTTTACTACGAACGCAAATTTTAGTGAAGTATATAACTTTGAATTTTATTTATATAACTGTTATATCACTTTTTAACTCAATTTTAATCAGTAAAAACACCTCTTATCTAAAAAAATCTCAGCCTACAAGGGCATGTGAGAGCTCTTTATTTACGACGAGATAAACACAAGTAAAAAGAGGGAATCATTTTAGTCATTGTTTTGCAATATAGAGTTACGTACGACAGTAGATTACTGTATATTATTGTCAGCTAATGCGATAGCTAGAATGTAAATAAATAACGTTTCTTTTTCTGACAAAATGCTTTCTATTTCAATACACAAAGAGCAGATTGTGAAAAATCATTGGGAAGCGAAAGGTGCCGACGAGGGATTTTGAGTGCTAATATATGAAATATTTTATATACTCCTGGAGACATCCTGGAACCATTCAAAAACAGCGTGTAAAGCGAGTTAACATAATAAACGCCTTACCCAGATGTCATCTCTAAATTGAATCGATCACCGCATTCGTTGGGTGGAATTTCACAATACCATATGCAACTAAGCTGAAATAACGTATACTATTGATCTGTATAGATTACGTTTATCTTATCAATTGATCTGCTTCGAAATACCTGGTCTACTGAATGATCCAAATGTACGCTACTAACAAGCGTTCCAAGTAAATAGTTATGTTTTAGAGAAATCTATTTTTAAAAAGTACACTTGAAGCTTTTGATGACAGAGGAATGTAGGTTATCATTCAATTTTTGTATAACTATATTAGAAACCATTAAACACATAAAATTAAATATTATAATCAAACTTTGCCAAATTAAAATTAACGAAATTTAAGCAGCAGTTCTTCCTATTTTTTAAACAATGAGTTTGAATTTAATATAAGTTGATAATATCATTAGGTACCGTTCCATAAAATTTAGGGTCGAATAAAAAAATCACAATATCCAGATTGTTTTGTAATAAGAAAATGTAACAATTACCAGATGTAAAATGTCTTTTACTGTAATGGTCTTACAACTGTACTTTTCTGATATTAATTTTAGGATGTTGGGATCCACGTAAAAGTGTTACGAAACCATATTGAGAAAATCTTCTAGGTGAAAATTTACGAAATGATAAATACATCGTATTTATATTGTTGACAATTGAAAATCTGTTTAGATTATGGTGATGATTTGCTAGACGACAGATGCTTACGTTTATCTACATTGTTGACCATTGGCAATCTGCTACAAAAATTATGGTGAAGATTTGCAAGACGACAAAATCCTAAGATCATAAAACAATTGTTGACACTTGAAAATCTATTGCAAATATCATGGTGGAGATTTACTAGAAAATAAACATCAAAGGACATTAAACATTGTTGGCAATTGGAAACCCTCTAGCAAAGATTATGGTGTGAAGATTTGCAAGACGACAAATGCCTAAGATCATTTACATAGTTCCCAATTCAGATTCATACAAGAAGTGATAAATTTGCGATTATGAGAATATGAATGAAACGTTGATAATTTCATGTTTTACTACTTTATTATTTATCCAAGTGTAAATAAGTCATTAAAGACTATTTTTTCTTTCAATCATTTTTTCACAATCATATTTCACAATAACTGAATTAAAGTGATAATTTTTTTATGAATTATTTTTGTTTTAATTAATTATTTTAATATTAGGATTAATTATTTTCTTTTACTGTAATCAGTCTCTTTGATTTTATTAATCTTGTGTTCATTTCATTATTAGATTTATTTGAAATATTTGTGTATTACGAATTTTTTTAAAATTATTTTTATTATTATTTTGATTTGTTTTAAATGAATAACATATGGTGTATTTGCGGGTTTGGAGAGGAGGTCGACTGGGAAGTCCCGCATTCCCCTTCCAGAAAGGCGATAAATTCTAAACAGTCCGTCTCAAACACACCACGAAAGCTTCATTATTTTAATATATATAAAAATAAAGCATATATTTAACCTCTGTGAAAAAATGTTCACGCAATAATTTTTTAACTCTTCAGCCAGTAGTGGAGCCCCTGAACCATTTAAAGTTCGTTCGTCCGCAAATCTTACGTTATCTTCATGCCAATGCATCTGTCACACCGTAGAGAACCTGCTTTTCTATCGCAGCCGTTAACACGGTAAGTGTAGCCTTAGTAATAAATGGAAAGTGTTCCATAGGTGCATTCGAACGAACCGTGTAGGCAGGTGAATAAAAACGTAACGCTATCGCAGAACCGCCGCGCCGCCGTGCGCCCTGACCAATTTAATTCAATATAAACTATAGATTTTTTTTATAGTTGCATTCCTATTGCCGCGACAAATACGGCGTGGTCGTAGCCCAAGCGATCGAACTAGATTTATATTGTCAAGACCACACGTTGTCCTAGATACGCTATTTCTCTCTTTATAAAAAGTAGTTTTACATCATTTTATAATTAAAACCTTCCCGCCTTAGTGGCTCTACTCGACAAGATTTTATAAGTGGCCCTTGATATTCGAATTGACATACGAAACAGCATAAAATGCGTAAAAGCTTTCCTTATTGACTTAAGTGATTGTGCGCTACCTCCGCAAATATAGAACGTTATCTTTTCCTCGTCGTTGTGTAATTTTACTCAAAACCCATCCCAATATGTTGTGTCTTCCAGCCCTTAGACGGGTATAGACTTCTCAGAGCAACTGTTTTAGGATGAGGCAACGACGGAGACTTAACTCCTAGTATAAAATGGTTTGCGAAGAGACCATTTTGTCACCATCAGGAGCAAAATGTGAGAAATAATATTAACAGGAATATAATTTTACGACAAACACTTAATCGCTGGTATAAAATGGTCTGCGAAGAGACCATTTTGTCACCATCAGGAGCAAAATATGAGAAATAATATTAACAGGAATATAATTTTACGACGGACACTTAATCGCTGGTATAAAATGGTCTGCGAAGAGACCATTTTGTCACCGTCAGGAGCAAAATGTGTGAAATAATATTAACAGGGATATAATTTTTCGACGGACATTTAATCGCTGGTATGAAGTGGTCAGCGATGAGACCATTTTATCACCATCTGGAGCAAAATGTGAGAAATAATATTAACAGGGATATAATTTTTCAACAGACATTTAATAGCTGGTATGAAGTGGTCTACGAAGAGACCATTTTGTCACCATCAGGAGCAAAATGTGAGAAATAATATTAACAGGAATATAATTTTACGACGGACACTTAATCGCTGGTATAAAATGGTCTGCGAAGAGACCATTTTGTCACCGTCAGGAGCAAAATGTGTGAAATAATATTAACAGGGATATAATTTTTCGACGGACATTTAATCGCTGGTATGAAGTGGTCAGCGATGAGACCATTTTATCACCATCTGGAGCAAAATGTGAGAAATAATATTAACAGGGATATAATTTTTCAACAGACATTTAATAGCTGGTATGAAGTGGTCTACGAAGAGACCATTTTGTCACCATCAGGAGCAAAATGTGAGAAATAATATTAACAGGAATATAATTTTACGACGGACATTTAATCGCTGGTATAAAATGGTCTATGAAGAGACCATTTTGTCACCATCAGGAGCAAACTGTCAGAAATAACATTAACATTAATATAATTTTACGACAAACACCAAATCGCTGGTATAAAATGGTCTATGAAGAGACCATTTTGTCATCATCAGGAGCAAACTGTGCGAAATAATATTAACGGGAAGATTTTTAAAATCTGTTTTAGGTTAGGAGAACTTGAGGGACATTAAATGTTAGCAAGTTACAAGATGGATAATGTAGACGGGGATATATATAACTCTCTCTACCTATGCATTGTCACATATTTGAGCCAGAACTAGTCTCAAGAGAAGCGTAAGAGGCACTCTCAGGAAGAGATTCTGAAGCAGAAGGTTATATGGACACTCATGAGCTGGGTAGCTCACCTGCTTTATCTACCCTCTTCCCGAGAGTACTTTATTAGGCAACTACTTATTTTTTAACCTCATGCCCATGTTTCGTTACAATATTACTATGTGTAGATGATCGGATATTAACTACAACATAGTTTGGCGGAAACATTTTCTTATTTACAATCACATAGTCCATGTAACCTTCAACTTTCGGCGAATCCTTTTTTGACTTGAAACGTTTCTCAATTTAAAGTAGGCCCTAAATGTTATTAGTTATTAGACGTTTAGTTAAAGTAGGAAAAGAACTGTTTTAAAAGAACTATTTAATATGTGAATAATGGTTTCTTGATTTATATCCTGCTACAGAGTAACACTAAGGTTAAATGCTATCTAGTTCATAATACTAATCATATTTTTAAATTGTATTTACTATTAAAATATTTTCCACAAGTTAAACTTCGCAAATCCACAAGGTTATCTTAAGACAATGATATTTCTTACACCTAAGGCCGAATTCTATTTATTTCTTCCGTTTCCTTTTTAAATATTTGTAAGAGAAAAACAAAAATACTTCCGTGTATCGGAGAAAGCTTTACAGTACTTTACACGGACAGATGTCAGTTGTCTTTAGGGCTGCCCTTTATAATTGTTCGCTATCATTGTCGAGTATTTAGGGAAGATGTCTTGGACAAGAAAAATTACGTTAACCTAAAGTTATACTCAACATTCTTAATAACATGTTATTTAAGGATAAATTAACATCTGTTAAAACCACTAAGATAAATTATGTCTTTGAAATTTACAGTACTTTATAAAATAAATAATGATCAAAATAAATAAAGTTTGTGAGGGTAATGTGGTAAACATAACTGACGTCTGTGGGCGCTAAGTGATGAAGATAAATAACATGTAAGCATTACAAGATGAAGATAAATAATGTCTGTGAGCACTAGGCTATGAACATATTTATTGTTTGTGATGAATATAAACGTATTTGAGAATATAAACTGATGAAAATAACTACTGAGCTCCGAATAATTAAGACAAACAATGTTTGTGAACACATTTATCATGAGATAAATAACGTCTGTGACTACTGAATGATGAAGATAAATACCATATGTTTACGCTAAGAGATGAACAAAAACGTCTGTGAACGCTAAGCAATAAAGGTAAAGAATGTCTGTGAACGCTAAGTGATGAAGGTAAGTAACGTCATGGAGCCCTAACTGATAAAGATAAATAACGTCAGGGAGCCCCAACTGTAAAGGTAAGTAACGTCATGGAGCCCTAACTGATAAAGATAAATAACGTCAGGGAGCCCTAACTGTAAATGTAAGTAACGCCAGGGAGCCCTAACTGATAAAGGTAAGTAACGTCAGAGAGCCCTAAGTGATAAAGGTAAGTAACGTCAGGTAGCCCTAACTGATAAAGATAAATAACGTCTGGGAGCCGTAAGTGATAAAGGTAAGTAACGTCAGGGAGCCCTAACTGATAAAGGTAAGTAACGTCAGGGAGCCCTAACTGATAAAGGTAAGTAACGTCAGAGAGCCCTAAGTGATAAAGGTAAGTAACGTCAGGGAGCCCTAACTGATAAAGATAAATAACGTCTGGGAGCCGTAAGTGATAAAGGTAAGTAACGTCAGGGAGCCCTAACTGATAAAGGTAAGTAACGTCAGGGAGCCCTAACTGATAAAGGTAAGTAACGTCAGGGAGCCCTAAGTGATAAAGGTAAGTAACGTCAGGGAGCCCTAACTGATAAAGATAAATAACGTCTGGGAGCCGTAAGTGATAAAGGTAAGTAACGTCAGGGAGCCCTAACTGATAAAGATGAATAACGTCTGGGAGCCGTAAGTGATAAAGGTAAGTAACGTCAGGGAGCCCTAACTGATAAAGATAAATAACGTCAAGGAGCCCTAAGTGATACAGGTAAATAATATCTGGGAGCGCTAAGTGATAAGGGTAAATAACGTCTGGGAGCGCTAAGTGATAAAGGTAAACCATATCTGGAAGGGGTAATAAGTGATAATGGTGAATAACGTCTGGGAGCGCTAAGTATACAGGTAAACGACGTCTGGGAGCGCTAAGTGATACAGGTAAATAGCATCTGGGAGCCCTAAGTGATAAAGGTAAATAGCATCTGGGAGCCCTAAGTGATAAAGGTAAGTAACGTCAGGGAGCCCTAACTGATAAAGGTAAGTAACGTCAGGGAGCCCTAAGTGATAAAGGTAAGTAACGTCAGGGAGCCCTAACTGATAAAGATAAATAACGTCTGGGAGCCGTAAGTGATAAAGGTAAGTAACGTCAGGGAGCCCTAACTGATAAAGATGAATAACGTCTGGGAGCCGTAAGTGATAAAGGTAAGTAACGTCAGGGAGCCCTAACTGATAAAGATAAATAACGTCAAGGAGCCCTAAGTGATACAGGTAAATAATATCTGGGAGCGCTAAGTGATAAGGGTAAATAACGTCTGGGAGCGCTAAGTGATAAAGGTAAACCATATCTGGAAGGGGTAATAAGTGATAATGGTGAATAACGTCTGGGAGCGCTAAGTATACAGGTAAACGACGTCTGGGAGCGCTAAGTGATACAGGTAAATAGCATCTGGGAGCCCTAAGTGATAAAGGTAAATAGCATCTGGGAGCCCTAAGTGATAAAGGTAAATAACGTCAGGGAGCCCTAAGTGATACAGGTAAACGACGTCTGGGAGCGCTAAGTGATACAGGTAAATAACATCTGGGAGCGCTAAGTGATAAAGTTAAACAATATCTGGGAGTGCTAAGTGATACAGGTAAATAACGTCAGGGAGCCCTAAGTGATACAGGTAAACGACGTCTGGGAGCGCTAAGTGATACAGGTAAATAACATCTGGGAGCGCTAAATGATAAAGGTAAACAATATCTGGGAGGGCTAAGTGATACAGGTAAATAACGTCTAGGAGCGCTGAGTGATACAGGTAAACGACGTCTGAGAGCGCTAAGTGATACAGGTAAATAACATCTGGGAGCGCTAAGTAATACAGGTAAATAACATCTGAGAGCGTTAAGTGATACAGGTAAATAACATCTGGGAGCGCTAAGTGATATAGGTAAATAACATCTGGGAGCGCTAAGTGATACAGGTAAATATCATCTGGGAGCGCTAAGTGATAAAGGTAAACAATATCTGGGAGCACTAAGTGATACAGGTAAATAACGTCTGGGAGAGTCAAGTGATAATGGTAAATAACGTCTGGGAGCGCTAACTGATAAAAACAAATAGGTAATGTCTTTGAGTGATAAGTGATGAGGTAAAATAACGTCTATGTATGCTAAATGAGAAATGTAAATAACGTCTGGAAGCGCGAAGTGATAAAAACAAATAGGTAATGTCTTTGAGTGATAGGTGATGAGGTAAAATAACGTCTATGTATGCTAAATGAGAAATGTAAATAACGTCTGGGAGCGCGAAGTGATAAAAACAAATAGGTAATGTCTTTGAGTGATAAGTGATGAGTTAAAATAACGTCTATGTATGCTAAATGAGAAATGTAAATAACGTCTGGGAGCGCTAAGTGATAAAAACAAATAGGTAACGTCTTTGAGTGATAAGTGATGAGGTAAAATAACGTCTATGTACGCTAAATGAGAAATGTAAATAACGTCTGGGAGCGTGAAGTGATAAAGACACATAATGTCTCTGAGTGATAAGTGATGACGGAGGGGGATTTTATTAAATATGTATGTGAGCATCAAGGGAATGATATAAATATTTTAAAAACACGTTTGACCATTGCTATTATAAATAATTATGAAAAATTATAAAGCTTTGCAAATTAGGTTCGATGATGGATTTCAAACACATGGGATGCGCTTTAGTTGTAGCGTGAGTTCAGATCACGTGAAGTAACAATGCATAGACTAAACTTGACTCTCCTTTAACCCCTATGGTCTCCCACGGGATCACGGGAGTTGGTCAGGTGATGGATCGCTGTGTATTCGAACAACGGTGTCTACATTCGGTAACTTTCTACTTAGAGTTAATTAGTAAAATGATTCTCGAAAGTCATTAACGTATAAGACAACCGCAATAGAAACTGCTTCCAGGAGCTACAGCCCTTAACGACAACGACTATCGTCTCACACTAATTCCTCGAAGTAGATTTCTTTTGGAAAAATATTATCTCCAGCATCATTTCATATTTAAAGATATGCCAAATCGTAAATCCAAACTGCTGAAGCACACCATCCCCATCGGATTTGTTTCTTTGTAGATTCTTGTACTTATTACTAAATAGTTTTTCAAGTTTATGATGTAAAACAATTCTATCAAAATGTGAAAATGATGGTTACATACAGTATTTAAAATAATGATTTTTTTAAATAATACATTTTTTGTCTTCTAATGAGTCCAATTTAGTTTTATGCCAGAGATAGAGGAAAGAGAGAAGGAGAACGAAAAAGAAGAGGGAGAGAGAGTTTATACGGCTGCTCAAAACAGTCTATAAAAATTTAACTAATTTATAACTATTGTATTACCATGTTCCGATCGGGTCTATGTCAGTTAGCGACCCTGCCGACCCAAGCCCGGATTTAGTGGCTCATATTTAGAGCCAGCATTCGCAGAGTTAGTATACTATCATCTGGCGGCCTTCGTTTTACTTCGATTAGCGGCTGGACATCTCCCTCTGATCCCGATAGAGAGTGGGTCTATTCAGGCATTTAATTTTACTGAAGTCTATTTCATACTACGAATTGGGCATCATATAAAATAATTTATACTCCATACAACATTATTGTCTGTTTTTACTCGGAATTTCATAACGTGGTGACATGGAATTTGTTTTGAAGATACAATATATCTCAAGTTATATTGGCTAGCCAACGCGAAAGCTATGTTGCCACACTTATCACGACGTTATAAAAAACCTTCTACAGTTGAAGAAAAGTCTCTAATAATCCGGTGGCTTATACACCAACCAGGTTCTAAGCACTCATAGACAGTAAATATATTAATATTAGTGTTATTATATTCTGCTTTCCTACGAAAAATAATGTAAATATGTCGAGTACAATAATCGTCTAACAATATCATCATTGTTGGTGACGTGTTTCGGATGTTTTCCATACATATATATATATATATATATATATATATATATATATATATATATATATATATATATATATATATATATATATATATAGGTAGTTACTTCTAAAAGACATCGCGGAAACACGTCAACTGCAGAGAGGAGAATATTGATGCGAAAGGCAGAGGATTGCTAGACTCAATATATATTTTTTTTAAGAACCTATTTAGGCCAGTTTCGATAAGAACACACATATACAAAGGTAAACAGAAGCACGTCGTGTTAGATGAAACACGATTAAAGCAGTCACACTTCTTCAACACAACACCAAAACCGAGTCAAGGATTTCACTTGAATGCAGTCCTGTTCTCAAGAAACCAATCATTACTGTCTATACCAGCGGTTCTCTTTCAAATTTACGGACTGACTCTCGAAGATATCGAAAGCCACCTGGGAGTTCTGGGATACTGCTGGAACCGTGGCACATGGCCGAAAGCCTGGTGAGCTGTGGTACTGGCAAACCCGGTGATGCTACTGGAGATTCGCAAGAACGTGGGATTTCTGGTGATACCGCTAGACTTGTGGCACTAACATGGGATACCACTGGTACCGTGGCACAACACAACGCATGGCAATTGTTTAGCATTTTAATCTTTATTTAGGTTTATGATAAACTATTTTGACATAGATATATTCTAAACCTTCTGGCTTAGCTCATTTCTTATTTTCTGAATATTTTAAAACTGTATTTTATTACCATATGTTTGATAACGGACACCATTTGTCGACGATCGTGGACGTAAATCATGAACCCTTCCTAAGTAGGTTGCACTTGGGGACACGCATGATTAATGACGGAAACGTACTACTGAAAGAACAACAAAGTCTCTCTAAGGCCAGTTTCAGTTTGTATGAATAAAGTCAAGGAACTCAGTAGTAGTCAAGCACTGAGGAAGCGACATCGTCGCCGAAACTAGTCTGTCTTGTGAACTAGTGTGTTAGTTTTATAAAAAAACTAATTTTTGGTGAGATTTTGAGTAGACTATTTTGACTTTTACCTTTGTGAATAGTTCTCACTAGCTAAGCTCTAATTAACTAAAAAGTAAAAAAAGATTGTTACCTTTGAAAAAATAGTTTTAAAATTGAATTAAAATTTGTTTTATATAATACGACCTTGATTACTATTATTATTAAACTGGAAGATACGTCAGTCAACATTGGGTTTTTAAAATTGTTGAAATGAAATTCCTAAAAAATTATATTTTATACACGGACAGTTTTGTTTGTCATGTATACTATAATATATTATATTATATTACATAATAATTTTCTTTATTCAATTTCTCCCAAAGATGTTTAAAATAAGACTACACGTGCTATATAAGCTTGACAATCTCTGACAAACTCGGTACTTGGATCCTTTGAAGAAGTCAAGACGGCAATCCCAACACGGTTCCTGGCAAAACGCCTACGATTATTATAACTGTGAAAGACCGACCTTTTATGCATTTATTAAAAACAAAACCTAATAAAATGTCTCACTTGTCTCCGATAACGATGAATCATTGGCATCTTTTTAGAGAATTTTATACATTAATGTTGCAGAGAGGATAGCCGTCTCTGGAGATGGATCTCTTCATCCGTTCGGGAGTTGACAAAGTGGAGCATCTCTTGACTAATATAAAATATCGTTACTTAATACAACAGTAAATGCTAATGTAGGGACTTTTATTTGATTTATTGCTATACATGTTAATGTGTATACGTGTATATGAGTAGCACACAGCGAAAATTATAAGAAATGCTGTAAAATAATCTCGTTTAGATCTAAATCGACTGAACTGTGAGACTATAGCTCAAACTTTAAACTAAAACTTAATAATTATAAAGGCTCTACTCTATATAAAATCACATGAACATTACGACTAGTAAGTCGTTATAAAGGAAAATAAATTATGTTAAATAAAACTCCATTAGATCTAAATCTTCTGAATTTTGAGAGTATTATCTCAAGTTGTAGACGGACACAAATAATGTTAAAATCTCTTTCAAATACCAATCACCTGCACTTTAAGACTAGTAGTCACATACGTTGTAAATATACAGACAAACAATGTTATAGAATTTCATTCAGATAAAAGCCACCTCAACTTCTGAGACTAGTAGCTCAAGTTGTAAGTCAAAATTCTCTTTCAAATACCAATCACCTGCACTTTGAGACTAGTAGCTACAAGTTAGATACAGACAAACATGTTATAGAGTTTCATTCAGATAAAAACCACCTGAACTTTGGGACTAGTAGCTCAAGTTGTAGTCGGACAAAATTCTCTTTCAAATACCAATCACTTGCACTTTAAGACTAGTAGTCACATACGTTGTAAATATACAGACAAACAATGTTATAGAATTTCATTCAGATAAAAACCACCTGAACTTTGAGACTAGTAGCTCAAGTTGTAGTCGGCAAAATTCTCTTTCGGATACCAATCACCTGCACTTTGAGACTAGTAGTCACATACGTTCTACATAGAAATAAATAATATTATAGAATTCCTTTCCAGAGGAAAGCCACCTGAACCTCCTAAATAGTAGCTCAATTTAAGATGGAAACAACTGATGTTATACCGTATATTTTAGACCCAGTCCACTCGAACGTTTGGGTTAGGAGAATTACCCTTTTTGGAAAATTGGAGAGAACGTTTGTTTTTAAGTCGTTCTATGAATCCTACAGAGGTGAACTAAGTAGTATTTCCTAAAAAACTGCACAATAAATGGGGTAATTTTGTATTCGAACCTTTCAAAATATGCTATTAAACGGACGAAAATACCTTTGTTTTAATATTTTACGATACAGCATATATAAAGAATAAAAGCCATAAATAACCCGATATGCAATAATGCTAGTGAGTAAACATAAACCATCGAAACAATATTTTGCAGTCCTACAGAAGAACTAAAAAACAATCATTAAAAAAACTAGTTTTATAAAAGAATTAAACTAAAACTTTGAAATAAAATCTTTAAACTTCAAATTCATTATAATTGCGTTTTTCACTATCACAGCCTAATTACTACAAAACTTCGAAGTATTTTTATAAAATGCCCTAACTTAAGAAATTCTGTGTACTGAACACTTGCGTAAAATCACACCTCCGACACCTGATCACACTAACTGCCACTCATCTGCGTTGCAACGACACTGAAGTATGTTTCCGCAGTGACTGGCAACTCCGCGCCGATAATTAAACAAGTTTTTCATAGGCGAAGGAGGGCCAATAGCGCTCAGGAAATCCCCTCCGAGTAAATAAAAACATGCCTTTCATTAGAGTAAATCCAAATTTAAAACTATTCAGCCGGAGGGCAAAGGTCGACGTAAATACTTTCACTCAAATATTTTCCACAACGTCCGGATGCAATGTTTGAACAACAGCTTTACCTAACAACTTATAACGTCAATAGCGGATGGTAATTGCAAAATGTTTTCATACACAAATAAAAAGTTGAGGTGTGTATGTCCTTGAAATCTAACGTTGTTTGCGTTACGATAAATGTACGTCTAATATGGTCACGCTGGGACAGTTTGCTAGTCTGATTAAATTGAATAAGACTGCCATTTAAGGATATTAATTACAAAATATTCCCACACACAAAGAGTGAAATACGTCCTTCAGGTTTCAGGTAGGTTTGCGTTATGGTCACGCTGGGACAGTTTGCTAGTCTGATTAAATTGAATAAGACTGCCATTTAAGGATATTAATTACAAAATATTCCCACACACAAAGCGTAAAATAGGTCCTTCCAGTCTCAGGTCGGTTTGCGATACGATAAATGTACGTCTAATATGGTCACGCTGGGACAGTTTGCTAGTCTGATTAAATTGAATAAGACTGCCATTTAAGGATATTAATTACAAAATATTCCCACACACAAAGCGTGAAATACGTCCTTCAGGTCTCAGGTCGGTTTGCGATACCATAAATGTACGTCTAATATGGTCACGCTGGGACAGTTTGCTAGTCTGATTAAATTGAATAAGACTGTCAATTAAGGATATTAATTACAAAATATTCTCACACACAAAGCGTGAAATACGTCCTTCAGGTCTCAGGTAGGTTTGCGTTATGGTCACGCTGGGACAGTTTGCTAGTCTGATTAAATTGAATAAGACTGTCAATTAAGGATATTAATTACAAAATATTCCCACACACAAAGCGTGAAATACGTCCTTCAGGTCTCAGGTCGGTTTGCGTTACGATAAATGTACGTCTAATATGGTCACGCTGGGACAGTTTGCTAGTCTGATTAAATTGAATAAGACTGCCATTTAAGGATATTAATTACAAAATATTCCCATACACAAAGCGTAAAATAGGTCCTTCCAGTCTCAGGTCGGTTTGCGATACCATAAATGAATATGCACCCGCTGGTACAGATTGCCAGTCTGATTATGTTGAATAAGGCTGTCAATATTGGATATTAATTTTAAAAGTATTCACACACACACACACACACAAATAAAGGTTTGAAAGGCTCCTTGATATCTGACGTTGGTTTGCGTTGCGCTGTATGTGATATGAACCCACTGGGTTAGTTTGCAATTCTGATTAAGTTTAATGGCTTATTCAGGGTCGTATGTCTTATTACAACATTTTGTCAGTAATAGGAATTAAAATTCAAATTTTAGCGAGTGACACACAAATCTACAAACATTTTTACCAAAATTAAATAACTAGAGGAACGTAATTTTGGAGTGTGACACAGAAAAATCCATAAAAAAGTCAACTATAGTGGAAAAGTAATGTTCCGAGTGTGACACACAAATCTATAAACTAATTTACCAAAATTCAACTGCAGCGCAAACTTAATGTTCGAGTGTGACATAAATCTAGAAAATATTTTACCAAAATTCAACTGCCGCGCAAACTTAATGTTCGAGTGTGACAAAAATCTATAAACTATTTTACAAAAATTCAACTGCCGCGCAAACTTAATGTTCGAGTGTGACATAAATCTATAAACTATTTTACCAAAATTCAACTGCCGCGCAGACTTAATGTTCGAGTGTGACATAAATCTATAATCTATTTTACCAAAATTCAACTGCCGCGCAAACTTAATGTTGGAGTGTGACATAAATCTATAATCTATTTTACCAAAATTCAACTGCCGCGCAAACTTAATGTTGGAGTGTGACATAAATCTATAATCTATTTTACCAAAATTGAACTGCCGCGCAAACTTAATGTTCGAGTGTGGCATAATTATAGAAACTATTTTACCAAAATTCAACTGCCGAGCAAACTTAATGTTCGAGTGTTACATAAATCTATAAACTATTTTACCAAAATTCAACTGCCGCGCAGACTTAATGTTCGAGTGTGGCATAAATCTATAATCTATTTTACCAAAATTCAACTGCCGCGCAGACTTAATGTTCGAGTGTTACATAAATCTATAAACTATTTTACCAAAATTCAACTGCCGCGCAAACTTAATGTTCGAGTGTGACATATCTCTATAATCTATTTTACCAAAATTCAACTGCCGCGCAGACTTAATGTTCGAGTGTTACATAAATCTATAAACTATTTTACCAAAATTCAACTGCCGCGCAGACTTAATGTTCGAGTGTGACATAAATCTACCCAAATTCAACTGCCGCGCAAACTTAATGTTCGAGTGTGACATAAATCTATAATCTATTTTACCAAAATTCAACTGCCGCGCAAACTTAATGTTCGAGTGTGACATATCTCTATAATCTATTTTACCAAAATTCAACTGCCGCGCAAACGTAATGTTCGAGTGTGATATAAATCTATAAACTATTTTACCAAAATTCAACTGCTGCGCAAACTGTTCGAGTGTGATATAAATCTAGAAGCTATTTACCATAATTCAAATACAGGGGAAACATAAGGTTACAAACAAAAACCAACCCGATATCTCATTTAGCTAGTGATCTTAAATCTAGCAAATATTCGTTATATTGCATTTTACCCTCTTCAGAAAAACGTCGTTTTGTTATAAAGAAAATTAAAATAATAAAAGTAAACAAAGAAAGCAAGATTGCACTTTTCGACTTTGGCGCAGTTCAGAGTTGATGTATAGAAACATATTTAACCAAAGGGAAATAACTGAATCCTTAACTGGGGCCGAGGTGTGAAAGTAAATTTATTTATAATTAGCTTCTGATTTATCATGAGGTTAAACCCTACTTTCTCAAAATATTAAAAGTGTCATTTACTTCCGTTGGTTTGTTAATGCATCAATTAACATAGCATCAGTGTTCGATTCTTCTTATGACGCTAAAGTTTTAGTGAAATGTGAATCAGTAAGTTTCGAAATCACCGTATTCATTTCCTTTACAACAAACAAAGGCTTTTCCTTATTTATATTGTAATTTACGCCACTGTGCTGTATATTTATTACTGTACACATTTTATGCCTTTAAAACCATAACCTCAAAAAATCCTTTTTATTCGGCTCATATATAGTACAAAAATATCACCCCCTCCCCAAATTTCTTGTCTCTGTATAGCTTTTCTGGGCGTTGGTTGACAGACAGGTACATGAGCTAAAGGAGCAAACAACACTCTATGCTAGCAGCAATATAAAGAATAACAGGCAGTTGATATTTTGGAATGAAACAAAGCACACAAAAAACATAACTAACCACGTGAACTGATGTAATATTAAAGCATTGCAAATGATCCTAATTGGGCTCAGTTCGAACGTGATATGCGTAAAATTATTGTAAATCCAGTACATAACAATGTATTTGTTTAGAGATTTAACAGCCGTTGATAAGCTTGACTACTCTAACCAAAGGCTCCCACGTTTATCAATGATGATAGCCTTTTTGTTTTTCTCTATTTATAAAAAACTATTTTTTAAGGTCAAGAGCAAAATAAACTGAATTGCTTTGTAAATATTTTGATCAACGTATTTAAATATTGCGTCATTTATATGACGATAAGAATAACTTTTTAAAACATATTTACTACACAAACAAATAATGTAACACAACAAATAATTTTGGTAAAATATGTACAAATGATAGGATTCTTAAAATTTGAAAATGAAAAATAATAGAGATGTTTGCTACTAAAATAAATCAAAACTTATTAAATTAAACAAAATGCTAATTTTAAAATAACCCAAGTACGTTACATCTTCCAAACGGAACAGCAGCCAGGTCTAAGATACGAGAGGCGGCATTTCTCTGTCTGCTGTGACAGTCAAAGGACGCAGTGAACACATTCACATTTAATATTGTAGGCCTACTTCAATTTCTTATCTTTACAAATTTTTTTTTTTCAAAATGAGTGCCACATTAAACATTTGTTGAGGAATGCCTCCTATGGGATAACAATATAGACTACAATGATAAATATGTCTTACATGATAAAAATATTGACGACTACAAAGATAAATGTGCCTTATATAATAAAACTGCTAACGACTGCAAAAATAAATATATATTATGAGATAAAACTATTGGCAACTACAATAATAAATATGTCTTACGGGATAAAACTATTGACGACTACAAAAATAAATATATATTATGAGATAAAACTATTGACAACTACAATAATAAATATGTCTTACGGGATAAAACTATTGACGACTACAAAGATAAATATGTCATATAGGATAAAACTAATGACGACTACAAAGATAAATATGTCTTACATGATAAAAATATTGACGACTACAAAGATAAATGTGTCTTATATAATAAAACTGCTAACGACTACAAAAATAAATATACATTATGAGATAAAACTATTGACAACTACAATAATAAATATGTTTTACCGGATAAAACTATTGACGACTACAAAGATAAATATGTCTAATAGGATAAAACTAATGACGACTACAAAGATAAATATGTCTTACGGGATAAAACTATTGTCGACTACAAAGATGAACATGTCCTATTGCATAAAACTATAGACTATTACAAAGATAAATATATATTATGAGATAAAACTATTGACATCTACAAAAATAAATGTCTTACAGTATATAACTAATGAAGACTACAAAAATAAATATATATTATGAGATAAAATTATTGACGACTACAAAGATAAATATATATTGTGAGATAAAAATATTGCTACTATAAAAATAAATATGTCTTACGGGATAAAACTTTTGACGACTACAAAAATAAATAATATTTTCATGCTTTAAAATTTCATATTAAATCCTTAACAGATTATAACAAATTTCTTTCGGTAATCTAAAAAATATAAAATGTTTCATATCATTGCTTCTTTATTCCTCAAACAATTTAGCCAATTAAAATCGCCAAATTCATATCTGTCTCGCAGTAATGGCGACCGATACATTTTATGTCACGACTATTTTGTCTTATTCAAATAATATATACCTATAACACCACATACATCATCTGTATCTATAAGTTAGCAACTTGTCTTCCTTCGAGGAGCCTTAGTGTCACCTGCCGTTTCGTATCAATGGGCAAAGCCACTTAGTTTTTTCGTCGTCCTAACAGTCTCTTATTTTACTTTTAATTAACACCACCTACAGCTGTAAGTACAAAATTAAGGAACCAAAAACGCTGGTGAATTAAAATTATATTATGAATAAAGGAAATCAGTGTATATACCTGTTATAATTGCGCTTCCTTGTAAAAATAATTAATTGCAATAATTATTGTAAACTATAACCAAGATGAGGTAAATATTAAGAGAAAGCCTTCATTCCTGCTCGGATATGATACTAATATATTCAAGTATAACTCCTGTTCGCCTCACTTTACTAATTATAGCAACATGTCGTTCAATTTTCTCACACATTGTGTTTTTAAACAAGAGGGCCAACTATCCAATCTTATTTCGACTGTTGAGTGTTTTCCGGTTTTAATTTTAGACCAACCGCCTTCATTCCCTTCAGATTATTTTTATTTTAGTTTTCCTTCTACTTTTCTCATTAAGTATTTCCTGGAACTCTGACTTGTAGGCCTACTGAGTTTCCACCAGAACTGACAGAGTACCTTCGTACCGGAACTAGTTCCAGGCGTTATAAAGCTCAGGCAAACGAAATCCACTAACAGGTTTTTTAAAAGACAAATTCCCATTTTCTGAAACGTAGTTACGTCGTTTTCTTTGAACTTCCCGTACCTTGACGGACTAAAAACTTCATCATTACCACCCCTACCCAATTTATAGTCTAACAATCAAATATGTCTTGTTCTAAGTAAGGTTTTCCGCAGAAAATCTAATTTGTTTAACATTTTAAATTTATACCCGCCTCTAATTCATTATTGTTGAAGCTATGTTACTGTGATTGTTTTGTACGCACGGGTGCTTTCAAGGTCTAACGGAATGGGCCTATGCCAGGCTAGGACAGAGTATTTAGTCTGAGAGTTTAACTCTTACATAAGGCCAACCGGGAGTAAAGTCATGGGCCGAACCAATCAGATTGTTCGGAAGGTTCTACTGATTCTGAGTAGTTTTGGAAAAGCGGTTGAAACAGTAGCGTTTGGTTGGAGTATTCTCTCGTCCTAAGGGCGGTCACCAATACACTATACCAAGACTTAACTAGTCGTGCTACCAAGCCCATCCGTTGCGGGCCTAACACTGATCACCGGGCGGGAATCACGAGTTTGAGGTTCGATTTGTGGTAGCTTGGTTTCACATCCTCGTTAGTAGATAGCCCAAGACTTTCACCTAAACACGTATTATGTGACTTGGAGGTTGAGTTTGGCTCGAAGGTCGAGTTGGAGGACAGGTATTCCAAGTCACCACTCTTTTTTTTCACCATCTTTCTATTCATAAAAGGTTCTTTTACGAACGCGCCTATAAATGTACGCAAAGGTATACGTGTCCTGGTATGTTAAATGGGAAGAAACAATTTTATGGTGTACTAGGCACGGGTATTCATTAAACTCTAAATTTCGACTTTTTTACAACTAACCATTTTAAATATATTAAAATAAATTTTAAGCATTTAGTTTAAGTTCAGCCTTTGCTCCGTTGTCGTCTTTCAACTGGGTTGGAAATAAATGTCTGGATACGCAAAAAGGAAAAAGCATTTGCCCCGTTGTCTTCTTTCAACAGGGTTGGAAATAAATG
The DNA here is from genome assembly GCA_036971475.1 of Prosapia bicincta. Classification (NCBI taxonomy): domain Eukaryota; kingdom Metazoa; phylum Arthropoda; class Insecta; order Hemiptera; family Cercopidae; genus Prosapia; species Prosapia bicincta. The sequence goes on from JBAIZL010000005.1 coordinate 120,439,931, forward strand.
TTTGGGTACGCAAAAAGAAAAAACAGTAGATTTAGTTTTTTTATGCATTTAGGGCTAACTAGTGACTATTGTTGTCACAAAAGAATAATGTACACTAATGAGAATAAAATACAAAACAGGAATTGCTGTGTTTAAAGGTGAAAGAGCATTTGTGCAGGGTCTGTCTGAGGTAGAGAGGTGCCTAGCAGTTACGTCCTTTGTAGGAAGAAGGAAGGGTAATGATGAGGAGCCTGATACCGGGGTACGAAGAAAAGCCGCTTACCTGATGCAGACCTGCTCTCAGCTGACTCTCTACTCGCTGGAGCAGGTTACGCCTTCAACAATACAGGTGTATTGTTGAAAATACGGTGTCATGGAGCTCAGAGACACCGGAGAGACGAGCCATTCTCTACCACGATTACCGAGAAGTGTGTACATAGTAGGTCAGAGGAAATTATGTTTCCAGTGGCCAATACCGTTTTCCTGAAACACACCTTTATACGAGAACCACGTGTTCAAAATAATGGCCTTATTTAAACACAATCAACAAAAACTGTTTCGAAAGGTAATTTTATTAACACTTAATATACATTTCAGTTACTAAGTAAACATCTTCAGAAGTACTAGCTGATAATAATATACAAATGTTTTTAAATAACAAAAATTCTCCGCACGTCACCCTATTACTAATGGACCTAACCAATTACGAATCAACACGATACAGACATCAACATCCAATGAGGCTGAACTTTAAAAACAATCAAGTTGTAAGTAAAAACTTAATACTACACAGGTTAACAAATTTTAAATAAAATAATTTAAATTAAATCAAAATATTTTATAGTTACACCTTATTATTGTAAGATATTATAAGATACAAGATTACAAGATATTATTCTAAGATAATAGATTCTTACATGAATTGTATTTTAATTGAATGGTTAATTTTTAAAAAATCGTTCAGCTTGTATAGTATTAAGTTTGTCCTTGTAACGGACTTTTTAGATCCGCCTCTTTTTAAGTAGACGTCCGTATCGTGTTGATATGTGATTGGATGAATCAGTTAGTAGTGGAGAGGTGGGGAATTTTCGTTATTTAGGAATATTTTTGGATTATTTTAGCTAATCTTTTAAAGATTGTTACCTGAATCGAAACTTACATAAACTGTTAATCTGTAGTTGGTAAATTATTTTTTTAAAAGTTGTTGTTATTGAGATTTTATTGCGCTTAATTAATTCATATTCCACAGTTTCTCAAGAGAATAAATAGCAACAGCTTTAAAATAAAAGGAAACCAATGCGTAGGAAATACAGCAGGTTGTGCAGCAGAAAAAGTTTAAAAAAGCATTTGTATTCTAAAAAGCAACACACATTTCTTAACCTAAAACCATGAAACTTGGTATATCAAAACCACGGTTAATTTTATTACAAGAAAATGCAGAACTACTTTATGTATTGTTAAGTGTGAATATAACTTTTCCAAAGTCTGGCAACTCAGTGTTAGGTAACTATGATCGCCAGCGGCATAAACACAGTAAAACCACCGTCCTAAAATTTATCCGAAAATAAGTTTAAGGAAATCGATTGAAAAATTTAAAACCTCGTAATAAGCTTCCGGAACTAATGAGTTTCATAACATTCTCCTGATTCGACGGAGGCATGAAATTTCCCTGTCACAGAAAAAACATCAACATATGGCTATTTTATGGATAATATCACTGAAAAGGAAATAAAAACGACTGGTGCCGGAATTCTTAAACAACGTAACTTATTATTCGTATATATTTATTATTATTATTATTTTTAATATTTCACTCAATACTGGCCTACACAGTCTTCTGTTACCTAAGTAGGCTACATTGGAATTTCTTGTCTCTTTCGTGGCTTGAACTAAAGTTCAAAATTCCGTGACTTCCGTATCGGGAAGATGCAACGGAACTAGAGGAGGATAGAGAACTAGAGGATGAAAAAGAACAAGAATAGGATGGGAAACAAGAGGATGGAGAGGAACTGGAGAAGCAAGATAAATTAAAAGAGGAAGAGGAATTAGAGGAGTAAGATAAACTGGAGGAAGACGAATTAGAGGAGTATGGGGAACTTAAGGATAAAGAAGAACTAGAGGGAGAGAGGAAATGGAGGAGAAAGAGGATCTGGAGAAGGAAGAGTAACCAGAGGAGGAAAGAGAACTAGAGAAGGAAGAGGAACTGAAGGAGGAAGAGAAACTAGAGGTGAAAGAGAAAGTGAAGTACAAAGAGGAGCTAGAGAAAAAGAGGAGGTGGAGGAGGAAGAGGAACTGGAAGAGGAAGAGGAACTGGAGGAGGAAAACGAACTAGAAAAGAGAGTGAAGGAGGAAGAGGAACTATAGGAGTAACGAGCTGAAACTGTAGTTTACATACTATACTTGTATATCAATTTTACTAATAGACGGTTTCCATGGTAAGAAGTATTAATGTCAGGATTTGTATGTTTTTCAATGCACTTTCATCTTGTTTCTGCGAGAGAAGAAACGACATCAGCTTATTAATGACTTGGCACCACGCAGTAAGCGCTACTCCCATCATACGCCTTGAATTCCTTTGCAATTTTAATTCAACTACTTTATAACAATACACCCTCGACAGGAGGCCAAAACATAGGTGGAAGAAAATAGGATCAAGGAAGGTACATGACGGTTCGTTAGTACTAACTTGTAGGAGACGTAGGCTAATTTATGGTACTAATGGCGTGTATGGGTAAGATTATTTACCCATATATCGTATAGATATAGCTGCTACCTTATTATAGAGATGGGGTATACGCGATACTCGTAGGCTATATTAGTATAGTGTTCCTTGATTTAATTTATTACAAATATTTAATTAACAATATATATATATATATATATATATATATATATATATATATATATATATATATATATATATATTAGGGATGGGCCGATTCCTAAAATTTTCGATTCCGATTCCGATTCCGATTCTAAAATTTTCCTTTCGATTCTCGATTCTTTAGTCGATTCTCGATTCTTTCAAGTTATATTAGCTTACATGCTAGTTCTCTAATAATTAATTTAGTTAACATCTTGGTCATATGGCAAAACCTTTTAAAAGTTCTGTTTTAATGTAATAGGCTACACAAAACCTTCAACCGTGAGAGTGATATCTGTCTATAATATAATTTATTAAGGTTAAGTTTCGGAGGAATAATACAGTGTTTCTGTTATCCGTCTATTCGCTCAACCGTCATGGCCACGGTTCCGACGGTGACGGTTAATCGAGTTTTTACTGTACTTTTTTGTGTTTTGTTCTGACATTGAGTGAGAGAGAGAGAGAGAGAGAGAGAGAGAGAGAGAGAGAGAGAGAGAAAGAGATAGAGAGACGAGCGATGTCAAACGACCAGAAATGGTTACGATCTTGATTGCTGTAGCTTCATAAATAATAATATTTTCGTTTACTTTAATCATTTAATTCATTCAAATCAACTAATACATAAATAAGACATAGTTGGTAATTAATTATTTTTCCACACAAATATAATAAATTTTGGTAATAAATTTTGTTTGGTAATAAATTACTCCACACGCATATTTTAATAGTTAACAAAATAGGAATCGGAATCGATGCTTTAATGAATGAAGAATCGAGAATCGACGATTCCTCGATACCACCTAGAATCGACGATTCCTGGAATCGAGAATCGGAATCGGCCCATCTCTAATATATATATATATATATATATATATATATATATATATATATATATATATATATATATATATATATATATAATTTGTTACAGTCCTGGCATTTTAAATGTTGGTATACTGTTCCAATAAAAAAATGCTGGAACTATTATCTAGCAAAAATGTTTAATTATATACATATATATGTATGTATATATATATATATATATATATATATATATATATATATATATATATATATATGTGTGTGTGTGTGTGTGTGTGTGTGTGTGTGTGTGTGTGTGTGTGTGTGTGTTATTACTTCTTTTAACAAGCATCCAGCTGCTAAATGCAGCCGATGGCCCGATGTCCTGTACACACTGCCTCTCGTAGTGTCCAGGACGAGCAACTATTTAGGATGGGGTCCAGCTCATTAATCTTTCCTGTGAGTGTATCCCTGGAGCGACATAGGTGCAAGATATGTTTCACAGATTCCGCCTTCCTGCACCAAATGACCCATCCTTGTTCTCGCGGCTGAGCTGGAGTTGGAGTTTCAAGCATAGGGCCTAGCCACTGGAGCACCTAGCATTTCCAAAGATCTAAGTCTCTAATATTCTGAGATCGTTTTAAGAGAAGCGTATCACAAGTACTACCAACACAATGTTGCGATAGCTTAATCACTAAACCATTCACGAAACTAGCTGATCAGCTGATCGAGTACACATGCAGACTATTTCAGCAATTTTTTTATCGCCTAATAAAAACAAAGCAGCTAAGGTTGTATTTTTTTGTTGTCTGAAGGTCATTGTTACTGTTTGCAAAATTTTACGTCTCTAGCCTACGGTATATCATTTGAATGTGATAAAAATAACCTTTGATCTCTAAACTTGAGCAATAAGAGTTCAAGAACTCTGTCGCCTTAAGTTATCGGACGAACCTAAGCAACTTTCTATTATCGGATACAAAAGGTTTTTCCACTATTGCTTTAATCTAGACGTACTTGCAAGGTCTTTAGTAACAAACGTTATCGGAGTCAGATATCAATTATTCCGCATCGTAAATATGGATTTATACAAAAATAATGTTTTTTGTATGGTAAGGTATTACATGGCGAAAAAGTGAAAGATAACATATTGTGAAAAATATAAAGGTATTATCATACTAAAATAATTAGGTTATTTAATTTGCACGAGTCTATAATAATATAAGCCGAAAGGAGATTATAAGATTAAATAACACGAAAGATTATAACGTAAAATAATTGGAAGGATTGAAACTTAGAGTAATGCGGAAGGAGGTTTAAAGGTAAAATAAAGCAAGATATTGTAACAAAAAATAAGACGTAACATAAAGTTGTATAAGGCAATAAGAAAGGCTGTAAGTTAATGTGAGATATAAGATTATAACGTAAAATAATTGGAAGGATTGAAACTTAGAGTAATGCGGAAGGAGGTTTAAAGGTAAAATAAAGCAAGATATTGTAACAAAAAATAAGACGTAACATAAAGTTGTATAAGGCAATAAGAAAGGCTGTAAGTTAATGTGAGATATAAGATTATAACGTAAAATAATTGGAAGGATTGAAACTTAGAGTAATGCGGAAGGAGGTTTAAAGGTAAAATAAAGCAAGATATTGTAACAAAAAATAAGACGTAACATAAAGTTGTATAAGGCAATAAGAAAGGCTGTAAGTTAATGTGAGATATAAGATTATAACGTAAAATAATTGGACGGATTGAAACTTAGAGTAATGCGGAAGGAGGTTTAAAGGTAAAATAAAGCAAGGTATTGTAACAAAAAATAAGACGTAACATAAAGTTGTATAAGGCAATAAGAAAGTTAATATGAGATATGAGATTATAACGCAAAATAAGACAAAAGTTTATAAGGTAATAAAATGCAAAAGACAATATGGCGAAATATTATAAGGTAATATAATGCTAAAGGAGATGAAATGATAAAATTAGTAAGGCAAAAAGTCGTAAAACAGTATAAAGCGTTAATTATAATATTATTAAAAAAATAAAGGACGAAATGTTATAAGGCTCAATAAGACGTGTATTAGGTCTATAAAGTAAATAAGGCGAAATATTGTAAAGGTAAGCCTAACTCAAGGAAAACTATACAAAATAAAATAAGACAAAACTTTATAAGATGAAAGGGTGTAAGTTAATGGAAGATGAAAGATTATAACGTGATACAAAAAGAAATGTAGCCTCGGAAAAATGAATTCAGTCACAGAAGGTAAGAGATAAACAAGGATAAACGTGGTTCGAAATTGTGTAGGGCTAGGTTCAAATTTTCGGAACAGCTGTCCATTATCCCTTACTAATGCCAACACGATTCAAACCGAATCCGAAAATTTGACCCTAATCAGCCCATCGAGGCCCAGGGTTAGAGCTACGAATAGGATCTAAAAAAACCAAAAACTTAAAGTGAAACAGCGAGAAGAACAAGCAGGCAATGAATACATAACTGAGATAAATGTATACACGGCATTAAGTATGTGCAAAGGTACGAATATGTAAAAGTTGAAAGGTTACATTATATTCCTATAACATTTTTATGATTTTTTATTATAGGGAGAGAAAATTTACAACCTTTCGCAAGGAAAGACTTTTATAAATCTTTATGTTAAATAAAACTTTTTTCTGATGAAGGGTGGTACATTGTTCTGCAATGGCTTCCTAGTCATGTCGGCATTGAGGGAAACGAACCAGCTAGCGAAGAATGGTAACACCTTACCACAACCTGATAATTCAATACCCCTATTGACTTTAAGAGGAGTGATTGAAACAACGATTAATGAAAGAACAAGGGAAAGCCAAAAATACGAGTGCCGGAAAGATATGGAGGGGCCTGGCGCACACAGTGCTAATACCACATAGCCTATCTAGAGTGGAAGCTGTTGCTAAATTCAGAATGCTTACGGGCCATGACTATCTGCAAGTCCACTTAAATAAAATAGGATTAGCAGCCTCGGATATTTGCCCTCTATGGACGGGCCACATCTTGCACAGCTTTGCAAGGCGTGGAAGAGAAAAGTCAGCATTGTCTCTCCGGGAGGCTGGGCCGAGAATGGCAAAGATGCCAAGATCTGGCATTCGATAAAATAATGTAAAACTCTCTTTCTGAGAATATTAGTGAGGCAACTGTCCCCCGTGCGCCACTTATGGTTTCATTGAGAATAAAAGACTAGGATATTTCTGTAGTTAGAACAACACGCAGTTTTCAAACCAAAAAACTGAATGTAGCAAAAAGCTGTTATATTTACGTCAATGCTTTAAAAACTGGTAACCTATTAAATTGCGTTGTGACGAAGTAGGTAGCCTTTAGATAGACGTATATTGTAAAATGTAATGTACTCGCTCTGAAACAAAAAATATTATGCTTTTTGCATCTTTAAATTTAACAAAGCAAGGCTCTACTACATTATACAGTCTTTCGAAGATATAGATTTCTAAATATAACACACACAGATACAGACACAGACACAGACACACACACACACACACACACACACACACACACACACACACACACACACACACACACACACACACACACACAAACAAACACACGCACACACACACACACACACACACACACACACACACACACACACACACACACACACACACACACACACACACACACACACACACACATTACCGCTTATCCGACAGAGATCTGCTCTATTGCGAGTAAAGAGATATCTCTATTCATTACTTCCTCTTGTAGAAAGAAGGATAAGGATGTGTGGGTATTAACGTAGGTTGTAGGAATGGACATAATTACTCCTGGTAGAGGGATAAGAGGAAGGGGGTATCGCATCAAGCGAACATGACCGCTTACCCGATAGAGACTTGAGCTATTGCGAGTAAAGAGATATCTGTATTGATAACCTCCTCTATAACTTACCTTTTTGAGGCAGACTTGTTACACAAATATTTGCTATATGACTTCAGGGAAAACAATAACTACACTGAAACTTCCTTAAAGCAATAAACAAAACTAAACCATAACAGTTTTCGTACAAATAGAGCATTTTTACTTTTAATTTCAAGGACCAGTTCTATCCAACTAGACCAATTGATTTCAGCAGTAACTAATGCTACGTTACAGTAAATAAACATATAAATTTACTACAAACTTATAATTGATATCGTAAATCAAATATAACATCTAAAAAAGGAGAACAGCTTTTCGAGTATATAAAAAGTAACCTTGCGAACAGCACAAGTGAATCGTAAACTGCCAAAAAAGGGGCATTTTTTGGCAGTACCAAATTGACAAAAATTAAGAGAAAATATTTACTCAATTACAAATCATCATGTGTAGATATGTCAAGACATATTAAACAATAATTCGCCCAATGGGACGCAATATCGAAAAGTCAAATTCTCGCCGCAAAGAAATCGTCCATGTTCGAAACCCAGTCGCATAAATTGCCTAATATCGAGAAGACAGGTAACTGGCAATCACAAAGAAATCATCCGTATGCGGAACCCAGTCGCATTATTGCTTAATATTGAAAAGACAATTTACTGGTAAATCGCAAATAAATCATCCGTATGGGGAACCCAGTCGCATAAATCGTTTAATATTGAAAAGACAGGTTACTGGCAAATCACAAATAAATCGCCCGTATGTGGAACCCAGTAGCATATATTGCTTTAGTTTTGAAAAGACAAGTTCCTGACAAATCACAAAGAAATCATTCGTATGCGGAACCCAGTCGCATAGATTGCTAAATATTAAAATGACAGGTTACTGGCAAATCACAAAGAAATCGATCTTATGCGGAGCCCAGTCGGATAAATTGATTAATATCGAGAAGACGGGTCACTGGCAAATCACAAATAAGTCATCCGTAAGCGGAACCCAGTCGCAAATATTGGTTAATATTGAAATGTCAGGTTACTAGCAAATCACAAAGAAATTGATCGTATGAGTAACCCAATCGCATAAATTGCTTAAATATCAAGAAGACAGGTCATTGGCATATTACAAAGAAATAGTCCGTATGCGGAATCCAGTTCCATAAATTATTTAATATCGAGAAGGAAGGTACTTGGCATATTGCGAATAAATCGTTCGTGTTCGGAACCCAGTCGTATAAATTGCATAATGTAGTGAAGACAGGCCACCCATTCTGCCCCAAAAGCCAAATAAATGCAAATGGTAGCTACTTATGTAATGAAACAAAATACTGTTTTAAATAGAGTTTAAAAAAAATAATAAAACGCGTTTTTAAAAACAACTAGTAGCTATTAATATTGTTTTCTAGATTTTACAGATTCATCCATTGTTTTAATATTAGACGGGTGTTAATATATCAGAAAATATTTAAATTGGCGGTCGTACTGACTTCCTACATTTCTTACAATTATTTAATAATAACTGAGTAAATAAATTGGAATTTTTATTAGTATTTTTAAGTTTAATAAAACTCAGTATTACAATCTATTAATAATCCCCATCCACCCAGTATTAGAATATTAGGACAGTATATTCATTTGTATAGGCTTAAGATATCTGTATGGATGTAAAAAAAATATGTTTTTTATTTTTTCAAACCGTGTTTCTAAAAACTTTTCATTTGAATAATTATTTTCAGCGTTTAAAGCTAGTGTGACTTTTTTAAATATAAAATCATTAAACCTATCTATTAATAATAAATGAATCCATAGGCGTCACGTTGACGTAGGAGTCTTGCTTCAAGTTCCTTATCGGCCTCACTTGAGCCTAATTTAACTACTTTCTCCATATTACTCTCGCGTCCGACATTGCGTCGCTTTTGGGAAATTTCTATAGCAATTTATATTTAGGTTAATTCTGGTAAAGTGCTTATTTTTGGACTAGAAAAAGAGATAGGCGACTTCCAGAATTACTTCGGATACAGTATATATAATTCAGATATTCTTTGTTTTCGTCCATCAGTCCAGTATTATTGCACTGTCATCCAATCTTGAGCTATGTTGAAAACATTTGTCTCTAAGGACGTTAGTATATTCAATTGGAAAATATGTTACTGTACAAAAAATTGAGTTAGCTAAAAGATTTGTAAAAGCAGTTCAAATGATATGGCAAAGCTCTACTTACTTTAGTTGTTTCCTTTTTTCTGCGAGTCCGAACATGTCCTTGTAGGAGTTGTTGTTAGTCATCCCCGTAGAAAATCCATTTACTGTGGCTGACGGGAACAGATCCGTGGTTTCTTTCTTCTCCTCTTCTGAAGCGTCCACGTTATTAATTTCATCTTGTTCATCGCCGACAATAAAGTTCACTGCTTTCTGTTCTGAAATGCCATTTACAAGTTGAACTTCCATACTCGACCCACCTGTGCTGGACTGGTTGCTGCTGGATGGGCTTCCTGTTAAGGAATCTGAAACACAAGCAAAACCGACATAAATTATTTGTTGAAACATTATGGAACCTTAAGTACTTTTTATTTTTGATAACCACGGTCTAATTACTTTTTTAAAATTCTATAGTATTTTTGTAGGTATTTTCTATTTTAATTAACAATCGTGTATAAATAATGTTCAATATTCTTTTAAACATCCTTTGTAACATCAATATCTTCTCTAAATTCTTTCGTAGCAAACAATTTCCTTTCTAACATCGATAAACGTATCATCTCTAACACACTTTGTAACAAAATTATATAACATCCTTTGTAACATCAATATCTTCTCTAAATTCTTTCGTAGCAACAATTTCCTTTCTAACATCGATAAACGTATCATCTCTAACACACTTTGTAAGAAAATTATCTAACATCCTTTTTAACATCAATATCTTCTCTAATGTCTTTCCTAACAACAATTTCCTTTCTAACATCGATAAACGTATCACCTCTAACACACTTTGTAACAAAATATCTAACATGCTCTGTAATATTATTATCTATTCTAACATCCTATTTAATATAAATTTACGCCCTTAAATCCCTTGTAACAACGTGTTTAACATCAATACCCTCTCTCAAATATACTTTGCAACATTAATATTCCTATATCCCTTCTCTAACATCCATAGCAATGAAAATATCCTCTTCAGCACTGTTTGTAACAGCAACTTCCGTCTAATATCTTTTTTAACATCAATACACTCTTTCAAATATACTTTGCAACATCTATATCCCTATATCCCCTCTTTAATATCCTTAGTAATGAAAACATCCTCTTTAACACTGTTCGTAACACCAAATTCTTTCTACCATCAATACCCTCCCTCAAATATACTTTATAACATAATTATCCCTTCTCTAATATCCTTAGTAATGAAAATATCCTCTTTAACAATGTTCGTAGCACCAAATTCTTTCTCAGATAGTTTTAACATCAATACCCTTTCTCAAATATACTTTATAACATAAATGTCCCATCCATAATGGTCTTAGTAATGAAAATATCCTCTTTAACACTGTTCGTAAATGCAAATTCTTTCTAAGGTAGTTTTAACATCAATACCCTCTCTCAAATATAGTTTGTAGCATCAATATCTGTTCTCTTGGTAACAAAAATACCCTCTCTGTCACCAATATCTTCTGCAACATCCTTTGTAATAATAATATCCTCCTTTAACATCTTTTGTAGCACCAATTTGTTCTGCAACATAATTTATAATATCTATATCTTAAAACATCCGTGTAACATCAAGGTCATCACCAACATCCTTTGTAGAGAAGCTCGAATGGTTAGACCAAATAATCAATAAAACCATGAGTCGCAGAAGTCTTGTCTTATTTTATTACTCTTAAATATCAAACATATTCATTTTTTATATATATTTATATTTTTTTATTTAGATTGAGAAGAAATCAATGACTGCTCTCGAGAAACCACGGAAACAAAGATAAAGTGATTTAAAAACAACTAAAAATATTTCAGGAAATTTGTATATAGTATACGTATAGTAGGGTAATTTGTAAATTCATATATACCATTTTGTGTCTCTGAACTTCAAATTTGACAGTGTCTAATTTTATCTAAAGGTGAATATTATTATTACTAAATCATGTTTTCTGTTATTATCTACGTTTCATTCTTTGTTTTCGTGGCTTAATTATTGTGGGTGGTAGGGGTGCAAGATGTGTGCCAAATTGAAGAGCTCTACATAGGCCAATTCTGGCCCTGAACAGTGATTTGCAATCCTGTGATTTAGTAACTCTTATTTGAAAATCATAGTTCGACCTGTTACGTGGCGTGTCTAACTAAACTGTCACGTAGTGGCCAATATTCGTGACGCGAGAACCCAAACCGTTCACAATCCTCACACCCATTTAGGCGAACTAAGAAGTTGATCTTAAACTGCCCTTTTTGTAGGGGGGGGGGGGTTGAGGTCGGTACGGCATGTATGTCAATCACTGTTTGACAAACGGAACGAACGAAATTAACTGGAAATTAGAGCCTGTTTTTTACTGCTATTGTGTTTCTCAGTTTCTCTTTCTCACAGTGTGATGGCCACTCGTTGTGTTTTTAGGATGATCGTGATCGCTAAAGAAAGTTCTGAAACAATTTTGGTTGCAGTAGTTCGTTATTCATTTATAAATAATTTCTTTCATTTAAGTCGATTACTTTTAGATGTTAATTTTATTTATATTATTATTTATTATTTTTACCAAATATTACATAGTAAATACAGTCCACACATAAAAGTAAAATATCTAGAGTGAACAAAAGAAACAGCAGGAAACGAAATCGGAGCGTAATGTAAACATTGTTGGCTGAGGACGAATATGATAAGGAACGACAAATAGCATTCTGTAATGATATTTTGCACGCACGCGCGCAAGCACACACACACATACAAAACTAATAATTAATATAAAACAAGGTGAAGGAAACCAGACGGGCCCACTCTACCTGGACCTATGGGGTTTTCCATGAAGGTTCCCATTATGACTCTTCAACAGGATTCTCTATCGTTCTCGGTTTCCGCTCGATTACACTTATCAGTGAGACCTTCATGTTTCTTGAAGGCACTTTTAGTTGGCAGATAACTACGGCCAGTGTCACATTATTATATTCACAGTATACCCGTCTCACCATGGAGAGTATGTTTGATAGTATCACTGCGTTCCGTTCACACATTTCAAAAAGTGGTATGAATAGTTTTCTAAAAGACTATAAACTGGTGAAACCACCAGTAAAGTGTGTGAAGTGTGGTGCAATGATGCATCTCAATCGCAGAGCAAAGGACAATATGATTTATAAATGTGGGATTGGTAACTGCAGAGCTAAAAAACACGTAACAGACAATATCATTGGATTAGCTCGAGTTACTCCACTTCAACCGCTCACAGTTCTGGTAGCGTGGATATTGAAATATCCGTTCTTGATTATTGTTGATTGTGCGAAACATTTGAATTAGTAATATACAAATTGAATTATTGAAATATTGAATTAGTATGAATATAGATATTTATGTCATAGAATAGAATAAACAAGACAAAGCCAATTCCGGCCACTTGATGTAAACAATAGATAGGTAGTTTAGATAAGTCCTACATTAAGAAGAATAAGAAGACAATGCTACTTTTAGAGTCTTCATGTAAACATGATGGCTATATATCAGGTGACTCCCAAGATTAAAAAGAAATGATAAGGCTCTCTGGGCCGCTTTGGGTAAAATCAGCAAATTGTTGTTTACTATTTTAAATTAATTTTCCACATCACTTGGAGCGGCTTGAAAAACGTCATCAAATGTTTCGTAAGTATTTATTTTGTTCTAGTTTAATAATTTCATTATTATATGCTGAAAAATATGGTTGATTAGTTATAATAATCAAGTTATTTTTGTTGGTGGTTCACTGTTTATACGAAGTACAGTATATATGGCCAATGTGTAACTGCGCCATTATCATCTGTGAGCTTCAGCTTATCGAGTCGCTGTGCCTGCTGGTTTGCAAAAGCGTCTTTATTAAAAGATAAGGGCTCACTAATATTTCTTTCCAAATGGAAAAGTTGAAATTTAATAACAATAAGCTACCGCTAAGGGTATAGCACAAATCCTACCTGTTCATCTATTGTTGGGGGGGGGGCTCTCTGGTTTTCTTAACCAGACAATCATACTGACAAGGTCAACTCATATTACCTAACATCAATAAGTAATTGCATCTGACAATCACTGTTAGAAATCACAAGCAGCAATCACAGTTTGACCTGTTAGTGTGAAATCACTGTTAGTCACATCACTGGTCCTGAACAACTGCTCTTAAACAATAACGCAAATCTACCAAAACAAGGAAAACACTGGGGGGAAATTGTTTGTAGTTAAAATACTGTGAACCACTTCCTTGCTATTTTATTATTCGCCCGTGCAGGGCTCGCATGCAGCATGGAACGTCATTGGGAATTCCTTTCTAATGATCAGTATTTGATAATTTAGTTACTTATTCTTTTAAAGTATTCCGTATCAAAGCCAATTTCTCTAATAATTGTTTCATAATTGTTGAACTACCCATACAAAATTCTAATGCAAAGGATTTAAACGTGTTTCCCGTTGGAAATAGCCTGAAAATTTTATGACACTGCAGTACGTAAAAAAAATAAGCCTCATTTTTAAAAACCCAATTGAGTGAATTAATCCAATTGAGATGATTTTACAAGGGAAATGAGATATGTGTTAAATTGCCTAATTTCGGCAATAGCTGAAACAGGAAAAGGAAGTACGTTTACTTCGATCAACGTTGATTCTCACCAGTGATTTTGTCGCCGAGTGTAAGTAATTCCAAATTATGTGTCGCGATCTAGTTCATGTGCGACAGAAACGCTGTGTAGCCTTAACATTAAAGAAATCCATGCAACTTCAATGAACAATAGCTGCTTATAGTAACAAACTGTATAAAGGGAAAATCAACATGATTAACATCTTCTTCATTATTTGAGAAATAACGCTTATCGTGCACCAAGAGCTAGTGGTAAATCCAACTTGAAAATGAAAGAGTATGAAAATAGAAAAATAAAGCTTCTGGTATAAGCCTTTGTTTGAATATATATATATATATATATATATATATATATATATATATATATATATATATATATATATATATTTAATATGTTTTCTTGTTTAATAATCTAAAACAACATAGTTTATTCAAATACAAGAATATTTATTAATTTATATTCAAAGCTTTTCGTTGGTAAACAGTACCAACGAAAAGCTTTGAATATGAATTAATAAATATTCTTGTATTTGAATAAACTATGTTGTTATATATATATATATATACTATATAATATATAGTATAGCTCTGAAGATGCTAATACCTATTTTATTGGTGAAAACCTTTTAATAGAATATAAATTAAAACTATTCTTGTATTTGAAATATTTTTATGTAATAACTACATTACAAGAAAACGTATCACCATATTTAATATTTATATATCACTTACACTTTAATGTACTTAACAAGAATAT
Source organism: Prosapia bicincta (assembly GCA_036971475.1). Lineage (NCBI taxonomy): Eukaryota > Metazoa > Arthropoda > Insecta > Hemiptera > Cercopidae > Prosapia > Prosapia bicincta. The sequence goes on from JBAIZL010000005.1 coordinate 120,455,020, forward strand.
TACTTGGTATATTTGCGATATATTTGACAACTATTAGTTTTGTGCTCTTATTTTCAAGCGTTTTAGAAGTCTCCTATAATATATATACATATATATATATATATATATATATATATATATATATATATATATATATATATATATGTATATATATTTCAAGTTAATACATACATGACAAAGCTTACAAATTTAAAGGTTAAATTTGTGTTCACCAAAATATCTTACTTTCCTCGTTGCTCGAGTATGAGAACACACTCTGTAGTTCGATGTACATCCTTTTCATTGCTTGGAAACCACTCATCGTGCACAAAGCGCTCGCCACTCCGCGCACACACAAACAATATCTTTATATAACTTATTCCAACTAAAGTACAACACGTTTAGAATGATTCTATGTTCATGAAATACCTGATACAAAAAAATGTATAATTATTTTAAAAGCAGTGACTAACAAACGATCAACACAACAATCGTACTTTCAAAAACAAGACTTTATTCAAAACAAAAAAATAAGTGTGTACGTTTGAAACAAACATGTCTTGTGTTACTGGAATTTGAAAAGTAAGAATAAACTTTATACAAACAAGGGTTATAAGCAAAACCATTTTTACAAATTACTGTGGAATTAAAAAACATAATATCAATTATAAATGGCACATTGAATACACAATTTAGTTAGTTTCGCGCTATAAATATGCAAATGAACTTATTCATAATAATGATAATAATAATTTCCTACCATTAATTTCCTATCTCATATCTATAAATATGGTTTAAGAGATAGACATTTCTGCCTTACTTAGATCACTACACTTCGCTGCCCATTATGATCCTACGTTTGACGCAATTATTTATTTTCACAAACTGATTCGACCAAGAGGCTGGAGGTTTGCATGTGCACTCCGGAGCTACCTGTTCCCTCGACCTCTATATACCTCGGTCCGGGCACGAGTCCAGATAACTATCATCGCCATAAGTAATTTCTCCCGAATCTCCTACTAAAAAGCCGATTTATATTGGTCTTTACACAAAGATAAATGTTCTTCTACTCATCCAAAATAAATCTACAAACTAATCACAACAGACAACTTCGAAATATACAAACTCCAGAAAAACCAACATATTTTAATAGTCAAAACGCACTCACAACCAAATACTATATTCGAACACATAATTAACAACTATACTTTGATATAAAGTAGAATAGGAATGGGTCTGTGACAGGGTAGGGATGCGGTGCTGTCAGTTCGAACGCAGTGACTCTCAACTCGCCATCGCCAGCTGCAGAACAGCAAGCTACAGCACTAGTAAATTACTCCACCACAGCTACGATGAAACTGAGCGACGAACGGAAGTTTATCGTCGAATTGGCAACAAGGCTCACCCAAGCAGCAAGATGTGAACTTTCTATTCGCTCAGATGGCGGTATCCCCTACTCCCTCTAACCAACTTCTCCTACGTAGAATCCTATTCTGTTTTAAATCAAACTATAACCTATGAACAATGACACAACACAGTATCCCAATAATACGACACGGCTCATAATAATAGGATAAGCAGCGATTCGCAGCATTGAACAATGCACTGATCTAGTGCGAAATCCTTCTGCTGAAAAATATCAGGAAAGCCGGAGACACACTTGCCACGATCCGACTCCGGTCCGATTTTGCCCTAAAATCTGATCGGTGCGGGATCGGAAAGGAATGAGCACACTGTTCTTGCTCCATTCCGATTTTACAGTAGTCCATCTCGCCACCGCCAGTCTCAGAAGGTAATGGGCGCTAATGTTGAGCGCTAATGTTGCGCTTAGCAACTGTGATTTAGCTATTATGGCTATCTGTCTGGATGTAGAAGATCGAAATTATCAGATATCGTTGAAAGATATTTTTTGTTCTTGTGTGATGTGTTTCACAAAGCTATACTGAATGATGATCGAAGGAATAAATAATGCTTATGTGACGTTCTAGACTATTTATAGATGGGCTGACATATGTTTGTCCGACAAACGTCCCACAACTAGGATACGAATAGTCTGCACTGTCGGTGCATGATCGGACTGCGACAACGGAGACGGACTGGAATAGGACGTCACGTGACGGAAAGGTGTAGCCTGTGACATGACAAATCACTGTCAATTCCCCTGTCGTGCAGTCGTCCGGCAGCATGATCAGAGTCGGATCGGAAAGTTGCATGACAAGTGTGTCCCCGGTTCAAGTAGTAGTTCTTGCCAAGTGGTTCCAATCAGAATATTTGGTTTTGCGCATTGAGACTATGGCGATAAATTTGAAATAAACATGGTAATGCGGTAATAATACTACTAAACACGAATTAAAAATATTGAAAATTGTTGAGAAAATCGCTGACTTTAAATAAATATGGTGTCTGGCTTGAGTGTTTTCTGATTATATTTTCAATATTTTGAATTCTTCTTTGCTATCATTATTGTCGTTTTACATGTTTATTTCAAATATGTCCTCAAATTAACAAAGTTAAAGATCAAGCTTTTTCAAGTGGAGATTCAGCAATGATTACTGGGCTTGCACCTGGACCCAGGGATTAAAAGGGCTGAGGCAGAAGGTTAACCACCCCCCAACCTCCAGTAGACACAGTACGGAAGTCCTTTCACGGCACCAAGAATCTAAACTGGGACTTTTAGAAGAATAATCAAGTGCACTGTCTACTGGACACAAGGTTACCGTATTTTTACAAGTCGAAATCAAGACAACCTATTTTTGGATGTAGTAGAATGTGAGAAACACTTGGACCCATGAAACTACAAGAGCAATATTAGAATTGCATATTATCATATATTATAATATAAATACCACTTAAAATACTCTACTTCTGTTCCTCAACAAAATTTCGAAGAGTAAACAATCACTGTTTAGACTTATTTATTTATTTAAATTTTATATTTGTGAAAGATCAAACGAATAACCATTTACTGTATTGACATACTGCCGATACAAAATGCGCTTGAAATTCGGGACAAACTACCGAAATTCGGGATATATTATTTACGAAACTCCGGGAAACATATTTAAAAATAGATTTTTTCGGGACGCATGGTCACCGTAACTAGATATCACTTAATTCTTTATTATGTATTTAAATACAGTTTATTCTTTAAATCTTTAAAATATGAAGTAAGCTTTTTTATTAAAATAATCTATTCTAATGTTTAAAAATCTAACGGTGTATGTGTGTGTGTGCGCGTGCGCGCGCGTGTGGGTGTGTGTGTGTTCCTCAATCAAGTAAAAATTACTTTATCCATTGAGCTGAAATTTTACATAGACATTCTTAGGGTCCCTGATCAAAAAACAGGAATATTTTTATTCAGACATTCCGTCAGGGCATCCTCCACAGCCCTTGAAAATCCCCTTAACACTTAATTTTCTATACTCCATTCATTACTTAACATGATTTAATCAGCTGATAATCACCTGTAACAGTCACTTTCAAACACATTTAAACAGCTGATAGTAATTGATTGTTGTTATTCATCTCTCTAGGTTAGTTTACTTTACAAATGTAATGTTACAAGAGCAGAAGTTGTTCCTTTTGCAGGGAACGGAAAATAAATACCTGAAATTTTACATGGACATTCTTAGGGTCCCTGGTTTTTACATAGGCCTATTTTTATTTAGAAAATCAGTCAGGGCGCCACTTCACTGACCTTGGAAACTCCCTTAACGGTAGGTTTATAAGCTATAGTTTAATATATTTACTGGGATTTAATTTCAGTTAATTAAATTCAACCCAAATACAAATTAAATCAATACAAATATTTGCCGACCCCGCGAGAAGTTATTTATAAATGCTTTCAATAATCAAGAAATGTTTACTGTTTGTTTCTGACATAAGCTAATAATAGGCTATATATATATATATATATATATATATATATATATATATATATATATATATATATATATATATATATATATATAACGTGCTTGTAGTAGCACTTACTTTGGTTTAGAATAAAAACGTCCGTTACGGAAGGCATGTGTGAGCTGCGTTCGAGTTGACAACAGAATAAACCTCCCGAAACGGCTGACCGATTCTAAATCGAAGTAAATGCTGCTTTAGTCAGTTTTCTGTATCTTGTGAAGCGTATACAAGAATTATTTCCAGCTCGTTTACCTACTTCTATTAAACATGTAGACACCCACAATATAAAAGATAAAGTAAATTATTGAAAACAGTACTGTACTACTGACAATCCAAAGTCGTTTAGGAAATTGAATTAAAAACATTCCCTGAATAAGCTAAGATATAAATACGTACTTATATAAACATTAATGGTTTCATGCATTTGTTGATAACATTTTAGAGCTAAGTTTATATACAAATAGAACAAATAATTCTCTAATTTTATAATTTTAAAAAAGAATTTTATTTAGGCATTTTGTTAAATATGTGTTTGAGTACAGTTTTCTGCCATTCCTAACGTTTCAATATTCTCCTCTGTTGAAGCGTTTCGGAGTAACTCTATTTTCAAAACTTCAATCGTACTTCAAGAGTAATCATGAAGAAGTTTTGAAAAATCGTAATCATTACAATTGAAGTATTGAAAATGGAGTTACTCCGAAACGCGTCAACAGAGGAGAATATTGAAATGTTAGGATTGGTGGAAAACTGTACTCAAGCATGTAGAAATATTCCTAACAGAAATGAAGACGAGTATATTAATAATTTTGTTAAATTTTAAAAATTGTCAATATTAACACTAGTTATAAAGATTTTAGAAATTTCAAAGAACAGTTAAATTTCCAAAATACAGGGAAGTAAACAAATAAAAGCATTAAATTTCATACAACTCTTTAAAACTTATTAGCTACTGATAAAATTATTTATTAAAGGCCAGAAAATCACGCAGTAAAAGGAATAGAATAAAGGAGCGTGGAAGATGGAAGGGTTGGGAATTAACTATGTCCCCAAAACATAAAATTTGTTCTATTTTACTTATGGCACAAGTTTTTAGATAGATTTTTCAAAAAGTATGCATTGTATTCAACTTAAATATCTTTCGATTGAAATAAATGAAAACTTTATCGCACAATAACTTTTTGAAATAAATAAAAACTTCATACCACAATAACTTTTTCATTTGTTTAACACCTTATGTACATTTCGATTGCACAGTAATCATCCTCAGAGGAAATTACAAAACAAACTACCTCTTGTATATATAAATTAGACATTACGCCGCAAGTGATTTATGTAGTTATAAAAAATATCTTTCATCTATGTTCATTTTAAAGCGCCAAATAGTCTTACATCCAAGCAAAGTTAAATAATTAATCGCGACAAATATTCTAATAATATCCGGATTCTTCGTTCACTGGATACATTGTATTTGTAATAACGTTTTAACACGATCCGTGATTATGAAAATACATGTTTTTTTAATTGTTAATTAAATATATTTCGTCTTTGGCCTATTCCTTCAAGGTCGAGTCAAGTCCAAATAGTTCACGTAATGTCCGCGTGTTAGCGCTACATTCAGTCTACTACGAAACCTACTAACCTACATTTTTTATTCTATGGACGTATTTGCATGGCCAAATAAATAAATGATTGATGAATAATACTTTAACAATAACCTTAAGCGAAAACGGTGGACAATTTATTTGTCACTAATACAAAAATATTAAGTTTTGAACGTTAAAGATTATTGGGAGACTTTACTGTACTTATAACCTCATTTTCTTGTAAACGAGCGTGGTCGGTTTTATAACTTTTCGTGTAAAAACCAACAAAACAAAATAATTAAAATGCGAGCTCTTGCAAAAACAAACATATGTTGATGACACATGAGCCTTCTAGAAGGAATTTATGAATAGACTCGAATTATGTCAAGGGTAACTTATTGAAAAAAGTAATCAAAATCTAATAAAGCAGCCTTGGTTAACGTTTTGATTTCCATTCAGTCTATCTATAGTGTATGAATAAATATATTAGGAGAAGTAAGATATTATAAACTCAATGTACTACTTAAGGCTTGTTGCGTTTCAAAAACTATAAAGATAATAATTTTCAAATTTGTTCCATTAGGTTTTCAACCAAATATAAATAAAATTAAAAAAGCAGAACCGACTTCAAAAATAAGAACCCTAATATATAATTTCTACTTACTAAAAAAATAAAAAGTAATTTTCCAATAACGAAATTATAATTTATCATAAGGTAATTTCCCACAAAATTTGGAATTCGGCACCGAATTTCATTCTTGGGCTGTATATTTTAATATACTGAACATGAAAAATAAAATGTTTTTACATGATGTTGGAGCACCTTAGCGAGTAGATTAACAAATTATGACATAAGCACAGGTTATTAAATCATTTCTTCCATATACCTGTATAATAGATTTAAGAAATTTATTAATTTATGTTACAAAAGGTTGAAGCAAATATTATCTCATATATATTCATTAGCATCTACAGTAATCACATTCAAAGAAGGTTGAATTGTTCACAATCTCTATATCTGAACGAAAAATATGAAATCACATATTTTTATCGGACAAATTGTATGGTCTTTTCCTAGAACAAAGATCAATTATCGTCCCGCATACTCTCATAATATCGAACACACGAAATTTTTATTTCGTGAGAAGAACCTAAGGTTCACTATAATTAATCATGGGAAATAAAACAATCAGAAAGTTGGGTAGGTTTGGAAATGTTTGGAATAGATTCGATGGATTAGCAAGTACAAGGTATGATAGCGGCACCGACTTCAACATTATGTGGGTAATGAGCTTATGATAAATTATATTTTCATTATTGGACAACTATGACATTCAAAAAGAACCAAATGATTTGGAAATGTATTAAGGGGTTCCCAGATTTACAGCCGTCTTTGCAGCACCAGCAAGAATCGGACACATTGTGACTGAGACCTATCTCTTTAGATTTAATCTGAGTGAATCTCCACTCTGCCCTAACTGTAGAAAAGAGGAGGAGACTCTAGACCATATTCTCCTTCGATACTCCTCACCAAGTCCACCAAGAGCAGCTCTGCCGTCTGCGCTGGGAAGCCAGGGAAACATCAAAACAATATTGATTGATAAACAGTTTTGGACCTTGGCTGCAGCAACTTATTATGGACATCGGGCCATCGGAGTCACATGACCCTGGACGTCCGCAGCAAGAAGTAAGTTATTGGACAACAATTTTTACTTTTTAGCCAGTAAAAATTATATATTCGGGTTCTTTTTTAATGTAGGTTCTGATAAAAAAAAAACTTTTCCATTTTTAGAGGTATGATTTCTAATTTCTATCTACATTATAATCGAATTTCATTTCATGCCGTTGATTATGTTGGCAAAATTACCAATATTTATCCATACAAGTTTCCGATGTATACAGTATATCGCTCTAATCATATTGCTTAGTCGTTTAAATAATTGACACGCCCTTGAACAATATGATGAACATATCAGTTTGTCACACGAATACATTGAGTAAGTTATGTTGGGAATTCTCTTGATGTATTTTCCTAAAATCCTACATATTATTTCTTATCTTGCAATTATTCTTTTTCATTTCAGTTTAAAAACGTGTTAATAGTCATGCAACGCAAAATCTCAATTAATGCTATCTTTAATAATTATTAGGAAAACTCTTTTTCTACAAATAAAGTATTATTTACAAAATAAAGTGAAAATTGATAATAAAGTTAAATTTAATGAATATATCTCTTGATATTTAATGACGTAATGAAGTTTTCACCTGAGGATTATTGAATATCTTGCTTATGATAAATGAACTATATCGTATTTACAGTGTATTTATTTTAGTTCATCTCATTGGAGTTATACTCAGTTATATAGCAATATTGTTAGACCATAAAAAAGCCGCTTTCATGAGGGGAAATTGTTGATTAAAATCAGAAGATGCTCGTTCTAAGCAGCCTTCTCAAGCAAGAAAAAAAATTTGTTGGTTTTATACATATCTTTTCCTATACTATATTTATATGCGGCAGAATACTTCATAAAATAAATGCTGTGATCGTTTATTTTACTTATTAGTTATTTTATAGTTCATAATCCTAATTAGAAAAAAAAATATTTTTCACTCAAAACAATTTTTTTAGTTAAAATTGCGTAGGTCTATTATTGTTTTTAAATCAGTTAGATTAGGATGTAACTATAGTGGGACCCCCAGGAGGGTTTCATCTTTCATTTGCAAACAAAATCACTTTTTTGGTTCAATACTTCCAACATTATAGTTGAACAAACATTAAAAAAACATACAGATCGAATACAGAGCCGCCTCCTTTTTTGAAGTCGGTTAATAAATAGGACTAAACCCATTTACGTTTTAAAATTGCCTACGGATTAAATTTGTTCAAATAAATTAATACACAAAACATTAACACTTTGTAGGTTATACTGAGCCAATATGGATGAAGTTACAGCAACTTTCCGGGCTTTTTCAGCTTATTTATAAAACCTCATGATTTTTGTAATTATTGCTCCGATAAATGAAAATGTATATAAAAATAATAAGGATGAAGTGAACTTTCATAAAATATATACTATAACTAGGCCTACTTAGAAAATAAACAAACAATTTTGAAAATTGGACAAAAGGGAAAAGAAAAATTACGACAATATATATAAATCCACCTCCCGCTTGTCCACAGCTCTATACCACTATGAATGTAATTACACCACTATGTAAACAATATAAATAAGCAAGCAACAAGAGAAATATTGTAATAAGTTTTGTAAACGGACAAAATGTCGCGTAACTATGCGTCAAGTTAGAGAGTGTACTGTTATGAGGTTTTGCTGGAAATGGTGAGCAAGCAACAAGAGACATTGTAATATGTTTTGAAAACGGACAAAATATCGCCTAATTATGCGTCAAGTTAGAAAGTGTACTGTTAGGAGTTTTTTGCTGGAAATGGTAAGCAACGGATTAAAACACTTAGTGAAATACCAAAATCTGTTATTTTACTGAAAACGAAAATGTATGAAATTAAACAAATACACAGATCCGCGCAATACTCGGGTTTCGTTAAAAAAAAGTTTGATAATGGTTTCCAGCTTGAACTGATCTCTATTGGAGAAGGATTTCAATGTCACTGAAGCGTGCCTTTCAGATAACCAAAAGTTACTTCAGATTCAAACATGATTTCTATGTAAGCAAGACAAACAGCCGGCAAGATAAAGGCCCGTACACCCATACTCCGTTTAAACAAACCTCCCTAGTGCAGGCGCCAAATGAAATTTAGTATGGAAAATGTGAGGACCGGCAACTATTCTCAGATTCTTTTACCTGAGACACCACACAAAAACCCATGTTGCCGACAGCTGTGCAGGTCCCTTAGAGCTATAAATAACAATGATTTCCCCGAAGAAAGATTGAGTGGAAAAAACTCGACCCAGGTTATAGCTAAGGTGATATATCGAGAAAAAAAAACAATGAATAAAGTAAATTGTATCAAAGTGACGTATTCAACAAATACTAACATCTGATGCCTCGCCTATGTCTACTGTTACATTTAGTTCATCATACCTCAGTTACCGACTTCCAAAGATGTTGTATATAACGCTGTGAAAAAGTATGTCAATATAAGTCTTGCACTAGGTGAAAAAATAGAAGCACTTTCATGCGACGTGGCTATATATCTTAGCAAAAACGTATTCAAGGAACAAATCAAAAATTTGTCAATTTGATATTGAGAATTGATCGTTTCATTTGCAAAAACACTTTTTGCGGTGCTTGGGCCAATATACAAGATTATATTACGGTTTGGGTCTTTTTTACAAAAGGGTAGGCCCTAAACCTCGTAAAATCCCTTTTTATACTCCTGAAGGTTTTTTTTACAAGAACAATATGTATATTAAACAAAAAATAGCACAAATTTAACAAATCTTTACCTTTTTTAATATGAAAAATTAAAAACACAAATACAAAATTATATGTTTTTGGAAGTCAGTATAAGTTAATGCCCGACCAGATAGCCTGGAACAAATCTCTACCTACGTTTCACATGAACTCACAAAGATAAGAATCAAGTACCGTAATTCTCTGCTTGTTCCACATTCTTTTTTGTTTTGTCTTTTGGCTTACGCCCAAGTAGATTCTAGTGTTTGGGTGTTAACGCCAGTTTCCGGGTCGACGTGTGTGTATGTGTTACTCAATCACGTAAAAACTACTGGACCCATTGAGCTGAAATTTTACATGGACACTCTTAGGGTCCCTGGTTAACACATAAGCTAATTTTTTTAGAAATTTCCTCAGGGCTCCGCCCCACTGGACTTCAAAACTCACTTAACACTTTTATCTATACTCCATTATACAGCGTATACAGTACTTGGTTTAATCAGCTGGTAGTAAATTGTTTGTAATAACATGTAAAAGCCAATTTTAAACACAATTAAACATGTGATAATAAATGTTTGTTGTTATTTATCTTTCAAGGTTAGTTATACTTTACACATGTCATGTTATAAGCAGAAGCTTTTCCTTCTCTTGGTTTATCAATACAATATTCGGTAAGTTTATAGTTTGATATATTTATTGGGATTTAATTTCAGTAAATGAAATTCAACCCAAATTAACCAATAACAAATTAAATCAATACAACTATACGTCAACCCCGTACGAAGGACGGGTACTCTGTTAGTAATATATATTAGCTAGGACTCTGCGCTGTACCCAGAGTGCTGAGACGGCCTCTATAGAGTGCTTCCGCCCAGTTCAGTTTGAGGACATCAAGAAAATACCTGGTAACATGGAAGCCTTAATACAGAACAATAAGCAGCAAAATATTTACATTAGCCTATCTTGGACATAGACTAAATTAATGATACAGGTCGTTACATCTATAAAAATGCTCTTATTCTGAATTTTGCCCGATCTTATTTTGTTTCATCAGGGATCGCTTAAAATATCGTCATTTGTGTACCAAAAAGGCTTCAGATTTTGAAAAATCATATAAATTAATTAAATTGATGCACAGACCAGGTTTTGATTCTATTTTGAAGGAAAAAACATCAAGTTGTTTACCACATAGCTAAACAGGTTGAATGTAACTTTCGCTGGCTATCCCATCTCAAATCGAATTCCTACCAAACTCGCACAAGCGTTTCAGGTATCTTGCTCAACTCAGGCATAGTTCTTGCTCTGAGCTATCAGACCAGACGGTCATTAAGACATCTCGAATGGCAATGAAGTTGTAAGGTACACCACATGTGCACCAATCTGAAGCAATAAAAGATTTTCCAGTAGGCCTATATCCAGGTGTACTATTCTGTCAATGGTTCTACTTTGGTAAAACAAAGGGCCCTAAAGTTCGTTCTCACTCGATGCACCAAAAACGTCAACTTTTTGGCGTTTCGAACGTGTTCTAAACTTGATGGATATTTTTATTTCCCCAAATCCTACATGCGTTTTTAAATTTACCACTTACGTGAAAAGTCGATTCGTGCCTGAAAATAATATTTTCAAATGTTGGTAAGATATCAACTACAGCCATATAGGCAGCATATGTCATATTTAATCTCGAGCTAATGGTAAAATAATATCAAAGCCAGGTCTGTAGGTAAATTGAATAAATCTATATGATTTTTCAAAACTGTATAATATATTTTCATACATCCTATATTTTATAGCAGCCTTAATAATGTAGAACAATAATGCAAATATGTAGAACAAACGGATTTGCTTCGAGAAGCTTCGATCCTGGAAGGTTAATAATTTGGACATCTGAAGAGCAGGGTTGCCAATAGGGAAAGGATATGACGCAATTTGCGCCATTATTATAGGTCTGTCAAATTTTTTATTACAATTTTTATCCTAGTAACTATCGCAATGAAATGACGTTTTACATGTTTAGAAAATCTTATCGCGTTTTTTCTACTCCGATCTCATTCTTCAACGAGTAAACTCACCATGACGGAAATACTTTAAACACGCCCACTCTTCTCACTAAAGTTTAAAATAAGGTTATTGTTTATTATAATAGTCAACGTTTTCTTTTCTTTTCAAATTTATCCGACAGATTTAAAAGTTTTGATCCCTGAACGGTCTACAAGTGTTGATTGGTTTTGCAAAATATCTACGTTTTGTTTTCGACGGAGGATTTCATGAATATGGAGAAAAGAACGGATTTAGGAGCATGCATATGCCACAGCCTTTAGGGGAGATTCACATCCTCGCTACAAAGTAAATTTAATATTAAAGTATGGGCTTTAGATTAAGGTCATATTTGGTATCTTAACGTTGCTGTTTGGTGCCAATATAGTTCTGTGATGATACACAATCATGTTTGTCCTTCGCTTCAATAAGTACACTTATAAAGATCATGTTTTGTATCTTATCTTTGCTGTTTGGTGCCAATATAGTTCTGTGATGATACACAATCATGTTTGTCCTTCGCTTCAATAAGTACACTTTTAGGGGTCATCTTTTGTATCTTATCTTTGCTGTTTGGTGCCAATTTAGTTCTGTGATGATACACAATCATGTTTGTCCTTCGCTTCAATAAGTACACTTTTAGGGGTCATCTTTTGTATCTTATCTTTGCTGTTTGGTGCCAATTTAGTTCTGTGATGATACACAATCATGTTTGTCCTTCGCTTCATTCAGTACACTTATAAAGATCATGTTTTGTATCTTATCTTTGCTGTTTGGTGCCAATATAGTTCTGTGATGATACACAATCATGTTTGTCCTTCGCTTCAATAAGTACACTTTTAGGGGTCATCTTTTGTATCTTATCTTTGCTGTTTGGTGCCAACTTAGTTCTGTGATGATACACAATCATGTTTGTCCTTCGCTTCATTAAGTACACTTATAAAGATCATGTTTTGTATCTTATCTTTGCTGTTTGGTGCCAATATAGTTCTTGATAATACCCAATCCTAGTTGATTTACGCACCAATAAATACGCTTTTAGAGGTCATCTTTTGTATCTTATCTTTGCTGTTTGGTGCCAATATAGTTCTGTGACGATGGACAATCATGTTTGTCTTTCGCTTCAATAAGTACTCTTTTGAAGGTCATCTTTTGTATCATATCTTTGCTGTTAGGTGCCAATATAGTTCTGTGATGATACACAATCATTTTTGTCTTTCGCTTCAGTAAGTACGCTTTTGAAGGTCATCTTTTGAATCTTAACTTTGCTGTTTGGTGCCAATAAAAGTTCTGTGATGATGCACAAAACAGGTTTGTCTTTCGTATCCATAAGTACGCTTTTGAAGGTCATCTTTTGTATCTTATCTTTGCTGTTTGGTGTCAATATAGTTCTTGATAATACACAATCCTGGTTGATTTACGCACCAATAAATCGCTTTTAGAGGTCATCTTTTGTATCTTATCTTTGCTGTTTGGTGCCAATATAGTTCTGTGACGATGCACAATCATGTTTGTCTTTCGCTTCAATAAGTACGCTTTTGAAGGTCATCTTTTGTATCTTATCTTTGCTGTTTGGTGCCATATAGTTCTTGATAATACACAATTCTGGTTGATTTACGCACCAATAAATACCCTTTTAGAGGTCATCTTTTGTATCTTATCTTTGCTGTTTGGTGCCAATATAGTTCTGCAACGATGCACAATCATGTTTGTCTTTCGCTTCAATAAGTACGCTTTTGAAGGTCATCTTTTGTATCTTATCTTTGCTGTTTGGTGCCAATGTAGTTCTGTGATGATGCACAATCATGTTTGTCTTTCGCTACAATAAGTACGCTTTTGAAGGTCATCTTTTGTATCTTATCTTTGCTGTTTGGTGCCAATATAGTTCTGTGATGATGCACAATCATGTTTGTCTTTCGCTACAATAAGTACGCTTTTGAAGGTCATCTTTTGTATCTTATCTTTGCTGTTTGGTGCCAATATAGTTCTGGGATGATGCACAATCATGTTCGTCTTTCGCTTCCATAAGTACGCTTTTGAAGGTCATCTTTTGTATCTTATCTTTGCTGTTTGGTGCCAATGTAGTTCTGTGATGATGCACAATCATGTTTGTCTTTCGCTACAATAAGTACGCTTTTGAAGGTCATCTTTTGTATCTTATCTTTGCTGTTTGGTGCCAATATAGTTCTGTGACGATGCACAATCATGTTTGTCTTTCGCTTCAATAAGTACGCTTTTGAAGGTCATCTTTTGTATCTTATCTTTGCTGTTTGGTGCCAATAAAAGTTCTGTGATGATCCACAATCATGTTTGTCTTTCGTATCCATAAGTACGCTTTTGAAGGTCATCTTTTGTATCTTATCTTTGATGTTTGGTGCCAATATAGTTCTGTGATGATGCACAATCATGTTTGTCTTTCGCTTCAGTAAGTACGCTTTTGAAGGTCATCTTTTGTATCTTATCTTTGCTGTTTGGTGCCAATAAAGTTCTGTGATGATACACAATCATGATTGTCTTTCGCTTCAATAAGTACGCTTTTGAAGGTCATGTTTTGTATCTTATCTTTGCTGTTTAGTGCCAATGTAGTTCTTGATAATACACAATCCTGGTTGATTAACGCACCAATAAATACCCTTTTAGAGGTCATCTTTTGTATATTATCTTTGCTGTTTGGTGCCAATATAGTTCTGTGATGACGCACAATCATGTTTGTCTTTCGTATCCATAAGTACGCTTTTGAAGGTCATCTTTTGTATCTTATCTTTGCTGTTTAGTGCCAATGTAGTTCTTGATAATACACAATCCTGGTTGATTAACGCACCAATAAATACCCTTTTAGAGGTCATCTTTTGTATATTATCTTTGCTGTTTGGTGCCAATATAGTTCTGTGATGACGCACAATCATGTTTGTCTTTCGTATCCATAAGTACGCTTTTGAAAGTCATCTTTTGAATCTTATCTTTGATGTTTGGTGCCAATATAGTTCTTGATAATACACAATCCTGGTTGATTTACGCACCAATAACAACGCATTTAGAGGTCATCTTTTGTATCTTATCTTTGCTGTTTGGTGCCAATATAGTTCTTGATAATACACAATCCTGGTTGATTTACGCACCAATAAATACGCTTTTAGAGGTCATCTTTTGTATCTTATCTTTGCTGTTTGGTGCCAATATAGTTCTTGATAATACACAATCATGGTTGATTTACGCAAAAATAAATACGCTTTTAGAGGTCATCTTTTGTATCTTATCTTTGCTGTTTGGTGCCAATATAGTTCTGTGATGATGCACAATCATGTTTGTCTATCGCTTCAATAAGTACGCTTTTGAAGGTCATCTTTTGTATATTATCTTTGCTGTTTGGTGTCAATATAGTTCTGTAATGATGCACAATCATGTTTATCTTTCGCTTCAATAAGTACGCTTTTGAAGGTCATCTTTTGTATCTTATCTTTGCTTTTTGGTGCCAATATAGTTCTGTGATGATGCACAATCATGTTTGTCTTTCGCTTCCATAAGTACGCTTTTGTAGGTCATCTTTTGTATCTTATCGTTGCTGTTTGGTGCCAATATAGTTCTGTGATGATGCACAATCATGTTTGTCTTTCGCTTCCATAAGTACGCTTTTGTAGGTCATCTTTTGTATCTTATCGTTGCTGTTTGGTGCCAATATAGTTCTGTGATGATGCACAATCATGTTTGTCTTTCGCTTCCATAAGTAAGCTTTTGTAGGTCATCTTTTGTATCTTATCTTTGCTGTTTGGTGCCAATATAGTTCTGTGATGATGCACAATCATGTTTGTCTTTCGCTTCAATAAGTTCGCTTTTGAAGGTCATCTTTTGGATCTTATCTTTGCTGTTTGGTGCCAATATAGTTCTGTGATGATGCACAATCATGTTTGTCTTTCGCTTCCATAAGTACGCTTTTGAAGGTCATCTTTTGTATCTTATCTTTGCTGCTTGGTGCCAATATAGTTCTGTGATGATGCACAATCCTCGTTGATTTACGCACCAATAAATACGCTTTTAGAGGTCATCTTTTGTATCTTATCTTTGCTGTTTGGTGCCAATATAGTTCTGTGACGATGCACAATCATGCTTGTCTTTCGCTTCAATAAGTACGCTTTTGAAGGTCATCTTTTGTATCTTATCTTTGCTGTTTGGTGCCATATAGTTCTTGATAATACACAATTCTGGTTGATTTACGCACCAATAAATACCCATTTAGAGGTCATCTTTTGTATCTTATCTTTGCTGTTTGGTGCAAATATAGTTCTGCAACGATGCACAATCATGTTTGTCTTTCGCTTCAATAAGTACGCTTTTGAAGGTCATCTTTTGTATCTTATCTTTGCTGTTTGGTGCCAATGTAGTTCTGTGATGATGCACAATCATGTTTGTCTTTCGCTACAATAAGTACGCTTTTGAAGGTCATCTTTTGTATCTTGTCTTTGCTGTTTGGTGCCAATATAGTTCTTGATAATACACAATCCTGGTTGATTTACGCACTAATAAATACGTTTTTAGAGGTCATCTTTTGTATCTTATCTTTGCTGTTTGGTGCCAATATAGTTCTGTGACGATGCACAATCATGTTTGTCTTTCGCTTCAATAAGTACGCTTTTGAAGGTCATGTTTTGTATCTTATCTTTGCTGTTTGGTGCCAATAAAAGTTCTGTGATGATCCACAATCATGTTTGTCTTTCGTATCCATAAGTACGCTTTTGAAGGTCATCTTTTGTATCTTATCTTTGATGTTTGGTGCCAATATAGTTCTGTGATGATGCACAATCATGTTTGTCTTTCGCTTCAGTAAGTACGCTTTTGAAGGTCATCTTTTGTATCTTATCTTTGCTGTTTGGTGCCAATAAAGTTCTGTGATGATACACAATCATGATTGTCTTTCGCTTCAATAAGTACGCTTTTGAAGGTCATCTTTTGTATCTTATCTTTGCTGTTTAGTGCCAATGTAGTTCTTGATAATACACAATCCTGGTTGATTAACGCACCAATAAATACCCTTTTAGAGGTCATCTTTTGTATATTATCTTTGCTGTTTGGTGCCAATATAGTTCTGTGATGACGCACAATCATGTTAGTCTTTCGTATCCATAAGTACGCTTTTGAAGGTCATCTTTTGTATCTTATCTTTGCTGTTTGGTACCAATATAGTTCTGTGATGATGCACAATAATGTTTGTCTTTCGCTTCAATAAGTACGCTTTTGAAGGTCATCTTTTGAATCTTATCTTTGATGTTTGGTGCCAATATAGTTCTTGATAATACACAATCCTGGTTGATTTACGCACCAATAACAACGCATTTAGAGGTCATCTTTTGTATCTTATCTTTGCTGTTTGGTGCCAATATAGTTCTTGATAATACACAATCCTGGTTGATTTACGCACCAATAAATACGCTTTTAGAGGTCATCTTTTGTATCTTATCTTTGCTGTTTGGTGCCAATATAGTTCTTGATAATACACAATCATGGTTGATTTACGCAAAAATAAATACACTTTTAGAGGTCATCTTTTGTATCTTATCTTTGCTGTTTGGTGCCAATATAGTTCTGTGATGATGCACAATCATGTTTGTCTATCGCTTCAATAAGTACGCTTTTGAAGGTCATCTTTTGTATATTATCTTTGCTGTTTGGTGTCAATATAGTTCTGTAATGATGCACAATCATGTTTGTCTTTCGCTTCAATAAGTACGCTTTTGAAGGTCATCTTTTGTATCTTATCTTTGCTTTTTGGTGCCAATATAGTTCTGTGATGATGCACAATCATGTTTGTCTTTCGCTTCCATAAGTACGCTTTTGTAGGTCATCTTTTGTATCTTATCGTTGCTGTTTGGTGCCAATATAGTTCTGTGATGATGCATAATCATGTTTGTCTTTCGCTTCCATAAGTAAGCTTTTGTAGGTCATCTTTTGTATCTTATCTTTGCTGTTTGGTGCCAATATAGTTCTGTGATGATGCACAATCATGTTTGTCTTTCGCTTCAATAAGTTCGCTTTTGAAGGTCATCTTTTGGATCTTATCTTTGCTGTTTGGTGCCAATATAGTTCTGTGATGATGCACAATCATGTTTGTCTTTCGCTTCCATAAGTACGCTTTTGAAGGTCATCTTTTGTATCTTATCTTTGCTGCTTGGTGCCAATATAGTTCTGTGATGATGCACAATCCTCGTTGATTTACGCACCAATAAATACGCTTTTAGAGGTCATCTTTTGTATCTTATCTTTGCTGTTTGGTGCCAATATAGTTCTGTGACGATGCACAATCATGCTTGTCTTTCGCTTCAATAAGTACGCTTTTGAAGGTCATCTTTTGTATCTTATCTTTGCTTTTTGGTGCCAATATAGTTCTTGATAATACACAATTCTGGTTGATTTACGCACCAATAAATACCCTTTTAGAGGTCATCTTTTGTATCTTATCTTTGCTGTTTGGTGCCAATATAGTTCTGTGACGATGCACAATCATGTTTGTCTTTCGCTTCAATAAGTACGCTTTTGAAGGTCATCTTTTGTATCTTATCTTTGCTGTTTGGTGCCAATATAGTTCTGTGATAATGCACAATCATGTTTGTCTTTCGCTACAATAAGTACGCTTTTGAAGGTCATCTTTTGTATCTTATCTTTGCTGTTTGGTGCCAAAATAGTTCTGTGATGATGCACAATTATGTTTGTCTTTCGCTTCCATAAGTACGCTTTTGAAGGTCATCTTTTGTATCTTGTCTTTGCTGTTTGGTGCCAATATAGTTCTTGATAATACACAATCCTGGTTGATTTACGCACCAATAAATACGCTTTTAGAAGTCATCTTTTGTATCTTATCCTTGCTGTTTGGTGCCAATATAGTTCTGTGACGATGCACAATCATGTTTGTCTTTCCCTTCAATAAGTACGCTTTTGAAGGTCATCTTTTGTATCTTATCTTTGCTGTTTGGTGCCAATGTAGTTCTGTGATGATGCACAATCAGGTTTGTCTTTCGTATCCATAAGTACGCTTTTGAAGGTCATCTTTTGTATCTTATCTTTGCTGTTTGGTGCCAATATAGTTCTGTGATGATGCACAATCATGTTTGTCTTTCGCTTCAGTAAGTACGCTTTTGAAGGTCACCCTTTGTATCTTATCTTTGCTGTTTGGTGCCAATAAAGTTCTGTGATGATACACAATCATGATTGTCTTTCGCTTCAATAAGTACGCTTTTGAAGGTCATCTTTTGTATCTTATCTTTGCTGTTTAGTGCCAATGTAGTTCTTGATAATACACAATCCTGGTTGATTAACGCACCAATAAATACCCTTTTAGAGGTCATATTTTGTATCTTATCTTTGCTGTTTGGTGCCAATATAGTTCGGTGATGACGCACAATCATGCTTGTCTTTCGTATCCATAAGTACGCTTTTGAAGGTCATCTTTTGTATCTTATCTTTGCTGTTTGGTACCAATATAGTTCTGTGATGATGCACAATAATGTTTGTCTTTCGCTTCAATAAGTACGCTTTTGAAGGTCATCTTTTGAATCTTATCTTTGATGTTTGGTGCCAATATAGTTCTTGATAATACACAATCCTGGTTGATTTACGCACCAATAACAACGCATTTAGAGGTCATCTTTTGTATCTTATCTTTGCTGTTTGGTGCCAATATAGTTCTTGATAATACACAATCCTGGTTGATTTACGCACCAATAAATACGCTTTTAGAGGTCATCTTTTGTATCTTATCTTTGCTGTTTGGTGCCAATATAGTTCTTGATAATACACAATCCTGGTTGATTTACGCAAAAAAAATACGCTTTTAGAGGTCATCTTTTGTATCTTATCTTTGCTGTTTGGTGCCAATATAGTTCTGTGATGATGCACATTCATGTTTGTCTATCGCTTCAATAAGTACGCTTTTGAAGGTCATCTTTTGTATATTATCTTTGCTGTTTGGTGTCAATATAGTTCTGTAATGATGCACAATCATGTTTATCTTTCGCTTCAATAAGTACGCTTTTAAAGGTCATCTTTTGTATCTTATCTTTACTTTTTGGTGCCAATATAGTTCTGTGATGATGCACAATCATGTTTTTCTTTCGCTTCCATAAGTACGCTTTTGTAGGTCATCTTTTGTATCTTATCGTTGCTGTTTGATGCCAATATAGTTCTGTGATGATGCACAATAATGTTTGTCTTTCGCTTCAGTAAGTACGCTTTTGAAGGTCATCTTTTGTATCTTATCTTTGCTGTTTGGTGCCAATAAAGTTCTGTGATGATGCACAATCATGTTTGTCTTTCGCTTCAATAAGTTCGCTTTTGAAGGTCATCTTTTGGATCTTATCTTTGCTGTTTGGTGCCAATATAGTTCTGTGATGATGCACAATCATGTTTGTCTTTCGCTTCCATAAGTACGCTTTTGAAGGTCATCTTTTGTATCTTATCTTTGCTGCTTGGTGCCAATATAGTTCTGTGATGATGCACAATCCTCGTTGATTTACGCACCAATAAATACGCTTTTAGAGGTCATCTTTTGTATCTTATCTTTGCTGTTTGGTGCCAATATAGTTCTGTGACGATGCACAATCATGCTTGTCTTTCGCTTTAATAAGTACGCTTTTGAAGGTCATCTTTTGTGTCTTATCTTTGCTGTTTGGTGCCAATGTAGTTCTGTGATGATGCACAATCATGTTTGTCTTTCGCTACAATAAGTACGCTTTTGAAGGTCATCTTTTGTATCTTATCTTTGCTGTTTGGTGCCAATATAGTTCTGTGATGATGCACAATCATGTTCGTCTTTCGCTTCCATAAGTACGCTTTTGAAGGTCATCTTTTGTATCTTGTCTTTGCTGTTTGGTGCCAATATAGTTCTTGATAATACACAATCCTGGTTGATTTACGCACCAATAAATACGTTTTTAGAGGTCATCTTTTGTATCTTATCTTTGCTGTTTGGTGCCAATATAGTTCTGTGACGATGCACAATCATGTTTGTCTTTCGCTTCAATAAGTACGCTTTTGAAGGTCATCTTTTGTATCTTATCTTTGCTGTTTGGTGCCAATAAAAGTTCTGTGATGATCCACAATCATGTTTGTCTTTCGTATCCATAAGTACGCTTTTGAAGGTCATCTTTTGTATCTTATCTTTGATGTTTGGTGCCAATATAGTTCTGTGATGATGCACAATCATGTTTGTCTTTCGCTTCAGTAAGTACGCTTTTGAAGGTCATCTTTTGTATCTTATCTTTGCTGTTTGGTGCCAATAAAGTTCTGTGATGATACACAATCATGATTGTCTTTCGCTTCAATAAGTACGCTTTTGAAGGTCATCTTTTGTATCTTATCTTTGCTGTTTAGTGCCAATGTAGTTCTTGATAATACACAATCCTGGTTGATTAACGCACCAATAAATACCCTTTTAGAGGTCATCTTTTGTATATTATCTTTGCTGTTTGGTGCCAATATAGTTCTGTGATGACGCACAATCATGTTTGTCTTTCGTATCCATAAGTACGCTTTTGAAGGTCATCTTTTGTATCTTATCTTTGCTGTTTGGTACCAATATAGTTCTGTGATGATGCACAATAATGTTTGTCTTTCGCTTCAATAAGTACGCTTTTGAAGGTCATCTTTTGATTCTTATCTTTGATGTTTGGTGCCAATATAGTTCTTGATAATACACAATCCTGGTTGATTTACGCACCAATAACAACGCATTTAGAGGTCATCTTTTGTATCCTATCTTTGCTGTTTGGTGCCAATATAGTTCTTGATAATACACAATCCTGGTTGATTTACGCACCAATAAATACGCTTTTAGAGGTCATCTTTTGTATCTTATCTTTGCTGTTTGGTGCCAATATAGTTCTTGATAATACACAATCATGGTTGATTTACGCAAAAATAAATACGCTTTTAGAGGTCATCTTTTGTATCTTATCTTTGCTGTTTAGTGCCAATATAGTTCTGTGATGATGCACAATCATGTTTGTCTATCGCTTCAATAAGTACGCTCTTGAAGGTCATCTTTTGTATATTATCTTTGCTGTTTGGTGTCAATATAGTTCTGTAATGATGCACAATCATGTTTATCTTTCGCTTCAATAAGTAAGCTTTTGAAGGTCATCTTTTGTATCTTATCTTTGCTTTTTGGTGCCAATATAGTTCTGTGATGATGCACAATCATGTTTGTCTTTCGCTTCAATAAGTTCGCTTTTGAAGGTCATCTTTTGGATCTTATCTTTGCTGTTTGGTGCCAATATAGTTCTGTGATGATGCACAATCATGTTTGTCTTTCGCTTCCATAAGTACGCTTTTGAAGGTCATCTTTTGTATCTTATCTTTGCTGCTTGGTGCCAATATAGTTCTGTGATGATGCACAATCCTCGTTGATTTACGCACCAATAAATACGCTTTTAGAGGTCATCTTTTGTATCTTATCTTTGCTGTTTGGTGCCAATATAGTTCTGTGACGATGCACAATCATGCTTGTCTTTCGCTTCAATAAGTACGCTTTTGAAGGTCATCTTTTGTATCTTATCTTTGCTGTTTGGTGCCAATGTAGTTCTGTGATGATGCACAATCATGTTTGTCTTTCGCTACAATAAGTACGCTTTTGAAGGTCATCTTTTGTATCTTATCTTTGCTGTTTGGTGCCAATATAGTTCTGTGATGATGCACAATCATGTTCGTCTTTCGCTTCCATAAGTACGCTTTTGAAGGTCATCTTTTGTATCTTGTCTTTGCTGTTTGGTGCCAATATAGTTCTTGATAATACACAATCCTGGTTGATTTACGCACCAATAAATACGTTTTTAGAGGTCATCTTTTGTATCTTATCTTTGCTGTTTGGTGCCAATATAGTTCTGTGACGATGCACAATCATGTTTGTCTTTCGCTTCAATAAGTACGCTTTTGAAGGTCATCTTTTGTATCTTATCTTTCCTGTTTGGTGCCAATAAAAGTTCTGTGATGATCCACAATCATGTTTGTCTTTCGTATCCATAAGTACGCTTTTGAAGGTCATCTTTTGTATCTTATCTTTGATGTTTGGTGCCAATATAGTTCTGTGATGATGCACAATCATGTTTGTCTTTCGCTTCAGTAAGTACGCTTTTGAAGATCATCTTTTGTATCTTATCTTTGCTGTTTGGTGCCAATAAAGTTCTGTGATGATACACAATCATGATTGTCTTTCGCTTCAATAAGTACGCTTTTGAAGGTCATCTTTTGTATCTTATCTTTGCTGTTTAGTGCCAATGTAGTTCTTGATAATACACAATCCTGGTTGATTAACGCACCAATAAATACCCTTTTAGAGGTCATCTTTTGTATATTATCTTTGCTGTTTGGTGCCAATATAGTTCTGTGATGACGCACAATCATGTTTGTCTTTCGTATCCATAAGTACGCTTTTGAAGGTCATCTTTTGTATCTTATCTTTGCTGTTTGGTACCAATATAGTTCTGTGATGATGCACAATAATGTTTGTCTTTCGCTTCAATAAGTACGCTTTTGAAGGTCATCTTTTGAATCTTATCTTTGATGTTTGGTGCCAATATAGTTCTTGATAATACACAATCCTGGTTGATTTACGCACCAATAACAACGCATTTAGAGGTCATCTTTTGTATCTTATCTTTGCTGTTTGGTGCCAATATAGTTCTTGATAATACACAATCCTGGTTGATTTACGCACCAATAAATACGCTTTTAGAGGTCATCTTTTGTATCTTATCTTTGCTGTTTGGTGCCAATATAGTTCTTGATAATACACAATCATGGTTGATTTACGCAAAAATAAATACGCTTTTAGAGGTCATCTTTTGTATCTTATCTTTGCTGTTTGGTGCCAATATAGTTCTGTGATGATGCACAATCATGTTTGTCTATCGCTTCAATAAGTACGCTGTTTGAAGGTCATCTTTTGTATATTATCTTTGCTGTTTGGTGTCAATATAGTTCTGTAATGATGCACAATCATGTTTATCTTTCGCTTCAATAAGTACGCTTTTGAAGGTCATCTTTTGTATCTTATCTTTGCTTTTTGGTGCCAATATAGTTCTGTGATGATGCACAATCATGTTTGTCTTTCGCTTCCATAAGTACGCTTTTGTAGGTCATCTTTTGTATCTTATCGTTGCTGTTTGGTGCCAATATAGTTCTGTGATGATGCAAATCATGTTTGTCTTTCGCTTCCATAAGTAAGCTTTTGTAGGTCATCTTTTGTATCTTATCTTTGCTGTTTGGTGCCAATATAGTTCTGTGATGATGCACAATCATGTTTGTCTTTCGCTTCAATAAGTTCGCTTTTGAAGGTCATCTTTTGGATCTTATCTTTGCTGTTTGGTGCCAATATAGTTCTGTGATGATGCACAATCATGTTTGTCTTTGGCTTCCATAAGTACGCTTTTGAAGGTCATCTTTGGTATCTTATCTTTGCTGCTTGGTGCCAATATAGTTCTGTGATGATGCACAATCCTCGTTGATTTACGCACCAATAAATACGCTTTTAGAGGTCATCTTTTGTATCTTATCTTTGCTGTTTGGTGCCAATATAGTTCTGTGACGATGCACAATCATGCTTGTCTTTCGCTTCAATAAGTACGCTTTTGAAGGTCATCTTTTGTATCTTATCTTTGCTTTTTGGTGCCAATATAGTTCTTGATAATACACAATTCTGGTTGATTTACGCACCAATAAATACCCTTTTAGAGGTCATCTTTTGTATCTTATCTTTGCTGTTTGGTGCCAATATAGTTCTGTGACGATGCACAATCATGTTTGTCTTTCGCTTCAATAAGTACGCTTTTGAAGGTCATCTTTTGTATCTTATCTTTGCTGTTTGGTGCCAATATAGTTCTGTGATGATGCACAATCATGTTTGTCTTTCGCTACAATAAGTACGCTTTTGAAGGTCATCTTTTGTATCTTATCTTTGCTGTTTGGTGCCAAAATAGTTCTGTGATGATGCACAATCATGTTTGTCTTTCGCTTCCATAAGTACGCTTTTGAAGGTCATCTTTTGTATCTTGTCTTTGCTGTTTGGTGCCAATATAGTTCTTGATAATACACAATCCTGGTTGATTTACGCACCAATAAATACGCTTTTAGAAGTCATCTTTTGTATCTTATCTTTGCTGTTTGGTGCCAATATAGTTCTGTGACGATGCACAATCATGTTTGTCTTTCCCTTCAATAAGTACGCTTTTGAAGGTCATCTTTTGTATCTTATCTTTGCTGTTTGGTGCCAATGTAGTTCTGTGATAATGCACAATCAGGTTTGTCTTTCGGATCCATAAGTACGCTTTTGAAGGTCATCTTTTGTATCTTATCTTTGCTGTTTGGTGCCAATATAGTTCTGTGATGATGCACAATCATGTTTGTCTTTCGCTTCAGTAAGTACGCTTTTGAAGGTTATCTTTTGTATCTTATCTTTGCTGTTTGGTGCCAATAAAGTTCTGTGATGATACACAATCATGATTGTCTTTCGCTTCAATAAGTACGCTTTTGAAGGTCATCTTTTGTATCTTATCTTTGCTGTTTAGTGCCAATGTAGTTCTTGATAATACACAATCCTGGTTGATTAACGCACCAATAAATACCCTTTTAGAGGTCATATTTTGTATCTTATCTTTGCTGTTTGGTGCCAATATAGTTCGGTGATGACGCACAATCATGTTTGTCTTTCGTATCCATAAGTACGCTTTTGAAGGTCATCTTTTGTATCTTATCTTTGCTGTTTGGTACCAATATAGTTCTGTGATGATGCACAATAATGTTTGTCTTTCGCTTCAATAAGTACGCTTTTGAAGGTCATCTTTAGAATCTTATCTTTGATGTTTGGTGCCAATATAGTTCTTGATAATACACAATCTTGGTTGATTTACGCACCAATAACAACGCATTTAGAGGTCATCTTTTGTATCTTATCTTTGCTGTTTGGTGCCAATATAGTTCTTGATAATACACAATCCTGGTTGATTTACGCACCAATAAATACGCTTTTAGAGGTCATCTTTTGTATCTTATCTTTGCTGTTTGGTGCCAATATAGTTCTTGATAATACACAATCCTGGTTGATTTACGCAAAAAAAATACGCTTTTAGAGGTCATCTTTTGTATCTTATCTTTGCTGTTTGGTGCCAATATAGTTCTGTGATGATGCACATTCATGTTTGTCTATCGCTTCAATAAGTACGCTTTTGAAGGTCATCTTTTGTATATTATCTTTGCTGTTTGGTGTCAATATAGTTCTGTAATGATGCACAATCATGTTTATCTCTCGCTTCAATAAGTACGCTTTTAAAGGTCATCTTTTGTATCTTATCTTTACTTTTTGGTGCCAATATAGTTCTGTGATGATGCACAATCATGTTTGTCTTTCGCTTCCATAAGTACGCTTTTGTAGGTCATCTTTTGTATCTTATCGTTGCTGTTTGGTGCCAATATAGTTCTGTGATGATGCACAATAATGTTTGTCTTTCGCTTCCATAAGTACGCTTTTGTAGGTCATCTTTTGTATCTTATCTTTGCTGTTTGGTGCCAATATAGTTCTGTGATGATGCACAATCATGTTTGTCTTTCGCTTCAATAAGTTCGCTTTTGAAGGTCATCTTTTGGATCTTATCTTTGCTGTTTGGTGCCAATATAGTTCTGTGATGATGCACAATCATGTTTGTCTTTCGCTTCCATAAGTACGCTTTTGAAGGTCATCTTTTGTATCTTATCTTTGCTGCTTGGTGCCAATATAGTTCTGTGATGATGCACAATCATGTTTGTCTTTCGCTTCAATAAGTACGCTTTTGAAGGTCATCTTTTGTATCTTATCTTTGCTGTTTGGTGGCAATATAGTTCTTGATAATACACAATCCTCGTTGATTTACGCACCAATAAATACGCTTTTAGAGGTCATCTTTTGTATCTTATCTTTGCTGTTTGGTGCCAATATAGTTCTGTGACGATGCACAATCATGCTTGTCTTTCGCTTCAATAAGTACGCTTTTGAAGGTCATCTTTTGTATCTTATCTTTGCTGTTTGGTGCCAATATAGTTCTTGATAATACACAATTCTGGTTGATTTACGCACCAATAAATACCCTTTTAGAGGTCATTTTTTGTATCTTATCTTTGCTGTTTGGTGCCAATATAGTTCTGTGACGATGCACAATCATGTTTGTCTTTCGCTTCAATAAGTACGCTTTTGAAGGTCATCTTTTGTATCTTATCTTTGCTGTTTGGTGCCAATATAGTTCTGTGATGATGCACAATCATGATTGTCTTTCGCTACAATAAGTACGCTTTTGAAGGTCATCTTTTGTATCTTATCTTTGCTGTTTGGTGCCAATATAGTTCTGTGATGATGCACAATCATGTTTGTCTTTCGCTTCCATAAGTACGCTTTTGAAGGTCATCTTTTGTATCTTGTCTTTGCTGTTTGGTGCCAATATAGTTCTTGATAATACACAATCCTGGTTGATTTACGCACCAATAACAACTCTTTTAGAAGTCATCTTTTCTATCTTATCTTTGCTGTTTGGTGCCAATATAGTTCTTGATAATTCACAATCCTCGTTGATTTACGCACCAATAAATACGCTTTTAGAGGTCATCTTTTGTATCTTATCTTTGCTGTTTGGTGCCAATATAGTTCTGTGACGATGCACAATCATGCTTGTCTTTCGCTTCAATAAGTACGCTTTTGAAGGTCATCTTTTGTATCTTATCTTTGCTGTTTGGTGCCAATATAGTTCTGTGATGATGCACAATCATGTTTGTCTTTCGCTACAATAAGTACGCTTTTGAAGGTCATCTTTTGTATCTTATCTTTGCTGTTTGGTGCCAAAATAGTTCTGTGATGATGCACAATCATGTTTGTCTTTCGCTTCCATAAGTACGCTTTTGAAGGTCATCTTTTGTATCTTGTCTTTGCTGTTTGGTGCCAATATAGTTCTTGATAATACACAATCCTGGTTGATTTACGCACCAATAAATACGCTTTTAGAAGTCATCTTTTGTATCTTATCTTTGCTGTTTGGTGCCAATATAGTTCTGTGACGATGCACAATCATGTTTGTCTTTCCCTTCAATAAGTACGCTTTTGAAGGTCATCTTTTGTATCTTATCTTTGCTGTTTGGTGCCAATGTAGTTCTGTGATAATGCACAATCAGGTTTGTCTTTCGGATCCATAAGTACGCTTTTGAAGGTCATCTTTTGTATCTTATCTTTGCTGTTTGGTGCCAATATAGTTCTGTGATGATGCACAATCATGTTTGTCTTTCGCTTCAGTAAGTACGCTTTTGAAGGTTATCTTTTGTATCTTATCTTTGCTGTTTGGTGCCAATAAAGTTCTGTGATGATACACAATCATGATTGTCTTTCGCTTCAATAAGTACGCTTTTGAAGGTCATCTTTTGTATCTTATCTTTGCTGTTTAGTGCCAATGTAGTTCTTGATAATACACAATCCTGGTTGATTAACGCACCAATAAATACCCTTTTAGAGGTCATATTTTGTATCTTATCTTTGCTGTTTGGTGCCAATATAGTTCGGTGATGACGCACAATCATGTTTGTCTTTCGTATCCATAAGTACGCTTTTGAAGGTCATCTTTTGTATCTTATCTTTGCTGTTTGGTACCAATATAGTTCTGTGATGATGCACAATAATGTTTGTCTTTCGCTTCAATAAGTACGCTTTTGAAGGTCATCTTTAGAATCTTATCTTTGATGTTTGGTGCCAATATAGTTCTTGATAATACACAATCTTGGTTGATTTACGCACCAATAACAACGCATTTAGAGGTCATCTTTTGTATCTTATCTTTGCTGTTTGGTGCCAATATAGTTCTTGATAATACACAATCCTGGTTGATTTACGCACCAATAAATACGCTTTTAGAGGTCATCTTTTGTATCTTATCTTTGCTGTTTGGTGCCAATATAGTTCTTGATAATACACAATCCTGGTTGATTTACGCAAAAAAAATACGCTTTTAGAGGTCATCTTTTGTATCTTATCTTTGCTGTTTGGTGCCAATATAGTTCTGTGATGATGCACATTCATGTTTGTCTATCGCTTCAATAAGTACGCTTTTGAAGGTCATCTTTTGTATATTATCTTTGCTGTTTGGTGTCAATATAGTTCTGTAATGATGCACAATCATGTTTATCTTTCGCTTCAATAAGTACGCTTTTAAAGGTCATCTTTTGTATCTTATCTTTACTTTTTGGTGCCAATATAGTTCTGTGATGATGCACAATCATGTTTGTCTTTCGCTTCCATAAGTACGCTTTTGTAGGTCATCTTTTGTATCTTATCGTTGCTGTTTGGTGCCAATATAGTTCTGTGATGATGCACAATAATGTTTGTCTTTCGCTTCCATAAGTACGCTTTTGTAGGTCATCTTTTGTATCTTATCTTTGCTGTTTGGTGCCAATATAGTTCTGTGATGATGCACAATCATGTTTGTCTTTCGCTTCAATAAGTTCGCTTTTGAAGGTCATCTTTTGGATCTTATCTTTGCTGTTTGGTGCCAATATAGTTCTGTGATGATGCACAATCATGTTTGTCTTTCGCTTCCATAAGTACGCTTTTGAAGGTCATCTTTTGTATCTTATCTTTGCTGCTTGGTGCCAATATAGTTCTGTGATGATGCACAATCATGTTTGTCTTTCGCTTCAATAAGTACGCTTTTGAAGGTCATCTTTTGTATCTTATCTTTGCTGTTTGGTGGCAATATAGTTCTTGATAATACACAATCCTCGTTGATTTACGCACCAATAAATACGCTTTTAGAGGTCATCTTTTGTATCTTATCTTTGCTGTTTGGTGCCAATATAGTTCTGTGACGATGCACAATCATGCTTGTCTTTCGCTTCAATAAGTACGCTTTTGAAGGTCATCTTTTGTATCTTATCTTTGCTGTTTGGTGCCAATATAGTTCTTGATAATACACAATTCTGGTTGATTTACGCACCAATAAATACCCTTTTAGAGGTCATTTTTTGTATCTTATCTTTGCTGTTTGGTGCCAATATAGTTCTGTGACGATGCACAATCATGTTTGTCTTTCGCTTCAATAAGTACGCTTTTGAAGGTCATCTTTTGTATCTTATCTTTGCTGTTTGGTGCCAATATAGTTCTGTGATGATGCACAATCATGATTGTCTTTCGCTACAATAAGTACGCTTTTGAAGGTCATCTTTTGTATCTTATCTTTGCTGTTTGGTGCCAATATAGTTCTGTGATGATGCACAATCATGTTTGTCTTTCGCTTCCATAAGTACGCTTTTGAAGGTCATCTTTTGTATCTTGTCTTTGCTGTTTGGTGCCAATATAGTTCTTGATAATACACAATCCTGGTTGATTTACGCACCAATAACAACTCTTTTAGAAGTCATCTTTTCTATCTTATCTTTGCTGTTTGGTGCCAATATAGTTCTTGATAATTCACAATCCTCGTTGATTTACGCACCAATAAATACGCTTTTAGAGGTCATCTTTTGTATCTTATCTTTGCTGTTTGGTGCCAATATAGTTCTGTGACGATGCACAATCATGCTTGTCTTTCGCTTCAATAAGTACGCTTTTGAAGGTCATCTTTTGTATCTTATCTTTGCTGTTTGGTGCCAATATAGTTCTGTGATGATGCACAATCATGTTTGTCTTTCGCTTCCATAAGTACGCTGTTGAAGGTCATCTTTTGTATCTTATCTTTGCTGTTTGGTGCCAATATAGTTTTGTGATGATGCACAATCATGTTTGTCATTCGCTTCAATAAGTACGCTTTTGAATGTCATCTTTTGTATATTATCTTTGCTGTTTGGTGCCAATATAGTTCTGAGATGATGCACAAACATGTTTGTCTTTCGCTTCCATAAGTACGCTTTTGGAGGTCATCTTTTGTATCTTGTCTTTGCTGTTTGGTGCCAATATAGTTCTTGATAATACACAATCCTGGTTAATTTACGCACTAACAAATACGCTTTTAGAGGTCATCTTATGTATCTTATCTTTGCTGTTTGGTGCCAATATAGTTCTGTGACGATGCACAATCATGTTTGTCTTTCGCTTCCATAAGTACGCTGTTGAAGGTCATCTTTTGTATCTTATCTTTGCTGTTTGGTGCCAATATAGTTCTGTGATGATGCACAATCATGTTTGTCTTTCGCTTCAATAAGTACGCTTTTGAAGGTCATCTTTTGTATCTTATCTTTGCTGTTTGGTGCCAATATAGTTCTGTGATGATGCACAATCATGTTTGTCTTTCGCTTTCATAAGTACGCTGTTGAAGGTCATCTTTTGTATCTTATCTTTGCTGTTTGGTGCCAATATAGTTCTTGATAATACACAATCCTGGTTGATTTACGCACCAATAAATACGATTTTAGAGGTCATCTTTTGTATCTTATCTTTGCTGTTTGGTGCCAATATAGTTCTGTGATGATGCACAATCATGTTTGTCTTTCGCTTCCATAAGTACGCTGTTGAAGGTCATCTTTTGTATCTTATCTTTGCTGTTTGGTGCCAATATAGTTCTGTGATGATGCACAATCATGTTTGTCTTTCGCTTCAATAAGTACGCTTTTGAAGGTCATCTTTTGTATCTTATCTTTGCTGTTTGGTGCCAATATAGTTCTGTGATGATGCACAATCATGTTTGTCTTTCGCTTTCATAAGTACGCTGTTGAAGGTCATCTTTTGTATCTTATCTTTGCTGTTTGGTGCCAATATAGTTCTTGATAATACACAATCCTGGTTGATTTACGCACCAATAAATACGATTTTAGAGGTCATCTTTTGTATCTTATCTTTGCTGTTTGGTGCCAATATAGTTCTGTGACGATGCACAATCATGTTTGTCTTTCGCTTCAATAAGTACGCTTTTGAAGGTCATCTTTTGTATCTTATCTTTGCTGTTTGGTGCCAATATAGTTATGTGATGATGCACAATCATGTTCGTCTTTCGCTTCCATAAGTACGCTTTTGAAGGTCATCTTTTGTATCTTATCTTTGCTGTTTGGTGCCAATATAGTTCTGTGATGATGCACAATCATGTTTGTCTTTCGCTTCAATAAGTACGCTTTTGAAGGTCATCTTTTGTATCTTATCTTTGCTGTTTGGTGCCAATATAGTTCTGTGATGATGCACAATCATGTTTGTCTTTCGCTTCCATAAGTACGCTGTTGAAGGTCATCTTTTGTATCTTATCTTTGCTGTTTGGTGCCAATATAGTTCTGTGATGATGCACAATCATGTTTGTCTTTCGCTTCAATAAGTACGCTTTTGAAGGTCATCTTTTGTATCTTATCTTTGCTGTTTGGTGCCAATATAGTTCTGTGACGATGCACAATCATGTTTGTCTTTTGCTTTAATAAGTACGCTTTTGAAGGTCATCTTTTGTATCTTATCTTTGCTGTTTGGTGCCAATATAGTTATGTGATGATGCACAATCATGTTTGTCTTTCGCTTCCATAAGTACGCTTTTGAAGGTCATCTTTTGTATCTTATCTTTGCTGTTTGGTGCCAATATAGTTCTGTGATGATGCACAATCATGTTTGTCTTTCGCTTCCATAAGTACGCTGTTGAAGGTCATCTTTTGTATCTTATCTTTGCTGTTTGGTGCCAATATAGTTCTGTGATGATGCACAATCATGTTTGTCTTTCGCTTCAATAAGTACGCTTTTGAAGGTCATCTTTTGTATCTTATCTTTGCTGTTTGGTGCCAATATAGTTCTGTGATGATGCACAATCATGTTTGTCTTTCGCTTTCATAAGTACGCTGTTGAAGGTCATCTTTTGTATCTTATCTTTGCTGTTTGGTGCCAATATAGTTCTTGATAATACACAATCCTGGTTGATTTACGCACCAATAAATACGATTTTAGAGGTCATCTTTTGTATCTTATCTTTGCTGTTTGGTGCCAATATAGTTCTGTGACGATGCACAATCCTGGTTGAATTACGGACCAATAAATACCCTTTTAGAGGTCATCTTTTGTATCTTATCTTTGCTGTTTGGTGCTAATAAAGTTCTGTGATAATAAATAATCATGTTTGTCTTACGCTTCAATAAGTACGCTTTTAGAAGTCATTTATTGTATCCTTACTTTGAAGTTTGGTGCTAATATAGTTTTGTGATAACCCACCATTTTGCTGTACCTGTATCTGTTGATTTCGAAATGTCGATGTTCTTTTGATGGTTAGCACACTCGAAGTAATTTCGATAATCTATTAAATAAGCCCTAATAACAACTCTCGTATCTCTAGATCTTTGTGCTGGGACATTTAAAAAAAAATAGTGCTTTTCACGTACGAGGCCACTGCGATGTTCAAATTGGCTGCCAGCCAAATTTACATTTCTTACACTTGCGCGTATGAATGATTATCCAGAATACTAAGTGGCCATGGAACTAATCAAGCAATGGTCATCGCATAATTTTTTTATCGCATTATAATTGTTTGTTAATTACTGTTAGTAAATACCGCTTTCACGCGCGCTTTGGTCCAACAGACTGAAGATGACAGCTTTGTAGGCTTAAATAACGAAGGTCTGACAACTTACTTACATATATTATTTTATAACGAGCTTTTACTATTCACTTCTGAGAAAGACGTCAAAGTTAATTTTTTGTTATTTTTAAACTGTTTTGTTAAAAGTGAATAGTTGACATGTTATTTATTTACTGCCTTTAATCGAAATTTAATATATTTTAGTTATTTAAAGTACACAAATACTTATGTCGATCACATACGCCACCGATTTTACAAAAAACGTTTTACCTGGCGACGTAGCAAATCTCCAGAAATACGAGGAAAATAACAATTGTCGCGTGTCGCTAAAAATTTAACATTTTTATGCTAAAATTGCGGAAAATTTACATTTAACATCATTTTAAAACATACACGAATCTGAATAAAATAAGTAATGGTTGTCGTTTCTTTACAAAAGAAATCGCTATTTTTATAGGCCTACTACTTTAAAAATTTACCGGCTGAAGATAGATTTGGTTTAACAGGCAATAAGGTTTAGTTACGCAAATTAACCATTTGAAAGGTGAATTGAAAGTTTGCCATTTCGTATGCATTAAGATGGAGGACATCCCTTGTCAATAAGGATACATTATTTTTTTTATAACCAAACCTAACCTAACCATCCGGATAGGTACCAAATAACTAGATAAAATTACAATATAGCTAGAATATATAACATAATGCTCCGTTTTATAAAAAGACCTTGAGCTTATAAAGCTTTGTGTGTGTTGTAAAGCTAAGTTATTTTTTAATGGTTTCTAATTTCTGTTGGGAGTCGTGCCAGGTTTTATTTATTTATTTATTGTTATTACTTTTTTTGTTTCTTAAGACCTTCTACACCGTCGTATAATTATTTCTTTGCGATATGGTGACCAGAGAGATCGATATAAATACCAAAATAATAAGTACAAAAATTATACTGTGTAACCTACATTAAAACTATCGTTCAAAACAATTCATTCCACCTAAATCATTTTAATTGTTCTTACAGTTATTTAGGTATAATTCGCTTGTATTAAACACCTATAGTAGCCTACTATTTACAAATTAGGCCTATAGAACAAGAAATTTTGGAAAATTAAACCAAAATAGTTTGTAAATTATATGTAAGTGTAGCTGGGTTTAATGAAGATGACGAGTTTGATCAAGAATATCTGTTTGATCAAGAAAATCATTTAATGTGTTTTTGTTTTAGTAGTTTTAAAGTCATCAATACTCACGGTGCTTGATTGTACGTTAACCTTCCAAGCTGATGTACTGTGCCCAGCTAATGCTCAGCTTAAGAATTGCGTACAACCGATAGGAATTTAACAGAAATCTGGAACTTTTAACAGTAGCAAACTTATAAAATAGAGACTAGCCAAAAATTGACCCAACTTTGACTTCTCCCGTTTTTACATATGACACAACAAGATATATAAACAGAAATATTTTAAAGTCAATTCCTACTTAAGTCAACAAAGGCAAACTTTATTTTAGCTACTTCTTATTAAATAATTACACTTTATATAATTAAAGTAACATAACCTATGCGTTAAAACAGCTAAAACCTATAACAAAATCAGGTGTTTTATGGAATCATATGTTACCACTTATTTTAAACCAAAAGAGAGGAAATAGCTATATTGCATACTTTGCCCCTTTTGTAGCCTATAAAGTTTTCTCCCATATAAAAATAAAATTAATTATTTATCAAACTTAATGAATTATTATTTCAAAACACTGTATTAACATCAAGTGTCATCTACTACAAGTTTATAAAAAATGTGTTTGAATGGATGAATAAAAAGTATTTTATTAACGATTGCAAATTTGAACAAGATATAAGGAGAGTGTGAGCTAATAGAAGGAATTGAGAAAATACATTCTAAGCGAGTGGAACGTGATTTTAAATGTCGCATTCCATAAATCGCGGATAGAGCTTAAATTAATTATTGCCATAAAAATAATACCTCATTTTAGTAACGAACTCCCTTATAAATACAGTGATCAAGCGTCCCGGAAAAATCGCGACAGTCCCGATTTCTAAAGCCGAGTAAAATAATATATTTATTCCGAATTTCAAACGCATTTTTGTAAGAATATATTTGTTACATGAGTTCAGTGCAGAAGTCGGCAATACGCTAATATAAGTAAATTGTGATTTATTTGCTCCTTGCCAAATTTAAAATGTGAATAAATAAATAAGTCTAAACAGATATTGTTCACTCTTAGAAATTTTGTTGAGAAACAGAAATAGACCATTTTAAGTATATTTTTTGTATTATAATGTATAAGTATGAGAGAATTCTAATAAATCTATTAATTTTGAATTTTCGTGGGTTAACTGTTTCTTACATGCAAAAATAGGTTGTTCCGATTTCGATTAATACAAATTTTGTCACCGTACTTATGAATCACCCCACAATTTCATACTACATTCTAAAAGTACAATGAAAAGTACCATCAAATTGTTTTACCAAAATTATATTGCAAATAGTAAAAACGAATACGGTTAGGTAGGATCACTTGAAAATTTCTTTTTTAATAATTGGGTCAGTGTTAAAATAAAATTGCGAGTTAGAGTTGACAAAGTTTTTTCTTCTTTTTTTTCAACGAAAAAACTAATTAACTGTAGTTTGTTGCTAGATTGTAAAATAGGTAGGTAATAATTTAGGGAACCACGTAACGGTGCACTTAGCCTTGACAGATCGCAGTAGGCGAGATGGGAGGTAGAGAGTCAGTATAAATACTTTCCTACAAACATGATAAGGACTGTCAAGGTATTATACAGTCGATATTAGACAAATTCGAGGATAAATTAGCATCGGTATGAAATAACAATGTTGAAATATGTGTACACATACGCATGCAGAAGCTGTTGATGTATAAAACATTCTGACTATATAACATGTTTTCAGTAGGGGGTAGTAGATGAGAAATCTCATGCGATCTCTCAAGGCCAAGTACACGATTACGTGGTCCGCACTATACTGTGGTGTAATATAGTGCTTTGTAATATGTTTTAAAAAATCTTTCAGCGTATACAGTTTCATCTGTGTTTGTGTACTGAGGTTATGTTCGTGTTTCTTTTTTTAAATTTTACCCACTATTTTCGATACATATATATGTGTCTCTTCTCGACATAGAAAGTGTCAATTTGCGGCATTTAAGATATCTTTCTTCTTGTTTAGAATATTTTGTTGGTATCATATCCAAAAACGGAAAATGATACTGTTAGATCAGTCTTAGTCAACTTTTAGTAAATAAAGTACGGATAAAAATAATTCGACCCCGTATTCGTTTTCCTTGTGTCAAATCTAGCGAGGTAAATTATGTCACCAATGTGCCTTTACTGATGGGTTGAACATTTTTAATAATCCAGTAAAGGGTAAGTCAACCCGTATTGATTTCATTGAAATGCATTTTGCTACTTACGATTTGTTCCATTTACTTTGAATAAATTCGGTTATAGTATAGTTAATTTGATTGTCTTTAATTGAACAGTGATTTACATGAAATGTATGCCATATCAGTCAATTTAAAAAATTAAAAAGTTTATCAGACAATTTTTCTCGGAAAATAAATTTAGTTTCAACAATAAATTTTGTACTAGCCTACTGGTGTTTGTAAATTTAGTTTATAGGGTAACGTTTGAACGATAAATAGTTAAACATGAAGAAACATCCAGATTTGAGCGACTAGTGTCAATCCCAAAACAGATTAGATAATACTGGACAGGGGCGTAGCCAAGGGGGCACAAGGTGCATGTGCCCCCCAAACCAATTAATTTTAGCAGAAAAATAATTCACCTATAAAACAGAGGTAGGCTTCTAGTAAAACAGGTTCCCGATGACCCAACAATTGTGTAATTTTTAAGTGCCAAAATAGCATAAAATATAATTTCTAAAGATAAAAAGGTTCAACATTCTCCCGGTAGGGCTACACACCCTGCCCCCTCCAAACGTCGTCCTGGCTACGCTACGGATACTGGACAAAAACTAAATTAACGATTTTTTCGTTCTCACATACTAAATGCTACTTAAACACGCTACATTTCAAACTAGAAAAACAGTTATTTTAAAGATTAAAAACCATTAATATCGTAGTAGTTAAAACTCTCACATTACTACTACTATTATTAAAAACTATTATAACTGCTAAATAGTAATTATAGTTATAATTTTTCTATAAATCTTTACACAAATACAATCTTTTATGAAGTAATTCTTCAGGAATTTCCGCATTCTGATCTACTACATTACTAAACACTGTACTTATATTAAAATAGAGAACTACAGTAAAAAGTATCCGGTTAGATAACTTAGTTATTTAGAAACAAATAAAGTTTCTTACGGAAACTAAGTGATTGCCGAACTGAACTAGTGTCTTCATATTCTTCGGTATTACAGCGGCATATATTATGTATTGGTTTACGACCAGACGTACGTTGTTGGTTTACGCTAGTAAACTTACGAAGGTAAACACTAAAAGGGCAGATTAAAACCTTAACTAATTACCCATTAAATAAAGACTACTTTCGGTGAAAATGTCGCCATCATCAGTAATTTGCTTACATCAGTGATGAGCTTTCGGCATTGCAAACCCATCACTGGCATGGACATAATCGTCAAAACTAGTCACAAATTAGAAAACTGTTGATTAGTAGACTTTGAGTATTTTTATTAATATTTTCCTTCTTAAATTAGTACCACGAATCAAGCCATAATTAACAAATGAAAAACGTATCCAGCCATTATCTGTTATAATTCGTAATAAACTCATTTTTTCTAACCCAACCTAACCTAACCGGATACTTTGTAGTTATATTGTGATATAGGCCTACCTATATAGAAATGTAGTAGGCTATATTGTAATAATAAACTGAGTTTATACAGTTTTATAATTGTTTGTAAATTTAGGTTGTCTTTTTACGAATTTTAATCACTATTTATTCTTTACGACATTTAAAACAACTTTTCTCTTGTTTCGATTGCATTTTTCGGTACAGTAAACTCTCTATAATTCGGCCCTTCACCCATTCGGTCCATCCACTAATCCGGCATTTCCATCAAGGGCAGAAGATGTAAACATAATCAATATGTAAACTTAACGTGTATATTTTTCACTCCATTTCGAACCGTACGTTGTTGCAGTAGTTATGCACAGGGACTGTTAATGAAGTGCAAGCGAACAATGTCGCTGCAGTGTAAATGGAAACACATTTGAATTTTTGTTTTTACCGTTAAAGATAAGGTAACCTTTTTTTGTAAAATACAGACCAGTACATTCATTCAATTACAGTACAGGATTGTTTTCTATGTTTACTTTATTTTTGGGCAATACACATAAATATTGTTCAATGTACATTGTGTTTCAAACGGACACACTTGTAATCCAGTGTCCCAACCTCATATCTACCAGGTTAGAGAAAGCGTTTACTATAACATAGAAAAATGAAAAAATCGGAGATATTGCAGTCTCTGTCAAATTGCTACACTAGGGCGGCACGTCATGCACGGGTCACGGCAATTAAAAAAAAATACTGTATATTGAATCAAATGTGTATGCGCTCACTTACTCCGTACGGCCGTGTGGACAGGGATTCCGCACTTTCCACCGCTTTAAAAAGTCGGCGAGGAAGAACTTTAGGACATTTCCGAACGGATGACTCATCAGCATAAAACGAAACCTTTACGTTTGCTAACAACTCATGAATGTTTGCTACTATTTCATTCTGTGTACAGGTTTTAAAATTGTGCTAAACCTGGAAAACTGTATACATTGTTTGGCATATAAAACCCGTCTTGTCTTCAGAATGTCTATACAGATAAACAGTATGTTTAGCGTATTAAAAAAAATCTCAATACCCATCTGCTCAAATAAGACAATTCACAGTGAATATGAGAAACTAAAAACTCATCAGCTCATATTAGACCATTATTTACAGCAAATATCTGAGACTAAAAATTCATCAGCTCAAATAAAACTATTTACAACACAGACACACAGCAATCAAATGTGCGGATAATGGGAGTCTAGTAGGTACACCCATCCTTAAAAATCCCGCCCGTGTCGTGCCGTCCTAGTTCGCGGTTAGCTTTAGAGAGAGAGCTTGTTGTAACATAGAAAAGTGAGGAAGTCGGAGCTGATGCAACCTCTGACAGTTATTACGACCCGTAACTTTATTTCTAATTAGTACAAACTGCTGATGGTACTAATTGCAAACCGAGATAAAACCTTCATCCGCATACTACGCACTCGTATAAACATTTGCAGGAAAATCATTTTTTTTGTAGCTACGTTAAAAAAAGTTTGTTGTGGGCTCATGAAGAAGCTACTTCTGACTGTGATCATCGGTTTCTCTGTCAGTGTGACTCAGTTTTAAATGGGACAGCATTTTGTTAATTAATGGGAAATATACAACAGCTGTAACATTTTGTATATTTCAATACATTACAATGTAATCAACAAAGACATCGTTGTAACAACAAAAGTTAAATCGTGTTTATTTTGAACTACGATAATGTTGTTATACAAATTAAATAGTATTCACACTTTTTAACTACAGAATTTATGTGTTTATGCAAAAAACAATAGTTTTTATCTTACCTCCACCCTAACCTACAACCAAGAGGTCAGTTACACGGTCTGAACTGACAATGGTACACATCTCCCGAAACGGCCGTTCTCAACAATTATAAAAGCAATTGCTACTATAGGCAAGTGTAACATATTTAGTTAAGCGTTTTTAGTTAATTATTTTGAATTTTGTTATCTCTATAGATTGTTTCCAAATTACAGATTATTGTGTTTGTTCTTAGTTGTTTATTTACTTAACAATTTTGTTTCTCTTTAAATATTTAAACACCGATAAATTCCACACAAAGTACGTTACTATCAGAATCTTGTAATAAACTGAGCGGAAGCAGTTCGAGAAGTGGACGCGAGATAGCTGCCTTACCTCCGCTCTGACGTAAAGGTTGTTTACTTCAAGTCAAGGTCGAGCGTGACGTCACTACTGAAGTGAAGTGACATATCAAGAATGAGAATTAATCCACTTCAATCTCAAGTTCTTTTATGTTGAATTATCTACGTTAATTTTATAGTATTTCTTTTCACAGCCATTACAGTCAATTCGATTTTAGTGTTACACAATACAGTAATTATGTGAAGTGAAAATATTATTCGCGCAATTTTGTGAACTGATTTTTTCTTATTCGTTTAGTTCAAGGGCATTTAGAATTATGTTGGACTGTTTCGTTACTTGGCTGCATAAGCTACTACCTCACGAAATGCTATGTTTGTGCAAACATTTTATTGTTGATTCTATAATTTCTCCCATTCTGTTGTCCTATGTCAGGTACACATTCTCAGAATGTTCGTATTAAGTTAGAAACTGTCGTTAAACTTTAAAAACATTATACCGCGTAACCGTATTTATGTTTATTACAATTTTACTTCAAATATATTTCTCTGGTATTCTAAGATCTTGGACATTCTAAGCCAAATCTGGATGCAAAGTGATAACTTCTTTTTTTTTAATAATCAAATTTCTTTCATCGTCCATCAATAGAAAGCATGATTTCTAAAATTTAAAGGTACGCATGTT
The DNA here is from genome assembly GCA_036971475.1 of Prosapia bicincta. Classification (NCBI taxonomy): domain Eukaryota; kingdom Metazoa; phylum Arthropoda; class Insecta; order Hemiptera; family Cercopidae; genus Prosapia; species Prosapia bicincta. The sequence goes on from JBAIZL010000005.1 coordinate 120,496,029, forward strand.
GAAAATTAAAATACGTTCGTTAGCCACCTCCGAAAAGCGATACTACTTACGCGAGCCATGAATATCGCTTTACCCTACTGCCACAATATTCAAATAATTTTTGGAAAAACTACACTGTGTACTCGTACGTGAGCAACGAATCTCTCCCTCTCTCTCACACACACACACCCACACACAGACCCATACTCACACCCACGCCCGCCCCCCCCCCCCACACACACACACACACATTCTCTCTGTCTCTCTCTCACACACACACACACACACACATATATATATATATACACACAGACATTCTCTCTTTCTATCTCTCTCTCTCTCTCTCTCTCTCACACACACACACACACACACACACACACACACACACACACACACACACACACACACACACACACATACACGAGTGCGCGCGTGTTTACTTTATCATTGACACATTAATACTGTAGGATTATTGCTATGATAATATTAGTCTTTTAATATTTTGAAGTATACCGTATAGAATAAGCGATAGGAAATTCTTCATGGAAAATCCAGCACTACAGCCTACAATCTGTTTTCAAATAAGTACCTAATATTTATTATTATACTAGCGTTATTATTATTATTATTGTACCTTTTCAGTTGTTGATATAAATGTAAATATGTTTTATATCTCTTAACTTTGAACATTATTAATCATAATATAAAAAAAATTAAACAATTAATTTAAGTAACTCAATTTAAGACCTGAAGAGTTTGTGATAAAGAGCCCCTCATACGTAATAGAACATAATATACTGGAGAATGGTTTACCTTTTTTTATCCTATTATAGCTATATAATTATAAGTACTTAGGTTTTAGTGTATTCTACTAATTTGTTTATAATAACTGTTGACGTAAGAGGTGTGAATAGTCAGGTGTCCACCCCGGTGGAAAGAGGGTCTATAGGAGGGCAGATAATCAGCCTAACGGTAGCTTATTCACTACACAGCAAATTTTCTACATACTCTCTACATTGAAGCTTTCTCTCAATATATAATATTAAATCTTTTTCTCACATTTGTTCTCTATCACGTATTTCTGTTCTATCTGGTGGCCCCCGTACTGAAAAACGACCCTATTCTTTATTGTTCGATGCGGTACTGACAGTATGCTTGATTTCGCGAATTCAAGCTCTTTGACAGAACTTGCGGCTCCAAACGCAATATTTGCATAGCTCAGTCCGTTCCAGGCGAATTTTCCTGCGGTGCAGAATACACTCTCTCCCAAAGGGCTCTGCAGGGAAATCGACCCGACAAGACTTGTTTCTATATTTCTTTTCTCAATAGCATCAAAACGAACTAGTGTTAAATTAGAGGACGACAGTTTATATCTCGCTGTCCGAAGATGTCGAGGGCAGCACCTTTCACCGAAGCTACCGCAACAACTAAAGGATTCCGACGGCGATTTTCCAAATGTGTTTCCAGACCCTTAGGGATTCCTCTCACTAAGAGATAGCTCACGTCCGATAGAGCCGGTTGTGAACGTAATCATATTTACTGAACAAAATTTCAACACAAATGCATGAAAGAAATAAGCCTTAGATTACATTATCGTCATGCCTCAGATAATGCGTGGAAAGGCCAATAGCATTATTATTAGAACTGTTATTTTTATTAAGATTAATATTATCAGAAGTTTTGTAGGATATATTGAAGTATGCTTTAAATGAGGAAGGAATTAGGAACATTTGAGGTTCTGGGCCTCTCTTAAACGCAGATGCTAGACCACGCATACCCTTCTCCACACGTATGTGAAATAGAAGTTGGTCAAGTTAACTTAGGTTGGTTCTTGAATTGAATTTCAGATAATTCCATACACAAACTTACTGTTGCTACATAGCTTGAGCGTATTACTATCCGTATAAGTCTTCATTTATTTATTTTTTTTTAATTTAAGAGAGGTAAAACAGAAAACAAATTCATGCGAGTTAGGTGTGCGTGTAAACGCGCGTTTACACCAATGTTGACAAATGATTGTTTCTACTGACTGCGGCACACAAGAAGAGCCCTCTCCCAATGCAGGTCAAAACGATAAGGCCATTCTCAAAAACATATAATCACAAAAGGACAGATTTATAGAAAATTACAATGCAGAAACGGGATCATCTATAAATTATCTTGTACCTCCTTTCTTAATAAAATTAATGCTTTTACTTATATTAATTACTAGAATATATGACAGAATAGAACTTGGAAAAATTATTTCAATTTAAAAATTTTAATGAAGGTGGTTTTTTTTATCTCTTATATCTGTTTCATTCAGTATAGCGTATATCTTAAAACAAGCCATCAGAAAATAGTCAGCTATAATTTTCCTAGTATTTTTTTATTAGGACGATTAATTTATTTTATAAATATGTCTTAGAATAAAATAATTCTACGTTGAACATAAATTTTATAACAATATTTATAACTTTAACTCATACCTAATACAAAACTATTTACAAATTGCCTAGCCTGGGAACTGCATAGGTTAGATAATGTTAATGCATAGCGTTAACTTACACGCCAGCTAATCGCTTGTGTGAACACTGAAATAAAGATGGAAACGTAGGACAATCATTAAAAATATTGTTATCCAAAGAAAATTTAACCAGACAATCAGGTATGCAGGATGTAAGGTATTAAAATCGCCGTTGCACCGCGTACTTGTAAGTAAACAATCAGTAACAGTAGGGCAAAAAGGGAAAATGCGATTATGAACGGAATTTTACCAAACGAAAAAATTGTTGCGACTGAAAACACCAACAAAGAAATAAAAACAATTAACATTAGGCACAAATTACGAAACGTGACACACATTTTTACAAAGGAAGAGGGTAAATACATCACAATCGTATGTAGGCTACACAAAGCATCTCTAATAAAATCGCCCACAATTTCCAAGAACAAAATAAGGTAGAGCATAGCATTTAAAACTGCAAACAAATAAATAAATTCCAAACACTAGGTATATACAAACTAAACACCAGGACGAACAAATCCTTCAATGGGCAAACAGGCCGCAACAAAGATTCAAAGAGCACGTACAACCAATTAACTAAGGCAATGACGTCTTGATCACCACATAATAGAAATAGCCCACCCTTATACAGTCATCAACCATTACCTAGAAATTCTCCAAACCAACAAAAAAGAAGTGCATCTCAACACACTAGTACAATAAGAAATTTACAGAGCACAAAATAGAAAAAAATTATAATAAATATCAAACCCACATTTGGTCACACGCTTTCTAGGGGCCGACGTAGCCCTGATAAAGGTAGCTTAGGAGAATAAAAAGTTTCGACTCAGTATGTTTTAAAAATTTATTAATTTTATGTTCGGCAAGCTGTCATTTGAACATAACAGTTTCGTTAATCATGAAAACGTCAAAGTCGACGAGAATAATTTATTCAAACTGCGTAAAGACGTAAAGTATAGAGACAAAAGATATGTTGACTCGTGAAGATAAACAGATCGTTCCCTGAGACGACCGAAGAACTAGGGCGAAAGGATTTGTGGACAGGGACATACACGTTATTTACACATGAAATAGGGACAGGATATAGTATTATTGCAAACCTCTTAACAACAAAAATTTCATTTGTTTTTATAAGAAAAGTTAAAACTTTATTCCAAGAAGAAACCTCTTGATTAGTTCTAATAGATGAACATAAATTTCATGCGAATACAAACGTCTAAACAAAGAATCCTTGTTTACTAAACTCCAGATATTAGTTTGAATAAAAGTCCTGTTCTTCTTCATTTTAACTAAGACTTTCATTATGAATAGATTTTTATTTATTTTACTATTTCTATTCCGTTTCTTTCCAAGCGAGAGAAATCGCAGATAAAAAATGGGGGGAAATGGCGAATGATCAAAACGATTATAACTTGCTCACAGACTGACATAGACATCAATCTAAAAATCCTACATACATTACATCAATAAAAGCAAAAAATGTAACACAGTAGAAAACTATGAGATATATAAACACCATAAATACTATTCACAACACATTCTAAATGACAAAACACCCTCCCAATCAAACACTATATTTGAGCACTAATTAACAACTACTCTATGAACAATAATAAACCACAGAACACCAATACACCACAGACTCACACAAACACAACACACCTGAGCAACAGTCTTGTCAGTAATTCACAGCATTGAAAAAGCGCTGACGTAGCGCGAAACGCGTCTGCTGAATAAATCAGTAAGTAGTGTTTTTGCCAAGATAATACAAACAAGTGTAAAACGATTATGTTAGATTGATCTGACACCCTGAGTAGCATTCCTAGGGTGGCCTCATCGCTAAGTCTTCGAGTAGGTTAGATGGAATATAGCCAAAGAAGGAAAGCTGAAAGAATTAAATGTTTCCTTGATTAGATGTGAGGGATGAATTCCTCAGGTGTACCTACTCGTGAAGATTTGATCGAGACTAACAATTCCTTGAACATAAAGAATCTTGTATAGATTTCAGGAGTTTTTATAGTTTGAAAACGATCAACCCGGATCACCGCTCACCAACGACAGATAAGATTGTCAATGAAGATAGAATTAAGGTAGCAATTAAAGCCTCCAGAGAGAAGATATGGGGGGGGGGTGGTAGTTATGGAACACTACTGCTTGAACAAGGGTGCTTACTTGAAAGACTTTTACCCTACCGGTATGACGAGAGATATTTCCCGTCTGAAGGATACAAAGCTCTAAGCGAACCGGAACTTCTAGGAAGTCGTAAAGAGGAAAGACTCTAAAGGTTTACGACCGGGATTATATATAGTGATTCATATAAAACTCATGATTTTCAATAGTCTATTATTTGAATAGGAAAACCCCGAAAGGTTTCATTTGCCTATCTAATGACCCAGGAGGGCTTGGAATTTTGATTGTATGTCGCGCATTTGTCAACAGATGGCGCTGCATGTCGCGCCAATCGTCCAGACAGGACATCTTCGTGAATGAAACCGGCAGTAATCGTTCGCCTCGACCTCCAATGGTTTCTGTGGATGTTCAAATACGACTACAGCAGTCACCCAGTAAGTCCTTAAGGCGTCTGTCACAGGAGACTGGTTAGTCATACACGATGTGTCAGAGAGCTACGAAGAAGGATGGCTTAAAGCTGTATAACATAAAGATCATGGAATATTGTCGCTGGTTCAAAATGACTATTGTGCAGACCCTGCCATACTGTCCATTGCATGACCTACAGACGAGGTAGGGTACTTTCAACAGGACATTGCCACTTCCTATACGTAACGCGAGTCTATGGCGCTGATTCAAAGTTACTTAGAAGACCACGTAGTTTCCAGCAATTTGTGGTCGCCAAGATCACCGGATTTGACCACACCAGGCATCTTCCTGTGGGTTTATCTTCAGGGAAGAGTCTACGCTAAACGCCTTCGGACTTTGAACGATCTGATTAACAATATTACACGCGAAATCAACAGTATTGACAACGCAACGCTCCAGCAAACTGCCAAAAACATGGAACGACCTTTCCAGTAGGGCCTGGAGGCGGACGGAGGACCTTTTCAACACAACCAACAATATCGCAACTATTCTGTACATGTAAGACGCTGTAACACGTGGTATTTGTATTTTTCTTCTTAAAACAAACATAAAATGAAAATCATGAGTTTTATATGAATCGCACTATATTACACAAATAAGAAACACCAATGAAAATCATGAGTTTTATATGAATCGCACTATATTACACAAATAAGAAACACCAAGTTTCAGGTAGTGCAGAATTAGTTTATCTAACTGTATTATAAAAACACATTGATTAAAAGAAATTATTCTAAGGAAACAAGCATTCCAATAGTCTAAAAATGCAAGTACAATTTCTCCCCGTTGCTTTAAAGCTTGATCTCACTCCACAAGCAGCTCACATGCCCTAATACAAGCTCGAACAGGTTTCGTGGCTTCGTGCCAAGTTAGAACAAATAACTAGTCCAAATAAAAGACGCACACAAAACTCACAAATTAATCATTTATCAACTCAGGCGCGTTTCAGATAAACTTATCATCATCAGTGAGTGTTACTACATTAAACTAACTTACAACTTGTAAGTTACGACAGTTGAAAGTTAGAGTTTGATGTAGTAACACTCACTGATGATGATGATGATGATGATGATGACTTTGTCATTGAAAAGCGTATGAGTTAATAAATGATTAATTTGTGAGTTTTGTGTACGTCTTTTATTTGTATGAACATAACCTCACAAGCATAACCCAATGAATAGTGTATAAACAAGCGCAGTTTGAAAAGCTTCTATAACGAAATTAGTAAATGTTTCCGAGTCTTCTTTTATATTGTTCTGTGGGAATTTTAAACACAATCATTTTTAATTTTATTGTTTTGTCGATATTTGATTTTACTGAGTGTTTGTCTGCAAAACTTATAATTTTTTTGTGAGCAATGTAAAAATTAATTTTTATGTATTAATAATAATACAATTCACAAATACTATGCCAACTCCGATTTCTACCTATTTACATACTGAAAATATATTATAAGCAAAACAAAAAGTCATTCTAAAAGTAGCAAAGCGTCGTAAGTGGTTAAAACACATAAACAATTGTTTTGATAACATAACCTCAATGTTAAAACATACTCCTTATGAAGCTTTTTTCTACAAATTGCCACCCTATGTTGTACTACATTAATGCATAGCCATATCAAATACAGCTAGAAAGTGTCCGGTTTGAAAAAATTTTGTTATGAAAAAGGAAAAATGAAGTTAACTAAAAAAGTCATTGAAACAGGCGAGCTTGATCTTGCAATGAGACAACAGTTTCGAACGTGTTGGTTAGGTTATATTTATTTTTAAATTTAACACTAAGTATGGTTTGTGATATTTAAAATAATTGTTTGTGGTTTAGAATGTAAAAATCAACCGACTATAACTGATAGCAGTGTATCGTGTTATGCCCGAGTTCAAGTTTGTCCATTCAATGTTACTTATAGTAGGCCTAAACGTATATTTTTATAACCTAACTTATCAGACAACTTTGTACGTATGATATGAAATAGCTGTATTCTATTGTAGTGCTATGTTTTATAAGGCACACTAAGGTTATATTTTAATTTTTAAATACTGTATTTCACAATATTTTGTTTACGTTACTTAAAATCACATGTTTATTATTTGGAATGTATTTTTTAGTTACGATGTAAAAAGTAAAATGTCGGAGTTGACACAGTGTTACCGATAAAACACATTCAAACTTTTATTGATAATCACAGCAAACATCGATCAAACTTTTATTGTTAAATTTAGATTAATTTCGGGGAATCATCTGGTTTTGTCAATATTTTTGCTAAAAACAGAAACACTAACACTTTCACATTCCAGAAACTAAAAATCTAGTTATATAATACAAACACTAAACATTTCTTAATTACTGCCGAATATCTCGTTTACAGCACAAAAACAAAAAAAATTACTACACTTTAGACCTTCGTTATAGAATACAACAACAGAATATTTTAAATCACAATCAAATGCAAAACGTTTGAAAGATGCGGGCGCACACAATAAAGCAACTGCTACCGCAGCAATAACGGCAAATTGATGAATACAGCACCTGTCATATTTTTCCTGGTCACTCTCCGTATCCGGCGAGATACTTGCTGGATATTCCATCTGTCCATGCCACCGAAGCAATGCCACAGTGCTCCATTCAGTTTTACTAATGACTGGATTTAAAGTAAACTAGTACGGTCTAGTCAGCATGTTATCTCAATCATTAATGTTATCACATAGTGTGATATTACGTAGCGGAGTAAAACCCGGCCTTCTGCGCTTCATTTCACTTATCTCAAGACACTCAATGCGCACCTACATGATTGTATCATCACTCAAGCAGTTACACCTTATTGAAATGGCCGCCACTAAATTAAATTTATGAATCAATTCAAATCAATCTCGTTAATATTGATAAAACGCATTCAATCATTGTACAATCATTATTCCCGCTCCATGTAGTCAATATTTATTTACAAAATAAAATTATCTAAACAAATAAATAGGCTACATGAATTTTATAGTCCATTACGTTCGGTGAATTTTATTAATCGCTTAAACAATAGTTTATGACTATCCCAACTTTGAATTTAGTAAATTTGTTAAAACTTACTGTGACAGAACGTTTTCGATCGCTATGTGCCGATCTTCATCAGTATCTTCTGCTTGGAGATGTTTGGTCAAGCGGTGACGGTTTTAAAGGTAGGTTTTCGATCATATCAAAGATTATGTGTGATTTGTATGATTGTGTGATTGTGTTTGTTCGTTTAATATGTTTGTACTTTGTGTTTTTGTGTGTCTGTAAATTTCATATTGTTCTAGTGTGTTGAGATGTGGTCCTTTTTTGTTGATGTGTAGGATTTCTAGGTTATGGTAAATGTCTGTGTGTTTGTGTCCTGTATCTTTTATGTGGTTGTAAAATGTTGAGTTGGTGTTCTGTTTGTGCTCTTCGACTCTTTGTTTAAAGCTGCGACCTGTTTGTCCAATGTAGAATTTGTTACATTCGTCGCAGTTCAGTTTGTATACGCCTGGTGCTTGTAGTTTATCTTTGTTGTTGGTGTTGTGTTGTATTTTGTATTGTGACTTGTTATTAGTTTTTTATGCTATTTTGTATCCTATTTTTTTGAAATTTGCGGGTTATTTTGTTTGTTGTTTTGTTTATGAATGGTAATGTGATGTATTTGTTTTCCCTGTCTGTAGTGTTAATTTTAGTGTTTTTTTGTATTTTGTACCATAGTTTGTCTATTATTGTGGTGTTGTATCCGTTTGTGTATGCTAAATATTTAATTGTGTCTAGTTCTTTGTTTATGTTTTCTGTGGTCATTGGGAATTTTTTAAGTCTATGGAGCATGGATCTGCTACAAGCTCCAGGCGTATACAAACTGAACTGCGACGAATGTAACAAATTCTACATTGGACAAACAGGTCGCAGCTTTAAACAAAGAGTCGAAGAACACAAACAGAACACCAACTCAACATTTTACAACCACATAAAAGATACAGGACACAAATACACAGACATTTGCCATAGCCTATAAATCCTACACATCAACAAAAAAGGACCACATCTCAACACACTAGAACAATATGAAATTTACAGACACACAAAGTACAAACATATTAAACGAAACAAACACAATACAAATCACACATACTCTTTGATACTATCGAAAACCTACCCTTAAAACCGGCACAGCTTGACCCAACATCTCCAGGCAGAAGACACTGATGAAGATCGGCACATAGCGATCGAAAACGTTCTGTCTCAGTAAGTTTTAACAAATTTACTAAATTCAAAGTTCGGTTAGTCATAAACTATTGTTTAAGTGATAAATAAATACAATTGGCCATATACAAAAATCAATTAACATACAAACGCAATTAACAATATATCCGTTAAAGTCTCATTTCTGAGTAATAAAACAATTTTTGTGTCTAGACGAATAGGATTTAGCCTAGCATCACCTGGCAGGATGTGAAAGGGGTATACTGCACACAGGAGCCACGTCTCAACTGACCAGGGAGATATAGGTTTGTTGGTGTAATCATGTGAAGAGGACATGAAGGTTACCGTCTCCTGGTGAAGATGTAATGGATTTTTAAAAGGAGCCACGTCATTTGTCAAATTTGAACCACTATTTATGGTTTACGACATTTAGAACCAGTTTTTTCTTGTTAAGAATGCATTCTTGAGTAGCATTATACAAACCAAAATAATCGGAGTTGATGCATGTTTGTCAAGGGCTACCAAATCATTTAGCAATATACACAGTTTAAAATAACCCTATTAAAAAAAGAAATAATATTATTTATTCACGAATCTCGACAATCTCTATTATGAATTACAACATGGTATCGATACTGAAGGCAAAGGTTTCATTCAATTCAAGACGATTTACCCATCTAAGACAGCTTACCTCCTATGCATTATACAGAAATAATAAGTGCACCAAGAGTTAAAACTGACGCCAAAATGACATAACAAGTGCGCCATGAGTTAAAACTGACGCTAAAATTACATAAAAAGTGCGCCATGAGTTAAAACTGACTCTAAAATTACTTAACAAGTGCGCCAGGTGTTAAAACTGACGATAAAATTACATAACAAGTGCGCAATGAATTAAAACTTACGCTAAAATTATATAACAAGTGCGCCAGGAGTTAAAACTGACGTTAAAATTGCATAACAAGTGCGCCAGGAGTTAAAGCTGACGCTAAAATTACATAACAAGTGGTCCAGGAGTTAAAACTGACGCTAAAATTACATAACAAATGCGCCAGGAGCTAAAACTGACGCTAAAATTACTTAACAAATGCGCCAGGAGTTAAAACTGACGCTAAAATTACATAACAAGTGTGCCAGGAGTTAAAACTGACGCTAAAATTGCATAACAAGTGCGCCAGGAGCTAAAACTGACGCTAAAATTACTTAACAAATGCGCCAGGAGTTAAAACTGACGCTAAAATTACATAACAAGTGTGCCAGGAGTTAAAACTGACGCTAAAATTACATAACAAGTGCGCCAGGAGTTAAAACTGACGCTAAAATTACATAACAAGTGTGCCAGGAGTTAAAACTGACGCTAAAATTACATAACAAGTGCGCCAGGTTTTAAAATTACTCTCAAGCAGAAATGTATAACTAAAGTTTGTCTTGAGAGTATAAACTAAATTAAAGTAAATAATGCATAAGTATTTTTAAATCTATTAAAGGCAAGTAATTAATAGAAGCAAATAAACATTGACAATTTTTAAAACAAACCGTAAAAACGACAAGAAATCATTAATGTCCAATTTATTAAAATTATAAAACAAATCAGACATAACCCAAAAATAAGGTTAGGTTACACTAGGGTATAGAATTCCGTCTAAAATCACAGAATCTTATAGTTAACAATATTTTGCTTGGTACCGATTTTAATTATCTTTCATCCAACGTATTAAATTTTATTTTTACTATCGAATTCGACCGGAGTCTGTCACGAAAGTTAAACCATTTTACGATTAATGTTTCTAAGTAATCAGTTTGCATGCTCCAACTATATTAATATTAGAAACTCGGAGGGACCTTATCTGTGTAAAGTACTTAGCTACAGCCTCCATATATATATATATATATATATATATATATATATATATATATATATATATATATATATATATATATATATGAAGTTGACGTATTACTATTGTAAATACTTTTATCCACCACTAAGTGCAATAATTTTACCTTGTGTGATGAGGCACCTTCGGTCACTTGACCATTGTCGAATCACTGATCATAGAAATTAACCAGTGATTCGACAATGGTCAAGTGACCGAAAGGTGCCTCATCACACAAGGTAAAATTATTGCACTTAGTGGTGGATAAAAGTATTTACAATAGTAATATATCAACTTCATAAAGTCAGTGCAACGGAAAAATAATGGACAACGTAAAATATCAAGATTTTAACACCTACCAAGGTAAACAACTCTACAGGAAATATTTTAACCTCAAAATCAAATTCCAGAATTGCAACAACAGAATACATTTTAATAAATAATGCATAGCACTTAATATCACACCTAAATACGCTAAATTACACTTAAGAAATAAACAAAATACAACTATCAATAAAGCAACAAAAATAGCCGAATTACACATAATTAAAGAAAATATAAATCTGCCTACCATAAAAAAAGTCAAATCAACTTACAACTTTACACAACCAATTTAGAAATAATGAAAACCTTTGATAATCTCACACCTATTATACACGAAAAAATACAACATATCATAATAAAACACAAAATAAACACAATAAACAGACATAACAAAAATATCGAAAATTTAACAAAACAACATAACCTCAAAAATAGCCTAACACCAAACCAATACCCTAACCACACTTCTAACAACAAAAAATTCATAAACTTAACTAAAACCCTCACAGAAAAAAAAATTATAATAACAAATGCTTTCAAATATAACCTACCCAATTTTAACAAAAACATAATAATAAAAAACCTTATAGTTGACACAGAATCTAACATCCATAAAATTACCCACCAAACACTGAACAAAATTAATCGACAATGGCCAAGTGACCGAAAGGTGCCTCATCACACAAGGTAAAATTATTGCACTTAGTGGTGGATAAAAGTATTCACAATAGTAATATATCAACTTCATAAAGTCAGTGCAACAGAAAAATAATGGACAACGTAAAATATCAATATATATATATATATATATATATATATATATATATATATATATATATATATATATAGTCTCCAACTATATAGTCTACCAAGGTTCCATCCTAAGTAAAAGGTAAACCAATTGTTAAGTATAGTCACTAAAACCGTTTAGAAAAAACTGTAAGCTTTCAGAGGGTAAATCAAATGTATGCTTAGAAGTACTGTATTCCTAAATCTAGAAGCAAACTTGCTACTACTGTCTAGGGAGCCTTCTTATTTAAGGGGGTTGTAGAATCTTAAGACCCCAGCTACTCAGATACTGACTTTCTCATGTCTACAAAAACGAATTACATTGATAAGGAGAACAAAACAATCTCTACGAATAACATTTTGTTGTGAAAGTAGAGTCTAAAGAATAGAAGCTCTCTCGGACAATACTGGGATTATTATTTTATGTATTAATATGTTTCGATACGCAAGATGTCAACAGGCATGACCTTCCTTTTAACACGGTTAGAACATGCGTAGTAAAATAATGGTTGTAAAGTGTTTTTTTATTCCTTATTAACAAATACACATTATACATCCTATATAAATTGTATGTAGCTTAAAATTGGAATTAATTTCCTCTGCACATTAATCCTTCAAGAGTATTAATTAAATTACACCGACAAAACTAACTAATCTAGATGTAGAGCAAACTGCGTTCCAAATGCAGATAGATTATTACAAAATACAGTCAACGAGCACAACAAAACACTGATGCATTCTTTACGCACAAACAACACCTGTTCTACGGCCGATACTTTCCACGCAATAACACTTTCAAACTTGAAAAAATTCAGAGCTGGAACTGGTTTTTTACCTAAGGTTAACAGGACCTTTATGTTCTTGTCAATGGCCGAAGTACAAGTTTCATTTCTTACGCAATAAAGGTTGTCTAACAGGCCGAAGGCCCGATAGGCAAGGAGAGCTCTCTTACAAGTTGCATCAGTTGTCGCCAGAGTAGATCTAAAAGGGTTCCGCCGGATTAACGATAGCCAGTACTACATTCATAAGTACATACATTCATAACTAGCAATGTTATCAGATGAATTTCTACACTAACATTACATAAATGTAAAAACAATATACATTGATAAAAAATAAAAGTCAAATGACAAATACATTTTTATAAGTAAACTGTGATAAATTTAAATGTGTTCGGTATATTAAAAATATTTCTAAAAAAAAGACCTATATGCCCAAGGGCAATTGCCCCTACTGCCCCTCCCCTCGAGCCTTCTTGATAGGCTTACGTTTAAACTTCACATTTATATCAATAATAATTTATTTTAGATTTCAAATCTATATGAATAATCATATCTTCTGAACACATTCATCCACATAATCACTATATAAAAACTTACATGCTCGTATTTAGTAATCGCTTTACCATAGGAGACATGTTGTTATAGAAATATGATGTATTTCCTGTAACTATGTTAAGTTGTATTGGAGATGACACCTTATTTTGCAGTAAACACATTTTTTGAACAAAATACGGGATGAACAAAATATGAGATTAATCATAGCTTTCGCGTTACGCTATTTCTAAAACGCATACCTTACAGTACCTATATATTTCCGTCAGGTGACTTAGGTGAATTAAACAACATATGATTTCATGTAACAGCTGATTTTTTGTTGTAGGTTATGTGTTAGATCAGCCGTTTTACACATAGAATATTTATTCAATAAACAGTCAAGCTTTCGCGTCACGCTATTTCTAAAACGCATACCTTACAGTACCTATATATTTCCGTCAGGTGACTTAGGAGAATTAAACAACATATGATTTCATGTAACAGCTGATTTTTTATTGTAGGTTATGTGTTAGATCAGCCGTTTTACACATAGAATATTTATTCAATAAACAGTCAAGCTTTCGCGTCACGCTATTTCTAAAACGCATACCTTACAGTACCTATATATTTCCGTCAGGTGACTTAGGTGAATTAAACAACATATGATTTCATGTAACAGCTGATTTTTTGTTATAGGTTATGTTGTAGATCAGCCGTTTTACACATAGAATATTTATTCAAAAAACAGTCAGGTAATGGATATACTAATTTCCATTAATTTTGATACATCTCAATACAAATAACACAACATAACGATAATAATAAGTTATGTATTTTAATCCAATAAGAAAGAAAAACATTTTTAGGCCCGTCTTATACTTTTTAAATAACAGATTTGAATTGAATTTGTTTAAACAAATTGTACTCAGTCAACATCTAATGCATGGTTTTTGTTACCCAAGTTATTTTATTATTAACTAAAATAAATATTATTCTTTATTAAATACATTCCTCAATGAAAGATGTAAAAATCGAATGAAAAATATATTAAAATTAACATCTTCACTTGAGGAAAGCATTTAATAATGACTGATATTTATTATAAATAATAATAAAATAATGCTATTTTTGAGAGCTCTAACTTGAACGTCGACTTTTCATATCATGAAATATTTTATTTTGAGCTTAAAAATTAAACTTCTTTTGAAATTTGTCATTATTGTTTGTTTTTCTGTTCTAAGCATTTCAAGGAATGATAAAGGATTGAGTTGTAAAATGTCTAATATATTTATAGGTTAAGAGTTATATATATAAAGTGTACACATAATATAAAACCAATTGTGCGTGGCTGTATATGTATATTAACATATATATATATATATATATATATATATATATATATATATATATATATATATATATATATATATATATATTAAAAATATATATTTTAGGCCTATAGCTTACATTATTGTAATTTTCATTCCTGATGATGTTGGTACTGTTTACCAACGAAAAGCTTTGAATATAAATTAATAAATATTCTTGTATTTGAATAACCTATGTTGTTTTAAATTATTAAATTATATATATATATATATACAGTATATATATATATATATATATATATATATATATATATATATATATATATATATATTGTTATTCATTGAGATTAGGTGTTATATTAAAATAATAAATCTTACGTAATAACATAAATTCAAACATATTTCCTCTTACTTACTGAATCAGTCTCATCTTTAACAACACACACAAAGACGTCACTTCTGTTGGCACTGCCACAAGAGCCATACATAAATTTTGTTTGTACAGTCACACAAAAATAGAATTTAACAAAATTAACGGATAAAGTAATTCAAACAGGTTATATAATCCAGTATTTCTTTATTCAACTACGACTTCAGATTTCAGCAATGAAAGTGAGCTGTACCAGTTATTGTGAAAGATAGAGATTTTGTCTTTTATCACTTGTTGTTTAAGTTTTAATCAAGACGTTTTTTAATCAAAAAAGGTTTTCAAGAAGAATATAAAAAGAAAATAATAATTTTTTATAGAAAATTCGCTCTTAAACATAATAATTGGGATAAACATCATAACCGGATGGAACATAACCGGATGTTTATGTAAAAATAAATGTTATGAGCTTCAACATTCTGTGTACTTTTATGAAAATAGGTAGTTTTTTAAATTACACAACATATAAGGACCTTACGATTCAAAAGAAAGCAATTATTATTTTCCAACTTCATATATTTTTTGTGGTCATTTTTCCAGGCACATTAACTTCAGGAGCTTGTATTTTTGAAACAAAATCTACCTAAAGATATTTCTAGGATAGTTTTCATGGACAAGTTTCGCTTGCTAAATACTCAGCCAGATTAAGTTTTTTCATAATAGAACTTTTGTAAAAACAACCATTAGAAGTCTACATGTTGACAGCACAGTCAATCGGGTTTGCCCGTTTATGTGAACATTCAGTGTTTCAGAACATTTCTATTTCAAAAACAACAGTCTGCTACGAAAGTAATATTTTATTGAACTCCAACACATTTACTCTTACATATATTCTTAGGCGTATTGTATTACGCGAGCAGTAGCTTCCATCTCCACAGTAGGCTCAAGTGGAAAATTTTTGAAATTTAAATATACGGCGATGTGTCATTTTCATCAATGTATGTATTACGCGAGCAGTAGCTTCCATCTCCAATGTAAACTCGACAGGAAAATTTTTGAAATTTAAATAGACGACGGTTGTGTCATTTTCGATCGATGTATGTATTACGCGAGCAGTAGCTTTCATCTCCACAGTAAGCTCAAGTGGAAAATTTTTGAAATTTAAATAGACGACGGTTGTGTCATTTTCGATCGATGTATGTATTACGCGAGCAGTAGCTTCCATCTCCACTGTAAGCTCGACAGGAAAATTTTTGAAATTTAAGTAGACGACGGTTGTGTCATTTTCGATCGATGTATGTATTATCGATGTATTATCAAAGAGGAAAATCTTTGAAAATTAATTAGACAGTTATTGTAACGTTCTCGATCGATGTGGTAAATAAGCATGCAGTAACATGCAACTCCATTGTTAACTGTAGAAGAAACGTTTTGAAAACTAAATACACAGTTTTTGTGTTATTCTCGATCGATGTGGTGCATTACGCGTCCATTAACTGGTACCTACATTGCAAGCTGGAGGGGAAATTCTTGAGAATAAACAGACAGTTTTTGTGTTATTATCGATCGATGTGGTGCACTACGCGTCCATTAACTGGCACCTACATTCTGGGCTGGAGGTGAAAATCTTGAGAATGAACAGACAGTTTTTGTGTTATTCTCGATCGATGTGGCCCATTACGCGTCCATTAACTAGCACCTACATTATGAACTCGAGTGGAAAATCTTGAGAATAAACAGACAGTTTTGGGATTACCGTCGATCGATGTGGTGTATTACGAAAGCAGTACCTAGCACCTTCATTTTTAACACATTTCATTTTGATAATTTTCCTTCATTTTTAACACATTTCATTTTGATATTTTTTTAATCTTTGATAATAATCTTTTTTTATTAATCTTTTTAATAGTGAATTATAAAATAATAGAGAGACAGCCCGATGTAAAACATATCATGGTAAGATTGGCCATTTTTTAACGGTATGACTTTGGTGTAAGTTTTTTCTAACATGGATTTGGTAAAAAATTGAAATTTTGACAAATTCTTTCAATATCAAATTTCTGGATGTACAGAATGGAGTTTGTGCTAAACCTTAAAAATTAACAATATTAAAATTATATTTAAAACTATGTTCTTGATCAGTGCGCAATGACAACCCTTTACAATCGAAAGGAAATGTATACATTAGGCCTCAGAAATTGTTAATATTATCTTAATATGAATGTTTAAATCTTCTTATTAATTCCTCTTGCAAGTTTGTAATAAAATTTGAAAATAAATAAATTTTTTATCTAAATATTATTTTAGTGTGGCTTCAAAACTAAAACAATAGTATCGCGACAAACCTTGTCTTGTCTATGGACGCACAACAAAACTGCTCTTCCAAATTAGCAAGTCATGATTTTTATTCACAAAATATCAGATTTTGAGGTTTGTGTTTTAAGAATTCAAAACTTATTCGTATTAAAGAAGCATAATTTGTATATGTAATATCGTTGATGAAAAATAAATTTTTATCAATAAAATTAACAAGTCTATCTTTACTAGGCTGCATGTTGAACCAACTTGTTTTGCTGCTTTATATACATTAGAAATAATCATAGTTTTAGTTTTTACATTTGGACAAATTAATATGATTACATTGAAAACACTTTTTGTAAATTTAGATTTTTGTTTTTAGATTACTGACAAAGGAACATTAAAGAGTTAGTTCCGCTCATTATAACACTGAAATACGGAAAAATAATTCACGTGAGGCATTAAAATACATAAAAATAAAAATACCTGTCAAGTACTTAAAAAAATATTATTATTTGCTTCCATAACAAACTTTTTCTTTTTATTAACCGAAAGTACCTTTTAAAATTCTATTGGTTAGCTATAAATGCTACATTGCAAATATCTAAATTCGCAACAACTAAGAGCGAATTTACTTACGCTAAATAATATTTTACCTTTTACTCTAGTGAAGATATTATATCCTGTAAACACTGAAATCACTACGTCGCAAGCATCACTCAACGCACTCAAAGGCATGAATAGAACAAGTCAAAACACACTGAAAACCTTGTTAAAGTAGTGGAGGAATAAAAAAAACTAAGTTATCTGCACCAACAGTTCAAAGGATAAACCGTGTTACTGTAGGACGATGTTATCGATACGACCATGAACTTCTCACTAATGCTTGCCGATAAAGTGGCCCGTTGAAATTTCTATTTCTGATATGAAACGGTTAAACCATCTTCAATGATACCGTTAAAAAAGTCATATTTAACGTGAAATTATAGAAATAAAATAATCCCCTCAAGTCCAGTTTATGGTTCCTCCTTTAAGTTTAGGGCGTAGAACGACGCAAAAAGATGACTTGATTGAGCAGGACTGTTTCAAGGGCATTGCCCCTTGGGAAAAAATTGTGCGCAAATTCTTCTGTGTTTTTCATTAAATTCATCCTATCCGTTTCCCCAAACTACACGAACGACATTATAAGAATCAATGTAATAGCACAAAAAAAACTAAATCTGGATAGAACTACATTACATTCCCTTAATAAATTCATCCTATCTGATTCCCCAACTACACGAACCACATTATAGTCTAAGGATCAATGTAACAGAACAAAGAAAACTAAATCTGGAAATTACTACATTAAATTAGGCTATAAATTCATCCTATCCGTTTCCCCAAACAACAGAAACTAAATTATAAGGATCAATGTAACCGCACAAGGAAAACTAAATCTGGATAATACTACATCAAATTAGGCTATTAAATTTATCCTATCCGTTTTCACAAACGATAGGAACCACATTATACGGATCAATGTAACAGCACAAAGAATACTAAATCTGGATAATATACATTAAATTCACTTGTCAACTAGTAATTATTCAAAATCACATTTGTTATATGGTTTTATGCTACAAGTAATTTAGCCGTTTCAGCTATTTTTGAAACCAGGACGAAGAAAGGAAAACAAAAGAATAATGTGACAATAATAGACCTTATAAGGGCCATGTATAGCACTAAGATATGTAAATTTAGATAATAATACACATAATCCACAAGTTAGCTACAAAAGAATAAATACCTCTCCTTTGCGATATGGATTTAGGGTTCAGGTATTTTAGAAGTGACTTAGTATCTAGTAACACAAACACACACACACACACACACACACACACACACACACACACACACACACACACACACACACACACACACACACACATATACTGTATGTATAATTTCTCAAAACATCTGAGGTTATTCAAATACTAAAATTATTTATTAATTTTTAATCCAAGCTTTTCGTAGGTAAACAGTACAAACTTCATCAGGAATGAATAATAATTTGTTGCAAGATATAAAACATTGTTAAATGGAAATCGGTGATTAGTATTGATAGAATGATTTTTTAAATTTGATATGTATATATCTGGTTTTTCATAAGCATTTAAATATTTTTTTATATATTTCTTTTAACTTTGTCTTGGCTTGACCTATAAAAGATTTATTACAGCGTTCACATTCTAAGTTATAAACACCACCTTTTTCATGTTATAATATTTATCTTATTATTAGTTTTGTATGCACTTTTGACATTTGTATTTTTAAATAATTTGGTATTCCAATAACTATAAATAAAAATGAATACCATGTTGTATTATTTTTGTAAATTAAATTATTGTAGTTTTTTAAATATTATATTTACTTTTGTAGACAGTTTTCTTTTTATAACAGTTTTCTATTGCTGTTTTAAAAGTTATGTTTTTTCTTTCATTTCAATTTCTTTATTTATGGGGATTATATCCAATCTATATAATAACTTTGCTGTTCATGACGAGCTGGTTGTAAATTACTTATTATACTTTTGGTAAAGTGTAATAAGTAATAACTTATATAAAGCAGCCATGTTTTGGTTATATGGTTGACTAGAATTATTCGGTTTATTTTTAATAAGTTTGGCAACAATGGTATTTTTAATTTAACATATGTCGTATATCTTGCATTACTGTATTATTCATTCTTGGCACCTGGGTACTGTTTACCAAGGAAAACCTTTGAATATAAATTAATAAATAATTCTTGTATTTGAATAACATCAGTTGTTTTGATTATTATACAAAAAACATTATATATATATATATATATATATATATATATATATATATATATATATTAAAGGACGAACAACTCTGCATGTATTTATTGCAGACACGTTTGAAATGAGTGATGCAAAAAAATTCAATCGAATGTTAAAGGAATGAGGCAAAAATCGTTTGCATTCTATTCATCACACAATAGCTGCCAATCGTTAGAGTAGGATGATTATTGTTATATCTGTTTGTACGAAAATATATCAAAATTTATGCCTTTACTGGAAGCACGTTTAACACATGTGATACGATTATGTAACCATCAGACGTCATACTGAAAATAAACCATTGCATTTGGTACCGCGCAACAATAGATAACACATTTCGAAATTCTATGAGTGGTTATCATTATCATAACAAGTTTATTATATGGGAATGTAAAAAAAAGTCTGCAGGTCTAATGTGTACGCATGTTCAACGACGTGATAGGACAACGTTATTTTCATAAGGTCTTTAAATTAGGGATTAATGCAAAGTAAAAAATCAGAAAAAGAATAGTTGCATAAGGTTAGTAAATGCTTTGGTATTTCAATGAGTCGACATAGTGTAAACAAACGACTGAACTTTATGTCTATTATTATAGTACATGATCAAGAACAAAAAATTGCATATCTTTAGAGTCTGGTTAACCACACGATACTATGCCTATGTTTCGATTAGTTGACATAGTGAACAAAACGACTGAATTTTATGTCTAATAATCCTATAGTACATAATCAAGAATGAAAAATTGTATATATTTAGAGTCTGGTTGACCACACGATACTATGCCTATGATTCGATTACATGACATAGTGAACAAAACGACTGAATTTTATGTCTAATAATCCTATAGTACATAATCAAGAATGAAAAATTGCATATCTTTAGAGTTTGGTTGAACTCACGATACTATGCTTATGGTTCGATTAGTCGACATAGGGAAAACAAAAGACTGAATTTTGTGTCTAATAATATAATACATAATCAAGAATAAAATATTGCATATCTTTAGAGTTTAAAGATATCGTGTGGTTGACCACACGATACTATGCCTGTTTCGATTAGTCTACATAGTAAAAACAAACGACTGCATTTTATGTCTAATAATATAGTACATAATCAAGAATGAAAAATTGCATATCTTTACAGTTTGGTTGACCACACGATATTATGCCTATGTTGTGAATAGTCGACATAATAAAAACAAACGACTGAATTTTATGTGTAATTATATAGTACATAATCAAGAATGAAAAATTGCATATCTTTAGAGTTTGGTTGACCACACGATACTATGCCTATGTTTCGATTAGTCTACATAGTGAACAAAACGACTGAATTTTGTGTCTAATAATATAGTACATAATCAAGAATGAAAAATTGCATATCTTTAGAGTTTGGTTGACCACACGATACTATGCCTATGATTCGATTAGTCTACATAGTGAAAACAAACGACTGAATTTTATGTCTAATAATATAGTACATAATCAAGAATGGAAAATTGGGTATCTTTAGAGTTTGGTTGAACTCACGATACTATGCTTATGGTTCGATTAGTCGACATAGTAAAAACAAAAGACTGAATTTTGTGTCTAATAATATAGTACATAATCAAGAATGAAAAATTGCATATCTTTAGATTTTAAAGACATTGTGTGGTTGACCACACGATACTATGCCTATGTTTCGATTAGTCTACATAGTGAAAACAAACGACTGAATTTTATGTGTAATTATATAGTACATAATCAAGAATGAAAACTTTGCATATTTTCAAAGTCTGGTTGACCACACGATACTATGCCTATGTTGAGATTAGTCGACATAATGAAAACAAACGACTGAATTTTATGTGTAATTATATAGTACATAATCGAGGATGAAAAATTGCATATCTTTAGAGTTTAAAGACATCGTGTGGTTGACCACACGATACTATGCCTATGTTGTGATTAGCCGACATAATGAAAACAAACGACTGAGTTTTATGTGTAATTATATAGTACATAATCAAGGATGAAAAATTGCATATCTTTAGAGTTTAAAGACATCGTGTGGTTGACCACACGATACTATCCCTATGTTGTAATTAGTCGACATAATGAATACAAACGACTGAGTTTTATGTGTAATTATATAGTACATAATCAAGAATGAAAACTTTGCATATTTTCAAAGTCTGGTTGACCACACGATATTATGCCTATGTTGTGATTAGTCGACATAATGAAAACAAACGACTGAGTTTTATGTGTAATTATATAGTACATAATCAAGAATGAAAACTTTGCATATTTTCAAAGTCTGGTTGACCACACGATACTATGCGTATGTTGAGATTAGTCGACATAATGAAAACAAACGACTGAATTTTATGTGTAATTATATAGTACATAACCAAGGATGAAAAATTGCATATCTTTAGAGTTTAAAGACATCGTGTGGTTGACCACACGATACTATGCCTATGTTGTGATTAGCCGACATAATGAAAACAAACGACTGAGTTTTATGTGTAATTATATAGTACATAATCAAGGATGAAAAATTGCATATCTTTAGAGTTTAAAGACATCGTGTGGTTGACCACACGATACTATCCCTATGTTGTAATTAGTCGACATAATGAATACAAACGACTGAGTTTTATGTGTAATTATATAGTACATAATCAAGAATTAAAACTTTGCATATTTTCAAAGTTTGGTTGACCACACGATATTATGCCTATGTTGTGATTAGTCGACATAATGAAAACAAACGACTGAGTTTTATGTGTAATTATATAGTACATAATCAAGAATGAAAACTTTGCATATTTTCAAAGTCTGGTTGACCACACGATACTATGCCTATGTTGTGATTAGCCGACATAATGAAAACAAACGACTGAATTTTATGTGTAATTATATAGTACATAATCAAGGATGAAAAATTGCATATCTTTAGAGTTTAAAGACATCGTGTGGTTGACCACACGATACTATGCCTATCTTGTGATTAGTCGACATAATGAAAACAAACGACTGAGTTTTATGTGTAATTATATAGTACATAATCAAGAATGAAAACTTTGCATATTTTCAAAGTCTGGTTGACCACACGATATTATGCCTATGTTGTGATTAGTCGACATAATGAAAACAAACGACTGAGTTTTATGTGTAATTATATAGTACATAATCAAGAATGAAAACTTTGCATATTTTCAAAGTCTGGTTGACCCCACGATATTATGCCTATGTTGTGTATAGTCGACATAATGACAACAAACGACTGAATTTTATGTGTAATTATATAGTACATAATCAAGAATGAAAAATTGCATATCTTTAGAGTTTAAAGATATCGTGTGGTTGACCACACGATACTATGCCTATGTTTCGATTAGTCTAGATAGTGAAAACAAACGACTGAATTTTATGTCTAATAATATAGTACATAATCAAGAATGAAAATTTGCATATCTTTAGAGTTTGGTTGAAAACACGATACTATGCCTATGTTTCGATTAGTCTACATAGTTAACAAAACGACTGAATTATGTGTCTAATAATATAGTACATAATCAAGAATGAAAAATTTCATATCTTTAGAGTTTGGTTGACCACACGCTACTATGCCTATGTTTCGATTAGTCTACATAGTGAAAACTTACGACTGAATTTTATGTCTAATAATATAGTACATAATCAAGAATGAAAAATTGCATATCTTTAGAGTTTGGTTGACCACACGATACTATGCCTATGTTTCGATTAGTCTACATAGTGAACAAAACGACTGAATTTTGTGTCTAATAATATAGTACATAATCAAGAATGAAAAATTGCATATCTTTAGAGTTTGGTTGACCACACGATACTATGCCTATGTTTCGATTAGTCTACATAGTGAAAACAAAAGACTGAATTTTATGTCTAATAATATAGTACATAATCAAGAATGAAAAATTGCATATCTTGAGTTTGGTTGACTACACGATACTATGCCTATGTTTCGATTAGTCTACATAGTGAACAAAACGACTGAATTTTGTGTCTAATAATATAGTACATAATCAAGAATGAAAAATTGCATATCTTTAGAGTTAAAAGACATCGTGTGGTTGACCACACGATACTATGCCTATCTTGTGATTAGTCGACATAATGAAAACAAACGACTGAATTTTATGTGTAATTATATAGTACATAATCAAGAATGAAAACTTTGCATATTTTCAAAGTCTGGTTGACCACACGATATTATGCCTATGTTGTGATTAGTCGACATAATGAAAACAAACGCCTGAGTTTTATGTGTAATTATATAGTACATAATCAAGAATGAAAACTTTGCATATTTTCAAAGTCTGGTTGACCACACGATACTATGCCTATGTTGTGATTAGCCGACATATTGAAAACAAACGACTGAATTTTATGTGTAATTATATAGTACATAATCAAGGATGACAGATTGCATATCTTTAGAGTTTAAAGACATCGTGTGGTTGACCACACGATACTATGCCTATGTAGTGATTAGTCGACATAATGAAAACAAACGACTGAATTTTATGTGTAACTATATAGTACATAATCAAGAATGAAAACTTTGCATATTTTCAAAGTCTGGTTGACCACACGATATTATGCCTATGTTGTGATTAGTCGACATAATGAAAACAAACGACTGAGTTTTATGTGTAATTATATAGTACATACTCAAGAATGAAAACTTTGTATATTTTCAAAGTCTGGTTGACCCCACGATATTATGCCTATGTTGTGATTAGTCGACATAATGACAACAAACGACTGAATTTTATGTGTAAATATATAGTACATAATCAAGAATGAAAAATTGCATATCTTTAGAGTTTGGTTGAAAACACGATACTATGCCTATGTTTCGATTAGTCTACATAGTTAACAAAACGACTGAATTTTGTGTCTAATAATATAGTACATAATCAAGAATGAAAAATTTCATATCTTTAGAGTTTGGTTGACCACACGATACTATGCCTATGTTTCGATTAGTCTACATAGTGAACAAAACGACTGAATTTTGTGTCTAATGATATAGTACATAATCAAGAATGAAAAATTGCATATCTTTAGAGTTTGGTTGACCACACGATACTACGCCTATGTTTCGATTAGTCTACATAGTGAAAACAAACGACTGAATTTTATGTCTAATAATATAGTACATAATCAAGAATGAAAAATTGCATATCTTTAGAGTTTGGTTGACTACACGATACTATGCCTATGTTTAGATTAGTCTACATAGTGAACAAAACGACTGAATTTTGTGTCTAATAATATAGTACATAATCAAGAATGAAAAATTGCATATCTTTAGAGTTAAAAGACATCGAGTGGTTGACCACACGATACTATGCCTATCTTGCGATTAGTCGACATAATGAAAACAAACGACTGAATATTATGTGTAATTATATAGTACATAATCAAGAATGAAAACTTTGCATATTTTCAAAGTCTGGTTGACCACACGATATTATGCCTATGTTGTGATTAGCCGACATAATGAAAACAAACGACTGAATTTTGTGTAATTATATAGTACATAATCAAGGATGAAAAATTGCATATCTTTAGAGTTTAAAGGCATCGTGTGGTTGACCACACGATACTATGCCTATCTTGCGATTAGTCGACATAATGAAAACAAACGACTGAATATTATGTGTAATTATATAGTACATAATCAAGAATGAAAACTTTGCATATTTTCAAAGTCTGGTTGACCACACGATATTATGCCTATGTTGTGATTAGTCGACATAATGAAAACAAACGACTGAGTTTTATGTGTAATTATATAGTACATAATCAAGAATGAAAACTTTGCATATTTTCAAAGTCTGGTTGACCCCACGATATTATGCCTATGTTGTGATTAGTCGACATAATGAAAACAAACGACTGAATTTTATGTGTAATTATATAGTACATAATCAAGAATGAAAAATTGCATATCTTTAGAGTTTAAAGATATCGTGTGGTTGACCACTCGATACTATGCCTATGTAGTGATTAGTCGACATAATGAAAATAAACGACTGAGTTTTATGTGTAATTATAGAGTACATAATCAAGAATGAAAACTTTGCATATTTTCAAAGTCTGGTTGACCACACGATATTATGCCTATGTTGTGATTAGTCGACATAATGAAAACAAACGACTGAGTTTTATGTGTAATTATATAGTACATAATCAAGAATGAAAACTTTGCATATTTTCAAAGTCTGGTTGACCACACGATACTATGCCTATGTTGTGATTAGCCGACATAATGAAAACAAACGACTGAATTTTATGTGTAATTATATAGTACATAATCAAGGATGAAAAATTGCATATCTTTAGAGTTTAAAGACATCGTGTGGTTGACCACACGATACTATGCCTATATTGTGATTAGTCGACATAATGAAAACAAACGACTGAGTTTTATGTGTAATTATATAGTACATAATCAAGAATGAAAAATTGCATATATTTAGAGTTTAAAGATATCGTGTGGTTGACCACACGATACTATGCCTATGTTGTGATTAGTCGACATAATGACATCAAACGACTGAATTTTATGTGTAATTATATAACTTAGTACATAATCAAGAATGAAAACTTTGCATATTTTCAAAGTCTGGTTGACCACACGATACTATGCCTATGTTGTGATTAGTCGACATAATGAAAACAAACGAGTGAATTTTATGTGTAATTATATAGTACATAATCAAGAATGAAAACGTTGCATATTTTCAAAGTCTGGTTGACCCCACGATATTATGCCTATGTTGTGATTATTCGACATAATGAAAACAAACGACTGAATTTTATGTGTAATTATAAAGTACATAATCAAGAATGAAAAATTGCATATCTTTAGAGTTTAAATATATCGTGTGGTTGAAAACACGATACTATGCCTATGTTTCGATTAGTCTACATAGTGAAAAAAACGACTGAATTTTGTGTCTAATAATATAGTACATAATCAAGAATGAAAAATTGCATATCTTTAGAGTTTGGTTGACCACACGATACTACGCCTATGTTTCGATTAGTCTACATAGTGAAAACAAACGACTGAATTTTATGTCTAATAATATAGTACATAATCAAGAATGAAAAATTGCATATCTTTAGAGTTTGGTTGACCACACGATACTATGCCTATGTTTCGATTAGTCTACATAGTGAAAACAAACGACTGAATTTTATGTCTAATAATATAGTACATAATCAAGAATGAAAAATTGCATATCTTTAGAGTTTGGTTGACTACACAATACTATGCCTATGTTTCGATTAGTCTACATAGTGAACAAAACGACTGAATTTTGTGTCTAATAATATAGTACATAATCATGAATGAAAAATTGCATATCTTTAGAGTTTATTTGACCTCACGATACTATGCCTATGTTTCGATTAGTCTACATAGTGAAAACAAACGACTGAATTTTATTTCTAATAATATAGTACATAATCAAGAATGAAAAATTGCATACCTTTAGAGTTTGGTTGACTACACGATACTATGCCTATGTTTCGATTAGTCTACATAGTGAACAAAACGACTGAATTTTGTGTCTAATAATATAGTACATAATCAAGAATGAAAAATTGCATATCTTTAGAGTTTGGTTGAATACACGATACTATGCCTATGTTTCGATTAGTCTACATAGTGAAAAAAAACTGACTTTTATGTCTAATAATATAGTACATAATCAAGAATGAAAAATTGCATATCTTTAGAGTTTGGTTGACCACACGATACTACGCCTATGTTTCGATTAGTCTACATAGTGAAAACAAACGACTGAATTTTATGTCTAATAATATATAGTACATAATCAAGAATGAAAAATTGCATATCTTTAGAGTTTGGTTGACCACACGATACTATGCCTATGTTTCGATTAGTCTACATAGTGAAAACAAACGACTGAATTTTATGTCTAATAATATAGTACATAATCAAAAATGAAAAATTGCATATCTTTAGAGTTTGGTTGACTACACGATACTATGCCTATGTTTCGATTAGTCTACATAGTGAACAAAACGACTGAATTTTGTGTCTAATAATATAGTACATAATCAAGAATGAAAAATTGCATATCTTTAGAGTTTATTTGACCTCACGATACTATGCCTATGTTTCGATTATTCTACATAGTGAAAACAAACCACTGAATTTTATGTCTAATAATATAGTACATAATCAAGAATGAAAAATTGCATACCTTTAGAGTTTGGTTGACTACACGATACTATGCCTATGTTTCGATTAGTCTACATAGTGAACAAAACGACTGAATTTTGTGTCTAATAATATAGTACATAATCAAGAATGAAAAATTGCATATCTTTAGAGTTTGGTTGACCACACGACACTATGCCTATGTTTCGATTAGTCTACATAGTGAAAAAAACGACTGAATTTTGTGTCTAATAATATAGTACATAATCAAGAATGAAAAATTGCATATCTTTAGAGTTTGGTTGACCACACGATACTACGCCTATGTTTCGATTAGTCTACATAGTGAAAACACACGACTGAATTTTATGTCTAATAATATATAGTACATAATCAAGAATGAAAAATTGCATATCTTTAGAGTTTGGTTGACCACACGATACTATGCCTACGTTTCGATTAGTCTACATAGTGAAAACAAACGACTGAATTTTATGTCTAATAATATAGTACATAATCAAGAATGAAAAATGGCATATCTTTAGAGTTTGGTTGACTACACGATACTATGCCTATGTTTCGATTAGTCTACATAGTGAACAAAACGACTGAATTTTGTGTCTAATAATATAGTACATAATCAAGAATGAAAAATTGCGTATCTTTAGAGTTTGGTTAACCACACGATACTATGCGTATGATTCGATTAGTCTACATAGTGAACAAAACGACTGATATTTGTGTCTAATAATATAGTACATAATCAAGAATGAAAAATTGCATATCTTTAGAGTTTGGTTGACCACACGATACTATGCCTATGTTTCGATTAGTCAACATAGTGAAAACTTACGACTGAATTTTATGTCTAATAATATAGTACATACTCAAGAATGAAAAATTGCATATCTTTAGAGTTTGGTTGACCACACGATACTATGCCTATGTTTCGATTAGTCTACATAGTGAACAAAACGACTGAATTTTGTGTCTAATAATATAGTACATAATCAAGAATGAAAAATTGCATATCTTTAGAGTTTGGTTGACCACACGATACTACGCCTATGTTTCGATTAGTCTACATAGTGAAAACAAACGACTGAATTTTATGTCTAATAATATAGTACATAATCAAGAATGAAAAATTGCATATCTTTAGAGTTTGGTTGACCACACGATACTATGCCTATGTTTCGATTAGTCTACATAGTGAAAACAAACGACTGAATTTTATGTCTAATAATATAGTACATAATCAAGAATGAAAAATTGCATATCTTTAGAGTTTGGTTGACTACACGATACTATGCCTATGTTTCGATTAGTCTACATAGTGAACAAAACGACTGAATTTTGTGTCTAATAATATAGTACATAATCAAGAATGAAAAATTGCATATCTTTAGAGTTAAAAGACATCGTGTGGTTGACCACACGATACTATGCCTATGTTGTGATTAGTCGACATAATGAAAACAAACGACTGAGTTTTATGTGTAATTATATAGTACATAATCAAGAATGAAAACTTTGCATATTTTCAAAGTCTGGTTGACCACACGATATTATGCCTATGTTGTGATTAGTCGACATAATGAAAACAAACGACTGAGTTTTATGTGTAATTATATAGTACATAATCAAGGATGACAAATTGCATATCTTTAGAGTTTAAAGACATCGTGTGGTTGACCACACGATACTATGCCTATCTTGTGATTAGTCGACATAATGAAAACAAACGACTGAATTTTATGTGTAATTATATAGTACATAATCAAGAATGAAAACTTTGCATATTTTCAAAGTCTGGTTGACCACACGATACTATGCCTATGTTGTGATTAGCCGACATATTGAAAACAAACGACTGAATTTTATGTGTAATTATATAGTACATAATCAAGGATGACAAATTGCATATCTTTAGAGTTTAAAGACATCGTGTGGTTGACCACACGATACTATGCCTATGTAGTGATTAGTCGACATAATGAAAACAAACGACTGAATTTTATGTGTAATTATACAGTACATAATCAAGAATGAAAACTTTGCATATTTTCAAAGTCTGGTTGACCACACGATATTATGCCTATGTTGTGATTAGTCGACATAATGAAAACAAACGACTGAGTTTTATGTGTAATTATATAGTACATAATCAAGAATGAAAACTTTGCATATTTTCAAAGTCTGGTTGACCACACGATATTATGCCTATGTTGTGATTAGTCGACATAATGAAAACAAACGACTGAGTTTTATGTGTAATTATATAGTACATACTCAAGAATGAAAACTTTGTATATTTTCAAAGTCTGGTTGACCCCACGATATTATGCCTATGTTGTGATTAGTCGACATAATGAAAACAAACGACTGAATTTTATGTGTAATTATATAGTACATAATCAAGAAAGAAAAATTGCATATCTTTAGTGTTTAAAGATATCGTGTGGTTGACCACACGATACTATGCCTATGTAGTGATTAGTCGACATAATGAAAACAAACGACTGAGTTTTATGTGTAATTATATAGTACATAATCAAGAATGAAAACTTTGCATATTTTCAAAGTCTGGTTGACCACACGATATTATGCCTATGTTGTGATTAGTCGACATAATGAAAACAAACGACTGAGTTTTATGTGTAATTATATAGTACATAATCAAGAATGAAAACTTTGCATATTTTCAAAGTCTGGTTGACCCCACGATATTATGCCTATGTTGTGATTAGTCGACATAATGACAACAAACGACTGAATTTTATGTGTAATTATATAGTACATAATCAAGAATGAAAAATTGCATATCTTTAGAGTTTAAAGATATCGTGTGGTTGACCACACGATACTATGCCTATGTTTCGATTAGTCTACATAGTGAAAACAAACGACTGAATTTTATGTCTAATAATATAGTACATAATCAAGAATGAAAAATTGCATATCTTTAGAGTTTGGTTGAAAACACGATACTATGCCTATGTTTCGATTAGTCTACATAGTTAACAAAACGACTGAATTTTGTGTCTAATAATATAGTACATAATCAAGAATGAAAAATTTCATATCTTTAGAGTTTGGTTGACCACACGATACTATGCCTATGTTTCGATTAGTCTACATAGTGAACAAAACGACTGAATTTTGTGTCTAATGATATAGTACATAATTAAGAATGAAAAATTGCATATCTTTAGAGTTTGGTTGACCACACGATACTACGCCTATGTTTCGATTAGTCTACATAGTGAA
Source organism: Prosapia bicincta (assembly GCA_036971475.1). Classification (NCBI taxonomy): domain Eukaryota; kingdom Metazoa; phylum Arthropoda; class Insecta; order Hemiptera; family Cercopidae; genus Prosapia; species Prosapia bicincta. The sequence goes on from JBAIZL010000005.1 coordinate 120,527,956, forward strand.
AACAAACGACTGAATTTTATGTCTAATAATATAGTACATAATCAAGAATGAAAAATTGCATATCTTTAGAGTTTGGTTGACCACACGATACTATGCCTATGTTTCGATTAGTCTACATAGTGAACAAAACGACTGAATTTTGTGTCTAATAATATAGTACATAATCATGAATGAAAAATTGCATATCTTTAGAGTTTATTTGACCTCACGATACTATGCCTATGTTTCGATTAGTCTACATAGTGAAAACAAACGACTGAATTTTATTTCTAATAATATAGTACATAATCAAGAATGAAAAATTGCATACCTTTAGAGTTTGGTTGACTACACGATACTATGCCTATGTTTCGATTAGTCTACATAGTGAACAAAACGACTGAATTTTGTGTCTAATAATATAGTACATAATCAAGAATGAAAAATTGCATATCTTTAGAGTTTGGTTGAATACACGATACTATGCCTATGTTTCGATTAGTCTACATAGTGAAAAAAAACTGAATTTTATGTCTAATAATATAGTACATAATCAAGAATGAAAAATTGCATATCTTTAGAGTTTGGTTGACCACACGATACTACGCCTATGTTTCGATTAGTCTACATAGTGAAAACAAACGACTGAATTTTATGTCTAATAATATATAGTACATAATCAAGAATGAAAAATTGCATATCTTTAGAGTTTATTTGACCTCACGATACTATGCCTATGTTTCGATTATTCTACATAGTGAAAACAAACGACTGAATTTTATGTCTAATAATATAGTACATAATCAAGAATGAAAAATTGCATACCTTTAGAGTTTGGTTGACTACACGATACTATGCCTATGTTTCGATTAGTCTACATAGTGAACAAAATGACTGAATTTTGTGTCTAATAATATAGTACATAATCAAGAATGAAAAATTGCATATCTTTAGAGTTTGGTTGACCACACGACACTATGCCTATGTTTCGATTAGTCTACATAGTGAAAAAAACGACTGAATTTTGTGTCTAATAATATAGTACATAATCAAGAATGAAAAATTGCATATATTTAGAGTTTGGTTGACCACACGATACTACGCCTATGTTTCGATTAGTCTACATAGTGAAAACACACGACTGAATTTTATGTCTAATAATATATAGTACATAATCAAGAATGAAAAATTGCATATCTTTAGAGTTTGGTTGACCACACGATACTATGCCTATGTTTCGATTAGTCTACATAGTGAAAACAAACGACTGAATTTTATGTCTAATAATATAGTACATAATCAAGAATGAAAAATGGCATATCTTTAGAGTTTGGTTGACTACACGATACTATGCCTATGTTTCGATTAGTCTACATAGTGAACAAAACGACTGAATTTTGTGTCTAATAATATAGTACATAATCAAGAATGAAAAATTGCATATCTTTAGAGTTTGGTTGACCACACGATACTATGCCTACGTTTCGATTAGTCTACATAGTGAAAACAAACGACTGAATTTTATGTCTAATAATATAGTACATAATCAAGAATGAAAAATGGCATATCTTTAGAGTTTGGTTGACTACACGATACTATGCCTATGTTTCGATTAGTCTACATAGTGAACAAAACAACTGAATTTTGTGTCTAATAATATAGTACATAATCAAGAATGAAAAATTGCGTATCTTTAGAGTTTGGTTAACCACACGATACTATGCGTATGATTCGATTAGTCTACATAGTGAACAAAACGACTGATATTTGTGTCTAATAATATAGTACATAATCAAGAATGAAAAATTGCATATCTTTAGAGTTTGGTTGACCACACGATACTATGCCTATGTTTCGATTAGTCAACATAGTGAAAACTTACGACTGAATTTTATGTCTAATAATATAGTACATAATCAAGAATGAAAAATTGCATATCTTTAGAGTTAAAAGACATCGTGTGGTTGACCACACGATACTATGCCTATGTTGTGATTAGTCGACATAATGAAAACAAACGACTGAGTTTTATGTGTAATTATATAGTACATAATCAAGAATGAAAACTTTGCATATTTTCAAAGTCTGGTTGACCACACGATACTATGCCTATGTTGTGATTAGCCGACATAATGAAAACAAACGACTGAATTTTATGTGTAATTATATAGTACATAATCAAGGATGAAAAATTGCATATCTTTAGAGTTTAAAGGCATCGTGTGGTTGACCACACGATACTATGCCTATCTTGTGATTAGTCGACATAATGAAAACAAACGACTGAATATTATGTGTAATTATATAGTACATAATCAAGAATGAAAACTTTGCATATTTTCAAAGTCTGGTTGACCACACGATATTATGCCTATGTTGTGATTAGTCGACATAATGAAAACAAACGACTGAGTTTTATGTGTAATTATATAGTACATAATCTAGAATGAAAACTTTGCATATTTTCAAAGTCTGGTTGACCCCACGATATTATGCCTATGTTGTGATTAGTCGACATAATGAAAACAAACGACTGAATTTTATGTGTAATTATATAGTACATAATCAAGAATGAAAAATTGCATATCTTTAGAGTTTAAAGATATCGTGTGGTTGACCACACGATACTATGCCTATGTAGTGATTAGTCGACATAATGAAAATAAACGACTGAGTTTTATGTGTAATTATAGAGTACATAATCAAGAATGAAAACTTTGCATATTTTCAAAGTCTGGTTGACCACACGATATTATGCCTATGTTGTGATTAGTCGACATAATGAAAACAAACGACTGAGTTTTATGTGTAATTATATAGTACATAATCAAGAATGAAAACTTTGCATATTTTCAAAGTCTGGTTGACAGCACGATACTATGCCTATATTGTGATTAGTCGACATAATGAAAACAAACGACTGAGTTTTATGTGTAATTATATAGTACATAATCAAGAATGAAAAATTGCATATATTTAGAGTTTAAAGATATCGTGTGGTTGACCACACGATACTATGCCTATGTTGTGATTAGTCGACATAATGACATCAAACGACTGAATTTTATGTGTAATTATATAACTTAGTACATAATCAAGAATGAAAACGTTGCATACTTTCAAAGTCTGGTTGACCCCACGATATTATGCCTATGTTGTGATTATTCGACATAATGAAAACAAACGACTGAATTTTATGTGTAATTATAAAGTACATAATCAAGAATGAAAAATTGCATATCTTTAGAGTTTAAATATATCGTGTGGTTGAAAACACGATACTATGCCTATGTTTCGATTAGTCTACATAGTGAAAAAAACGACTGAATTTTGTGTCTAATAATATAGTACATAATCAAGAATGAAAAATTGCATATCTTTAGAGTTTGGTTGACCACACGATACTACGCCTATGTTTCGATTAGTCTACATAGTGAAAACAAACGACTGAATTTTATGTCTAATAATATAGTACATAATCAAGAATGAAAAATTGCATATCTTTAGAGTTTGGTTGACCACACGATACTATGCCTATGTTTCGATTAGTCTACATAGTGAAAACAAACGACTGAATTTTATGTCTAATAATATAGTACATAATCAAGAATGAAAAATTGCATACCTTTAGAGTTTGGTTGACTACACGATACTATGCCTATGTTTCGATTAGTCTACATAGTGAACAAAACGACTGAATTTTGTGTCTAATAATATAGTACATAATCAAGAATGAAAAATTGCATATCTTTAGAGTTTGGTTGAATACACGATACTATGCCTATGTTTCGATTAGTCTACATAGTGAAAAAAAACTGAATTTTATGTCTAATAATATAGTACATAATCAAGAATGAAAAATTGCATATCTTTAGAGTTTGGTTGACCACACGATACTACGCCTATGTTTCGATTAGTCTACATAGTGAAAACAAACGACTGAATTTTATGTCTAATAATATATAGTACATAATCAAGAATGAAAAATTGCATATCTTTAGAGTTTGGTTGACCACACGATACTATGCCTATGTTTCGATTAGTCTACATAGTGAAAACAAACGACTGAATTTTATGTCTAATAATATAGCACATAATCAAAAATGAAAAATTGCATATCTTTAGAGTTTGGTTGACCACACGACACTATGCCTATGTTTCGATTAGTCTACATAGTGAAAAAAACGACTGAATTTTGTGTCTAATAATATAGTACACAATCAAGAATGAAAAATTGCATACCTTTAGAGTTTGGTTGACTACACGATACTATGCCTATGTTTCGATTAGTCTACATAGTGAACAAAACGACTGAATTTTGTGTCTAATAATATAGTACATAATCAAGAATGAAAAATTGCATATCTTTACAGTTTGGTTGACCACACGACACTATGCCTATGTTTCGATTAGTCTACATAGTGAAAAAAACGACTGAATTTTGTGTCTAATAATATAGTACATAATCAAGAATGAAAAATTGCATATCTTTAGAGTTTATTTGACCTCACGATACTATGCCTATGTTTCGATTATTCTACATAGTGAAAACAAACGACTGAATTTTATGTCTAATAATATAGTACATAATCAAGAATGAAAAATTGCATACCTTTAGAGTTTGGTTGACTACACGATACTATGCCTATGTTTCGATTAGTCTACATAGTGAACAAAATGACTGAATTTTGTGTCTAATAATATAGTACATAATCAAGAATGAAAAATTGCATATCTTTAGAGTTTGGTTGACCACACGACACTATGCCTATGTTTCGATTAGTCTACATAGTGAAAAAAACGACTGAATTTTGTGTCTAATAATATAGTACATAATCAAGAATGAAAAATTGCATATATTTAGAGTTTGGTTGACCACACGATACTACGCCTATGTTTCGATTAGTCTACATAGTGAAAACACACGACTGAATTTAATGTCTAATAATATATAGTACATAATCAAGAATGAAAAATTGCATATCTTTAGAGTTTGGTTGACCACACGATACTATGCCTATGTTTCGATTAGTCTACATAGTGAAAACAAACGACTGAATTTTATGTCTAATAATATAGTACATAATCAAGAATGAAAAATGGCATATCTTTAGAGTTTGGTTGACTACACGATACTATGCCTATGTTTCGATTAGTCTACATAGTGAACAAAACGACTGAATTTTGTGTCTAATAATATAGTACATAATCAAGAATGAAAAATTCCGTATCTTTAGAGTTTGGTTAACCACACGATACTATGCGTATGATTCGATTAGTCTACATAGTGAACAAAACGACTGATATTTGTGTCTAATAATATAGTACATAATCAAGAATGAAAAATTGCATATCTTTAGAGTTTGGTTGACCACACGATACTATGCCTATGTTTCGATTAGTCAACATAGTGAACAAAACGACTGAATTTTGTGTCTAATAATATAGTACATAATCAAGAATGAAAAATTGCATATCTTTAGAGTTTGGTTGACCACACGATACTATGCCTATGTTTCGATTAGTCTACATAGTGAACAAAACGACTAAATTTTGTGTCTAATAATATAGTACATAATCAAGAATGAAAAATTGCATATCTTTAGAGTTTAAAGACATCGTGTGGTTGACCACACGATACTATGCCTATGTTGTGATTAGTCGACATAATGAAAACAAACGACTGAGTTTTATGTGTAATTATATAGTACATAATCAAGAATGAAAACTTTGCATATTATCAAAGTCTGGTTGACCACACGATATTATGCCTATGTTGTGATTAGTCGACATAATGAAAACAAACGACTGAGTTTTATGTGTAGTTATATAGTACATAATCAAGAATGAAAACTCTGCATATTTTCAAAGTCTGGTTGACCACACGATATTATGCCTATGTTGTGATTAGTCGACATAATGAAAACAAACGATTGAGTTTTATGTGTAATTATATAGTATATAATCAAGAATGAAAACTTTGCATATTTTCAAAGTCTGGTTGACCCCACGATATTATGCCTATGTTGTGATTAGTCGACACAATGAAAACAAACGACTGAATTTTATGTGTAATTATATAGTACATAATCAAGAATGAAAAATTGCATATCTTTAGCGTTTAAAGATATCGTGTGGTTGACCACACGATACTATGCCTATATTTCGATTAGTCTACATAGTGAAAACAAACGACTGAATTTTATGTCTAATAATATAGTTCATAATCAAGAATGAAAAATTGCATATCTTTAGAGTTTGGTTGACCACACGATACTATGCCTATGTTTCGATTAGCCTACATAGTGAAAACTTAAAACTGAATTTTGTATCTAATAATATAGTACATAATCAAGAATGAAAAATTGCATATCTTTAGAGTTTGGTTGACCACACGATCCTATGCCTATGTTTCGATTTGTCTACATAGTGAACAAAACGACTGAATTTTGTGTCTAATAATATAGTACATAATCAAGAATGAAAAATTGCATATCTTTAGAGTTTGGTTGACCACACGATACTATGCCTATGTTTCGATTAGTCTACATAGTGAACAAAACGACTGAATTTTGTATCTAATAATATAGTACATAATCAAGAATGAAAAATTGCATATCTTTAGAGTTTGGTTGTCCACACGATACTATGCCTATGTTTCGATTTGTCTACATAGTGAACAAAACGACTGAATTTTGTGTCTAATAATATAGTACATAATCAAGAATGAAAAATTGCATATCTTTAGAGTTTGGTTGACCACACGATACTATGCCTATGTTTCGATTAGTCTACATAGTGAACAAAACGACTGAATTTTGTATCTAATAATATAGTACATAATCAAGAATGAAAAATTGCATATCTTTAGAGTTTGGTTGACCACACGATACTATGCCTATGTTTCGATTTGTCTACATAGTGAACAAAACTGCTGAATTTTGTGTCTAATAATATAGTACATAATCAAGAATGAAAAATTGCATATCTTTAGAGTTTGGTTGACCACACGATACTATGCCTATGTTTCGATTTGTCTACATAGTGAACAAAACGACTGAATTTTGTGTCTAATAATATAGTACATAATCAAGAAAAAAAAATTGCATATCTTTACAGTTTGCTTGACCACACGATACTATGCCTATGTTTCGATTTGTCTACATAGTGAACAAAACGACTGAATTTTGTGCCTAATAATATGGTACATAATCAAGAATGAAAAATTGCATATCTTTAGAGTTTGGTAGTTCGATTAGTCTACATAGTGAACAAAACGACTGAATTTTGTGTCTAATAATATAGTACATAATCAAGAATGAAAAATTGCATATCTTTAGAGTTTGGTTGACCACACGATACTATGCCTATGTTTCGATTTGTCTACATAGTGAACAAAACGACTGAATTTTGTGTCTAATAATATAGTACATAATCAAGAAAGAAAAATTGCATATCTTTACAGTTTGCTTGACCACACGATACTATGCCTATGTTTCGATTAGTCTACATAGTGAACAAAACGACTGAATTTTGTATCTAATAATATAGTACATAATCAAGAATGAAAAATTGCATATCTTTAGAGTTTGGTTGACCACACGATACTATGCCTATGTTTCGATTTGTCTACATAGTGAACAAAACGACTGAATTTTGTGTCTAATAATATAGTACATAATCAAGAATGAAAAATTGCAAATCTTTAGAGTTTGGTTGACCACACGATACTATGCCTATGTTTCGATTAGTCTACATAGTGAACAAAACGACTGAATTTTGTATCTAATAATATAGTACATAATCAAGAATGAAAAATTGCATATCTTTAGAGTTTGGTTGACCACACGATACTATGCCTATGTTTCGATTTGTCTACATAGTGAACAAAACTGCTGAATTTTGTGTCTAATAATATAGTACATAATCAAGAATGAAAAATTGCATATCTTTAGAGTTTGTTTGACCACACGATACTATGCCTATGTTTCGATTTGTCTACATAGTGAACAAAACGAGTGAATTTTGTGTCTAATAATATAGTATATAATCAAGAATGAAAAATTGCATATCTTTAGAGTTTGGTTGACCACACGATACTATGCCTATGTTTCGATTAGTCTACATAGTGAACAAAACGACTGAATTTTGTATCTAATAATATAGTACATAATCAAGAATGAAAAATTGCATATCTTTAGAGTTTGGTTGACCACACGATACTATGCCTATGTTTCGATTTGTCTACATAGTGAACAAAACGACTGAATTTTGTGTCTAATAATATAGTACATAATCAAGAATGAAAAATTGCATATCTTTAGAGTTTGGTTGACCACACGATACTATGCCTATGTTTCGATTAGTCTACATAGTGAACAAAACGACTGAATTTTGTATCTAATAATATAGTACATAATCAAGAATGAAAAATTGCATATCTTTAGAGTTTGGTTGACCACACGATACTATGCCTATGTTTCGATTTGTCTACATAGTGAACAAAACTGCTGAATTTTGTTTCTAATAATATAGTACATAATCAAGAATGAAAAATTGCATATCTTTAGAGTTTGGATGACCTCACGATACTATGCCTATGTTTCGATTTGTCTACATAGTGAACAAAACGACTGAATTTTGTGTCTAATAATATAGTACATAATCAAGAAAGAAAAATTGCATATCTTTACAGTTTGCTTGACCACACGATACTATGCCTATGTTTCGATTTGTCTACATAGTGAACAAAACGACTGAATTTTGTGTCTAATAATATAGTACATAATCAAGAATGAAAAATTGCATATCTTTACAGTTTGCATAGTAGTCTACATAGTGAACAAAACGACTGAATTTTGTGTCTAATAATATAGTACATAATCAAGAATGAAAAATTGCATATCTTTAGAGTTTGGTTGACCACACGATACTATGCCTATGTTTCGATTTGTCTACATAGTGAACAAAACTGCTGAATTTTGTGTCTAATAATATAGTACATAATCAAGAATGAAAAATTGCATATCTTTAGAGTTTGGTTGACCACACGATACTATGCCTATGTTTCGAATTGTCTACATAGTGAACAAAACGACTGAATTTTGTGTCTAATAATATAGTACATAATCAAGAAAGAAAAATTGCATATCTTTACAGTTTGCTTGACCACACGATACTATGCCTATGTTTCGATTTGTCTATATAGTGAACAAAACGACTGAATTTTGTGCCTAATAATATAGTACATAATCAAGAATGAAAAATTGCATATCTTTAGAGTTTGGTAGACCACACGATACTATGCCTATGTTTCGATTAGTCTACATAGTGAACAAAACGACTGAATTTTGTGTCTAATAATATAGTACATAATCAAGAATGAAAATTGCATGTCTTTAGAGTTTGGTTGACCACACGATACTATGCCTATGTTTCGATTAGTCTACATAGTGAACAAAACGACTGAATTTTGTATCTAATAATATAGTACATAATCAAGAATGAAAAATTGCATATCTTTAGAGTTTGGTTGACCACACGATACTATGCCTATGTTTCGATTTGTCTACATAGTGAACAAAACAACTGAATTTTGTGTCTAATAATATAGTACATAATCAAGAATGAAAAATTGCATATCTTTAGAGTTTGGTTGACCACACGATACTATGCCTATGTTTCGATTAGTCTACATAGTGAACAAAACGACTGAATTTTGTATATAATAATATAGTACATAATCAAGAATGAAAAATTGCATATCTTTAGAGTTTGGTTGACCACACGATACTATGCCTATGTTTCGATTTGTCTACATAGTGAACAAAACGACTGAATTTTGTGTCTAATAATATAGTACATAATCAAGAATGAAAAATTGCATATCTTTAGAGTTTGGTTGACCACACGATACTATGCCTATGTTTCGATTAGTCTACATAGTGAACAAAACGACTGAATTTTGTATCTAATAATATAGTACATAATCAAGAATGAAAAATTGCATATCTTTAGAGTTTGGTTGACCACACGATACTATGCCTATGTTTCGATTTGTCTACATAGTGAACAAAACTGCTGAATTTTGTGTCTAATAATATAGTACATAATCAAGAATGAAAAATTGCATATCTTTAGAGTTTGGTTGACCACACGATACTATGCCTATGTTTCGATTTGTCTACATAGTGAACAAAACTGCTGAATTTTGTGTCTCATAATATAGTACATAATCAGGAATGAAAAATTGCATATCTTTAGAGTTTGGTTGACCACACGATACTATGCCTATGTTTCGATTAGTCTACATAGTGAACAAAACGACTGAATTTTGTGTCTAATAATATAGTACATAATCAAGAATGAAAAATTGCATATCTTTAGAGTTTGGTAGACCACACGATACTATGCCTATGTTTCGATTAGTCTACATAGTTAACAAAACGACTGAATTTTGTGTCTAATAATATAGTACATAATCAAGAATGAAAAATTGCATATCTTTACAGTTTGCATAGTAGTCTACATAGTGAACAAAACGACTGAATTTTGTGTCTAATAATATAGTACATAATCAAGAATGAAAAATTGCCTATCTTTAGAGTTTGGTTGACCACACGATACTATGCCTATGTTTCGATTTGTCTACATAGTGAACAAAACTGCTGAATTTTGTGTCTAATAATATAGTACATAATCAAGAATGAAAAATTGCATATCTTTAGAGTTTGGTTGACCACACGATACTATGCCTATGTTTCGATTTGTCTACATAGTGAAAAAAACGAATGAATTTTGTGTCTAATAATATAGTACATAATCAAGAATGAAAAATTGCATATCTTTACAGTTTGCTTGACCACACGATACTATGCCTATGTTTCGATTAGTCTACATAGTGAACAAAACGACTGAATTTTGTATCTAATAATATAGTACATAATCAAGATTGAAAAATTGCATATCTTTAGAGTTTGGTTGACCACACGATACTATGCCTATGTTTCGATTTGTCTACATAGTGAACAAAACTGCTGAATTTTGTGTCTAATAATATAGTACATAATCAAGAATGAAAAATTGCATATCTTTAGAGTTTGGTTGACCACACGATACTATGCCTATGTTTCGATTTGTCTACATAGTGAACAAAACGACTGATTTTTGTGTCTAATAATATAGTACATAATCAAGAAAGAAAAATTGCATATCTTTACAGTTTGCTTGACCACACGATACTATGCCTATGTTTCGATTTGTCTACATAGTGAACAAAACGACTGAATTTTGTGCCTAATAATATAGTACATAATCAAGAATGAAAAATTGCATATCTTTAGAGTTTGGTTGACCACACGATACTATGCCTATGTTTCGATTTGTCTACATAGTGAACAAAACTGCTGAATTTTGTGTCTCATAATATAGTACATAATCAGGAATGAAAAATTGCATATCTTTAGAGTTTAGATGACCACACGATACTATGCCTATGTTTCGATTAGTCTACATAGTGAACAAAACGACTGAATTTTGTGTCTAATAATATAGTACATAATCAAGAATGAAAAATTGCATATCTTTAGAGTTTCGTAGACCACACGATACTATGCCTATGTTTCGATTTGTCTACATAGTGAACAAAACGACTGAATTTTGTGTCTAATAATATAGTACATAATCAAGAATGAAAAATTGCATATCTTTACAGTTTGCATAGTAGTCTACATAGTGAACAAAACGACTGAATTTTGTGTCTAATAATATAGTACATAATCAAGAATGAAAAATTGCATATCTTTAGAGTTTGGTTGACCACACGATACTATGCCTATGTTTCGATTTGTCTACATAGTGAACAAAACTGCTGAATTTTGTGTCTAATAATATAGTACATAATCAAGAATGAAAAATTGCATATCTTTAGAGTTTGGTTGACCACACGATACTATGCCTATGTTTCGATTTGTCTACATAGTGAACAAAACGACTGAATTTTGTGTCTAATAATATAGTACATAATCAAGAAAGAAAAATTGCATATCTTTACAGTTTGCTTGACCACACGATACTATGCCTATGTTTCGATTTGTCTACATAGTGAACAAAACGACTGAATTTTGTGCCTAATAATATAGTACATAATCAAGAATGAAAAATTGCATATCTTTAGAGTTTGGTAGACCACACGATACTATGCCTATGTTTCGATTAGTCTACATAGTGAACAAAACGACTGAATTTTGTGTCTAATAATATAGTACATAATCAAGAATGAAAAATTGCATGTCTTTAGAGTTTGGTTGACCACACGATACTATGCCTATGTTTCGATTAGTCTACATAGTGAACAAAACGACTGAATTTTGTATCTAATAATATAGTACATAATCAAGAATGAATAATTGCATATCTTTAGAGTTTGGTTGACCACACGATACTATGCCTATGTTTCGATTTGTCTACATAGTGAACAAAACGACTGAATTTTGTGTCTAATAATATAGTACATAATCAAGAATGAAAAATTGCATATCTTTAGAGTTTGGTTGACCACACAATACTATGCCTATGTTTCGATTAGTCTACATAGTGAACAAAACGACTGAATTTTGTATCTAATAATATAGTACATAATCAAGAATGAAAAATTGCATATCTTTAGAGTTTGGTTGACCACACGATACTATGCCTATGTTTCGATTTGTCTACATAGTGAACAAAACTGCTGAATTTTGTGTCTAATAATATAGTACATAATCAAGAATGAAAAATTGCATCTCTTTAGAGTTTGGTTGACCACACGATACTATGCCTATGTTTCGATTTGTCTACATAGTGAACAAAACGACTGAATTTTGTGTCTAATAATATAGTACATAATCAAGAAAGAAAAATTGCATATCTTTACAGTTTGCTTGACCACACGATACTATGCCTATGTTTCGATTTGTCTACATAGTGAACAAAACGACTGAATTTTTTGCCTAATAATATAGTACATAATCAAGAATTAAAAATTGCATATCTTTAGAGTTTGGTAGACCACACGATACTATGCCTATGTTTCGATTAGTCTACATAGTGAACAAAACGACTGAATTTTGTGTCTAATAATATAGTACATAATCAAGAATGAAAAATTGCATGTCTTTAGAGTTTGGTTGACCACACGATACTATGCCTATGTTTCGATTAGTCTACATAGTGAACAAAACGACTGAATTTTGTATCTAATAATATAGTACATAATTAAGAATGAAAAATTGCATATCTTTAGAGTTTGGTTGACCACACGATACTATGCCTATGTTTCGATTTGTCTACATAGTGAACAAAACGACTGAATTTTGTGTCTAATAATATAGTACATAATTAAGAATGAAAAATTGCATATCTTTAGAGTTTGGTTGACCACACGATACTATGCCTATGTTTCGATTTGTCTACATAGTGAACAAAACGACTGAATTTTGTGTCTAATAATATAGTACATAATCAAGAATGAAAAATTGCATATCTTTAGAGTTTGGTTGACCACACGATACTATGCCTATGTTTCGATTAGTCTACATAGTGAACAAAACGACTGAATTTTGTGTCTAATAATATAGTACATAATCAAGAATGAAAAATTGCATATCTTTACAGTTTGCATAGTAGTCTACATAGTGAACAAAACGACTGAATTTTGTGTCTAATAATATAGTACATAATCAAGAATGAAAAATTGCATATCTTTAGAGTTTGGTTGACCACACGATACTATGCCTATGTTTCGATTTGTCTACATAGTGAACAAAACTGCTGAATTTTGTGTCTAATAATATAGTACATAATCAAGAATGAAAAATTGCATATCTTTAGAGTTTGGTTGACCACACGATACTATGCCTATGTTTCGATTTGTCTACATAGTGAACAAAACGACTGAATTTTGTGTCTAATAATATAGTACATAATCAAGAAAGAAAAATTGCATATCTTTACAGTTTGCTTGACCACACGATACTATGCCTATGTTTCGATTTGTCTACATAGTGAACAAAACGACTGAATTTTGTGCCTAATAATATAGTACATAATCAAGAATGAAAAATTGCATATCTTTAGAGTTTGGTAGACCACACGATACTATGCCTATGTTTCGATTAGTCTACATAGTGAACAAAACGACTGAATTTTGTGTCTAATAATATAGTACATAATCAAGAATGAAAAATTGCATGTCTTTAGAGTTTGGTTGACCACACGATACTATGCCTATGTTTCGATTAGTCTACATAGTGAACAAAACGACTGAATTTTGTGTCTAATAATATAGTACATAATCAAGAATGAAAAATTGCATGTCTTTAGAGTTTGGTTGACCACACGATACTATGCCTATGTTTCGATTAGTCTACATAGTGAACAAAACGACTGAATTTTGTATCTAATAATATAGTACATAATTAAGAATGAAAAATTGCATATCTTTAGAGTTTGGTTGACCACACGATACTATGCCTATGTTTCGATTTGTCTACATAGTGAACAAAACGACTGAATTTTGTGTCTAATAATATAGTACATAATTAAGAATGAAAAATTGCATATCTTTAGAGTTTGGTTGACCACACGATACTATGCCTATGTTTCGATTTGTCTACATAGTGAACAAAACGACTGAATTTTGTGTCTAATAATATAGTACATAATCAAGAATGAAAAATTGCATATCTTTAGAGTTTGGTTGACCACACGATACTATGCCTATGTTTCGATTAGTCTACATAGTGAACAAAACGACTGAATTTTGTATCTAATAATATAGTACATAATCAAGAATGAAAAATTGCATATCTTTAGAGTTTGGTTGACCACACGATACTATGCCTATGGTTCGATTTGTCTACATAGTGAACAAAACGACTGAATTTTGTGTCTAATAATATAGTACATAATCAAGAATTAAAAATTGCATATCTTTAGAGTTTGGTAGACCACACGATACTATGCCTATGTTTCGATTAGTCTACATAGTGAACAAAACGACTGAATTTTGTGTCTAATAATATAGTACATAATGAAGAATGAAAAATTGCATGTCTTTAGAGTTTGGTTGACCACACGATACTATGCCTATGTTTCGATTAGTCTACATAGTGAACAAAACGACTGAATTTTGTATCTAATAATATAGTACATAATTAAGAATGAAAAATTGCATCTCTTTAGAGTTTGGTTGACCACACGATACTATGCCTATGTTTCGATTTGTCTACATAGTGAACAAAACGACTGAATTTTGTGTCTAATAATATAGTACATAATCAAGAAAGAAAAATTGCATATCTTTACAGTTTGCTTGACCACACGATACTATGCCTATGTTTCGATTTGTCTACATAGTGAACAAAACGACTGAATTTTTTGCCTAATAATATAGTACATAATCAAGAATTAAAAATTGCATATCTTTAGAGTTTGGTTGACCACACGATACTATGCCTATGTTTCGATTTGTCTACATAGTGAACAAAACGACTGAATTTTGTGTCTAATAATATAGTACATAATCAAGAATTAAAAATTGCATATCTTTAGAGTTTGGTAGACCACACGATACTATGCCTATGTTTCGATTAGTCTACATAGTGAACAAAACGACTGAATTTTGTGTCTAATAATATAGTACATAATCAAGAATGAAAAATTGCATGTCTTTAGAGTTTGGTTGACCACACGATACTATGCCTATGTTTCGATTAGTCTACATAGTGAACAAAACGACTGAATTTTGTATCTAATAATATAGTACATAATTAAGAATGAAAAATTGCATATCTTTAGAGTTTGGTTGACCACACGATACTATGCCTATGTTTCGATTTGTCTACATAGTGAACAAAACGACTGAATTTTGTGTCTAATAATATAGTACATAATCAAGAATGAAAAATTGCATATCTTTAGAGTTTGGTTGACCACACGATACTATGCCTATGTTTCGATTAGTCTACATAGTGAACAAAACGACTGAATTTTGTATCTAATAATATAGGACATAAACAAGAAAGAAAAATTGCATATCTTTAGAGTTTGGTTGACCACACGATACTATGCCTATGTTTCGATTACTCTACATAGTGAACAAAACGACTGAATTTGTGTCTAATAATATAGTACATAATCAAGAATGAAAAATTGCATATCTTTAGAGTTTATTTGACCACACGATACTATGCTTATGTTTCGATTAGTCTACATAGTGAAAACAAACGACTGAATTTTATGTCTAATAATATAGTACATAATCAAGAATGAAAAATTGCATATCTTTAGAGTTTGATTGACCACACGATACTATGCCTATGTTTCGATTAGTCTACATAGTGAACAAAACGACTGAATTTTGTATCTAATAATATAGTACATAATCAAGAATGAAAAATTGCATATCTTTAGAGTTTGGTTGACCACACGATACTATGCCTATGTTTCGATTTGTCTACATAGTGAACAAAACGACTGAATTTTGTGCCTAATAATATAGTACATAATCAAGAATGAAAAATTGCATATCTTTAGAGTTTGGTTGACCACACGATACTATGCCTATGTTTCGATTTGTCTACATAGTGAACAAAACGACTGAATTTTGTGTCTAATAATATAGTACATAATCAAGAAAGAAAAACTGCATATCTTTACAGTTTGCTTGACCACACGATACTATGCCTATGTTTCGATTTGTCTACATAGTGAACAAAACGACTGAATTTTGTGTCTAATAATATAGTACATAATCAAGAATGAAAAATTGCATATCTTTAGAGTTTGGTTGACCACACGATACTATGCCTATGTTTCGATTTGTCTACATAGTGAACAAAACGACTGAATTTTGTGTCTAATAATATAGTACATAATCAAGAATAAATAATTGCATATCTTTAGAGATTGGTTGACTACACGATACTATTCCTATGTTTCGATTTGTCTACATAGTGAACAAAACGACTGAATTTTGTGTCAAATAATATAGTACATAATCAAGAATGAAAAATTGCATATCTTTAGAGTTTGGTTGACCACACGATACTATGCCTATGTTTCGATTAGTCTACATAGTGAACAAAACGACTGAATTTTGTGTCTAATAATATAGTACATAATCAAGAATGAAAAATTGCATATCTTTAGAGTTTGGTTGACCACACGATACTATGCCTATGTTTCGATTAGTCTACATAGTAAAAAAAAAAACTGAATTTTATGTCTAATAATATAGTACCTAATCAAGAATGAAAAATTGCATATCTTTAGAGTTTGGTTGACCACACGATACTATGCCTATGTTTCGATTTGTCTACATAGTGAACAAAACGACTGAATTTTGTGCCTAATAATATAGTACATAATCAAGAATGAAAAATTGCATATCTTTAGAGTTTGGTTGACCACACGATACTATGCCTATGTTTCGATTTGTCTACATAGTGAACAAAACGACTGAATTTTGTGTCTAATAATATAGTACATAATCAAGAAAGAAAAACTGCATATCTTTACAGTTTGCTTGACCACACGATACTATGCCTATGTTTCGATTTGTCTACATAGTGAACAAAACGACTGAATTTTGTGTCTAATAATATAGTACATAATCAAGAATGAAAAATTGCATATCTTTACAGCTTGGTTGACCACACGATACTATGCCTATGTTTCGATTTGTCTACATAGTGAACAAAACGACTGAATTTTGTGTCTAATAATATAGTACATAATCAAGAATGAAAAATTGCATATCTTTACAGTTTGGTTGACCACACGATACTATGCCTATATTGTGATTAGTCTACATAGTGAACAAAACGACTGAATTTTGTGTCTAATAATATAGTACATAATCAAGAATGAAAAATTGCATATCTTTACAGTTTGGTTGACCACACGATACTATGCCTATGTTTCGATTAGTCTACATAGTGAACAAAACGGCTGAGTTTTGTGTCTAATAATATAGTACATAATCAAGAATAAATAATTGCATATCTTTAGAGATTGGTTGACTACACGATACTATTCCTATGTTTCGATTTGTCTACATAGTGAACAAAACGACTGAATTTTGTGTCAAATAATATAGTACATAATCAAGAATGAAAAATTGCATATCTTTAGAGTTTGGTTGACCACACGATACTATGCCTATGTTTCGATTAGTCTACATAGTGAACAAAACGACTGAATTTTGTGTCTAATAATATAGTACATAATCAAGAATGAAAAATTGCATATCTTTAGAGTTTGGTTGACCACACGATACTATGCCTATGTTTCGATTAGTCTACATAGTAAAAAAAAAAACTGAATTTTATGTCTAATAATATAGTACCTAATCAAGAATGAAAAATTGCATATCTTTAGAGTTTGGTTGACCACACGATACTATGCCTATATTTCGATTTGTCTACATAGTGAACAAAACGACTGAATTTTGTGTCTAATAATATAGTACATAATCAAGAATGAAAAATTGCATATCTTTAGAGTTTGGTTGACCACACGATACTATGCCTATGTTTCGATTAGTCTACATAGTGAACAAAACGACTGAATTTTGTGTCTAATAATATAGTACATAATCAAGAATGAAAAATTGCATATCTTTACAGTTTGCATGACCACACGATACTATGCCTATGTTTCCATTTGTCTACATAGTGAACAAAACGACTGAATTTTGTGTCTAATAATATAGTACATAATCAAGAATGAAAAATTGCATATCTTTAGAGATTGGTTGACTACACGATACTATTCCTATGTTTCTATTTGTCTACATAGTGAACAAAACGACTGAATTTTGTGTCAAATAATATAGTACATAATCAAGAATGAAAAATTGCATATCTTTAGAGTTTGGTTGACCACACGATACTATGCCTATGTTTCGATTAGTCTACATAGTGAACAAAACGACTGAATTTTGTGTCTAATAATATAGTACATAATCAAGAATGAAAAATTGCATATCTTTAGAGTTTGGTTGACCACACGATACTATGCCTATGTTTCGATTAGTCTACATAGTAAAAAAAAAAAACTGAATTTTATGTCTAATAATATAGTACCTAATCAAGAATGAAAAATTGCATATCTTTAGAGTTTGGTTGACCACACGATACTATGCCTATATTTCGATTTGTCTACATAGTGAACAAAACGACTGAATTTTGTGTCTAATAATATAGTACATAATCAAGAATGAAAAATTGCATATCTTTAGAGTTTGGTTGACCACACGATACTATGCCTATGTTTCGATTAGTCTACATAGTGAACAAAACGACTGAATTTTGTGTCTAATAATATAGTACATAATCAAGAATGAAAAATTGCATATCTTTACAGTTTGCTTGACCACACGATACTATGCCTATGTTTCGATTTGTCTACATAGTGAACAAAACGACTGAATTTTGTGTCTAATAATATAGTACATAATCAAGAATGAAAAATTGCGTATCTTTAGAGTTTGCCAAACTTTGGTACCAAACTCTAAAGATATGCAATTTTTCATTCTTGATTATGTACTATATTATTTGACACAAAATTCAGTCGTTTTGTTCACTATGTAGACAAATCGAAACATAGGAATAGTATCGTGTAGTCAACCAATCTCTAAAGATATGTCTACATAGTGAACAAAACGACTGAATTTTGTGTCTAATAATATAGTACATAATCAAGAATGAAAAATTGCATATCTTTAGAGTTTGGTTGACCACACGATACTATGCCTATGTTTCGATTAGTCTACATAGTGAACAAAACGACTGAATTTTGTATCTAATAATATAGTACATAATCAAGAATGAAAAATTGCATATCTTTAGAGTTTGGTTGACCACACGATACTATGCCTATGTTTCGATTTGTCTACATAGTGAACAAAACTGCTGAATTTTGTTTCGAATAATATAGTACATAATCAAGAATGAAAAATTGCATATCTTTAGAGTTTGGATGACCTCACGATACTATGCCTATGTTTCGATTTGTCTACATAGTGAACAAAACGACTGAATTTTGTGTCTAATAATATAGTACATAATCAAGAAAGAAAAATTGCATATCTTTACAGTTTGCTTGACCACACGATACTATGCCTATGTTTCGATTTGTCTACATAGTGAACAAAACGACTGAATTTTATGTCTAATAATATAGTACATAATCAAGAATGAAAAATTGCATATCTTTAGAGTTTGGTTGACCACACGATACTATGCCTATGTTTCGATTAGTCTACATAGTGAACAAAACGACTGAATTTTGTGTCTAATAATATAGTACATAATCAAGAATGAAAAATTGCATATCTTTAGAGTTTGGTTGACCACACGATACTATGCCTATGTTTCGATTAGTCTACATAGTGAACAAAACGACTGAATTTTGTGTCTAATAATATAGTACATAATCAAGAAAGAAAAATTGCATATCTTAACAGTTTGCTTGACCACACGATACTATGCCTATGTTTCGATTTGTCTACATAGAGAACAAAACGACTGAATTTTGTGTCTAATAATATAGTACATAATCAAGAATGAAAAATTGCATATCTTTAGAGTTGGGTTGACCACACGATACTATGCCTATGTTTCGATTTGTCTACATAGTGAACAAAACGACTGAATTTTGTGTCTAATAATATAGTACATAATCAAGAAAGAAAAACTGCATATCTTTACAGTTTGCTTGACCACACGATACTATGCCTATGTTTTGATTTGTCTACATAGTGAACAAAACGACTGAATTTTGTGTCTAATAATATAGTACATAATCAAGAATGAAAAATTGCATATCTTTAGAGTTTGGTTGACCACACGATACTATGCCTATGTTTCGATTAGTCTACATAGTGAACAAAACGACTGAATTTTGTGTCTAATAATATAGTACATAATCAAGAAAGAAAAATTGCATATCTTTAGAGTTTGGTTGACCACACGATATTATGCGTATGTTTCGATTAGTCTACATAGTGAACAAAACGACTGAATTTTGTGTCTAATAATATAGTACATAATCAAGAATGAAAAATTGCATATCTTTAGAGTTTGGTTGACCACACGATACTATGCCTATGTTTCGATTAGTCTACATAGTGAACAAAACGACTGAATTTTGTGTCTAATAATATAGTACATAATCAAGAATGAAAAATTGCATATCTTTAGAGTTTGGTTGACCACACTATACTATGCCTATGTTTCGATTTGTCTACATAGTGAACAAAACGACTGAATTTTGTGTCTAATAATATAGTACATAATCAAGAATGAAAAATTGCATATCTTTAGAGTTTGGTTGACCACACGATACTAAGCCTATGTTTCGATTAGTCTACATAGTGAACAAAACGACTGAATTTTGTGTCTAATAATATAGTACATAATCGAGAATGAAAAATTGCTTATCTTTAGAGTTTGGTTGACCACACGATACTATGCCTATGTTTCGATTAGTCTACATAGTGAATAAAATGACTGAATTTTGTGTCTAATAATATAGTACATAATCAAGAATGAAAAATTGCATATCTTTAGAGTTTGGTTGACCACACGATACTATGCCTATATTTCGATTAGTCTACATAGTGAACAAAACTACTGAATTTTGTGTCTAATAATATAGTACATAATCAAGAATGAAAAATTGCATATCTTTAGAGTTTGGTTGACCACACGATACTATGCTTATGTTGCGATTAGTCTACATAGTGAACAAAACGACTGAATTTTGTGTCTAATAATATAGTACATAATCAAGAATGAAAAATTGCATATCTTTAGAGTTTGGTTGACCACACGATACTATGCCTATGTTTCGATTAGTCTACATAGTGAACAAAACGACTGAATTTTGTGTCTAATAATATAGTACATAATCAAGAATGAAAAATTGCATATCTTTAGAGTTTGGTTGACCACACGATACTATGCCTATGTTTCGATTAGTCTACATAGTGAACAAAACGACTGAATGTTGTGTCTAATAATATAGTACATATTCAAGAATGAAAAATAGCATATCTTTAGAGTTTGGTTGACCACACGATACTATGCCTATGTTTCGATTAGTCTACATAGTGAACAAAACGACTGAATTTTGTGTCTAATAATATAGTACATAATCAAGAAAGAAAAATTGCATATCTTTAGAGTTTGGTTGACTACACGATACTATGCCTATGTATCGATTTGTCTACATAGTGAACAAAATGACTGAATTTTGTGTCTAATACTATAGTACATATTAAGAATGAAAAATTGCATATCTTTAGAGTTTGGTTGACCACACGATACTATGCCTATGTTTCGATTAGTCTACATAGTGAACAAAACGACTGAATTTTGTATCTAATAATATAGTACATAATCAAGAATGAAAAATTGCATATCTTTAGAGTTTGGTTGACCACACGATACTATGCCTATGTTTCGATTTGTCTACATAGTGAACAAAACGACTGAATTTTGTGTCTAATAATATAGTACATAATCAAGAATGAAAAATTGCATATCTTTAGAGTTTGGTTGACCACACGATACTATGCCTATGTTTCGATTAGTCTACATAGTGAACAAAACGACTGAATTTTTTATCTAATAATATAGTACATAATCAAGAATGAAAAATTGCATATCTTTAGAGTTTGGTTGACCACACGATACTATGCCTATGTTTCGATTTGTCTACATAGTGAACAAAACTGCTGAATTTTGTGTCTAATAATATAGTACATAATCAAGAAAGAAAAATTGCATATCTTAACAGTTTGCTTGACCACACGATACTATGCCTATGTTTCGATTTGTCTACATAGTGAACAAAACGACTGAATTTTTTGCCTAATAATATAGTACATAATCAAGAATTAAAAATTGCATATCTTTAGAGTTTGGTAGACCACACGATACTATGCCTATGTTTCGATTAGTCTACATAGTGAACAAAACGACTGAATTTTGTGTCTAATAATATAGTACATAATCAAGAATGAAAAATTGCATGTCTTTAGAGTTTGGTTGACCACACGATACTATGCCTATGTTTCGATTAGTCTACATAGTGAACAAAACGACTGAATTTTGTATCTAATAATATAGTACATAATTAAGAATGAAAAATTGCATATCTTTAGAGTTTGGTTGACCACACGATACTATGCCTATGTTTCGATTTGTCTACATAGTGAACAAAACGACTGAATTTTGTGTCTAATAATATAGTACATAATCAAGAATGAAAAATTGCATATCTTTAGAGTTTGGTTGACCACACGATACTATGCCTATGTTTCGATTAGTCTACATAGTGAACAAAACGACTGAATTTTGTATCTAATAATATAGTACATAATCAAGAATGAAAAATTGCATATCTTTAGAGTTTGGTTGACCACACGATACTATGCCTATGTTTCGATTTGTCTACATAGTGAACAAAACGACTGAATTTTGTGTCTAATAATATAGTACATAATCAAGAATGAAAAATTGCATATCTTTAGAGTTTGGTTGACCACACGATACTATGCCTATGTTTCGATTTGTCTACATACTTAACAAAACGACTGAATTTTGTGTCTAATAATATAGTACATAATCAAGAAAGAAAAACTGCATATCTTTACAGTGAACAAAACGGCTGAATTTTGTGTCTAATAATATAGTACATAATCAAGAATGAAAAATTGCATATCTTTAGAGTTTGGTTGACCACACGATACTATGCCTATGTTTCGATTAGTCTACATAGTGAACAAAACGACTGAATTTTGTATCTAATAATATAGGACATAAACAAGAAAGAAAAATTGCATATCTTTAGAGTTTGGTTGACCACACGATACTATGCCTATGTTTCGATTAGTCTACATAGTGAAAACAAACGACTGAATTTTATGTCTAATAATATAGTACATAATCAAGAATGAAAAATTGCATATCGTTAGAGTTTGGTTGACCACACGATACTATGCCTATGTTTCGATTAGTCTACATAGTGAACAAAACGACTGAATTTTGTATCTAATAATATAGTACATAATCAAGAATGAAAAATTGCATATCTTTAGAGTTTGGTTGACCACACGAAACTATGCCTATGTTTCGATTTGTCTACATAGTGAACAAAACGACTGAATTTTGTGCCTAATAATATAGTACATAATCAAGAATGAAAAATTGCATATCTTTACAGTTTGCTTGACCACACGATACTATGCCTATGTTTCGATTTGTCTACATAGTGAACAAAACGACTGAATTTTGTGTCTAATAATATAGTACATAATCAAGAATGAAAAATTGCATATCTTTACAGCTTGGTTGACCACACGATACTATGCCTATGTTTCGATTAGTCTACATAGTGAACAAAACGACTGAATTTTGTGTCTAATAATATAGTACATAATCAAGAATGAAAAATTGCATATCTTTACAGTTTGGTTGACCACACGATACTATGCCTATATTTCGATTAGTCTACATAGTGAACAAAACGACTGAATTTTGTGTCTAATAATATAGTACATAATCAAGAATGAAAAATTGCATATCTTTACAGTTTGGTTGACCACACGATACTATGCCTATGTTTCGATTAGTCTACATAGTGAACAAAACGGCTGAGTTTTGTGTCTAATAATATAGTACATAATCAAGAATAAATAATTGCATATCTTTAGAGATTGGTTGACTACACGATACTATTCCTATGTTTCGATTTGTCTACATAGTGAACAAAACGACTGAATTTTGTGTCAAATAATATAGTACATAATCAAGAATGAAAAATTGCATATCTTTAGAGTTTGGTTGACCACACGATACTATGCCTATGTTTCGATTAGTCTACATAGTGAACAAAACGACTGAATTTTGTGTCTAATAATATAGTACATAATCAAGAATGAAAAATTGCATATCTTTAGAGTTTGGTTGACCACACGATACTATGCCTATGTTTCGATTAGTCTACATAGTAAAAAAAAAACTGAATTTTATGTCTAATAATATAGTACCTAATCAAGAATGAAAAATTGCATATCTTTAGAGTTTGGTTGACCACATGATACTATGCCTATATTTCGATTTGTCTACATAGTGAACAAAGCGACTGAATTTTGTGTCTAATAATATAGTACATAATCAAGAATGAAAAATTGCATATCTTTAGAGTTTGGTTGACCACACGATACTATGCCTATGTTTCGATTAGTCTACATAGTGAACAAAACGACTGAATTTTGTGCCTAATAATATAGTACATAATCAAGAATGAAAAATTGCATATCTTTACAGTTTGCTTGACCACACGATACTATGCCTATGTTTCGATTTGTCTACATAGTGAACAAAACGACTGAATTTTGTGTCTAATAATATAGTACATAATCAAGAATGAAAAATTGCGTATCTTTAGAGTTTGCCAAACTTTGGTACCAAACTCTAAAGATATGCAATTTTTCATTCTTGATTATGTACTATATTATTTGACACAAAATTCAGTCGTTTTGTTCACTATGTAGACAAATCGAAACATAGGAATAGTATCGTGTAGTCAACCAATCTCTAAAGATATGTCTACATAGTGAACAAAACGACTGAATTTTGTGTCTAATAATATAGTACATAATCAAGAATGAAAAATTGCATATCTTTAGAGTTTGGTTGACCACACGATACTATGCCTATGTTTCGATTTGTCTACATAGTGAACAAAACGACTGAATTTTGTGTCTAATAATATAGTACATAATCAAGAAAGAAAAATTGCATATCTTTACAGTTTGCTTGACCACACGATACTATCCCTATGTTTCGATTTGTCTACATAGTGAACAAAACGACTGAATTTTGTGTCTAATAATATAGTACATAATCAAGAATGAAAAATTGCATATCTTTAGAATTTGGTTGACCACACGATACTATGCCTATGTTTCGATTAGTCTACATAGTGAACAAAACGACTGAATTTTATGTCTAATAATATAGTACATAATCAAGAATGAAAAATTGCATATCTTTAGAGTTTGGTTGACCACACGATACTATGCCTATGTTTCGATTAGTCTACATAGTGAACAAAACGACTGAATTTTGTGTCTAATAATATAGTACATAATCAAGAATGAAAAATTGCATATCTTTAGAGTTTGGTTGACCACACGATACTATGCCTATGTTTCGATTAGTCTACATAGTGAACAAAACGACTGAATTTTGTGTCTAATAATATAGTACATAATCAAGAAAGAAAAATTGCATATCTTTACAGTTTGCTTGACCACACGATACTATGCCTATGTTTCGATTTGTCTACATAGAGAACAAAACGACTGAATTTTGTGTCTAATAATATAGTACATAATCAAGAATGAAAAATTGCATATTTTTAGAGTTGGGTTGACCACACGATACTATGCCTATGTTTCGATTTGTCTACATAGTGAACAAAACGACTGAATTTTGTGTCTAATAATATAGTACATAATCAAGAAAGAAAAACTGCATATCTTTACAGTTTGCTTGACCACACGATACTATGCCTATGTTTCGATTTGTCTACATAGTGAACAAAACGACTGAATTTTGTGTCTAATAATATAGTACATAATTAAGAATGAAAAATTGCATATCTTTAGAGTTTGGTTGACCACACGATACTATGCCTATGTTTCGATTAGTCTACATAGTAAAAAAAAAAACTGAATTTTATGTCTAATAATATAGTACCTAATCAAGAATGAAAAATTGCATATCTTTAGAGTTTGGTTGACCACACTATACTATGCCTATATTTCGATTTGTCTACATAGTGAACAAAACGACTGAATTTTGTGTCTAATAATATAGTACATAATCAAGAATGAAAAATTGCATATCTTTAGAGTTTGGTTGACCACACGATACTATGCCTATGTTTCGATTAGTCTACATAGTGAACAAAACGACTGAATTTTGTGTCTAATAATATAGTACATAATCAAGAATGAAAAATTGCATATCTTTACAGTTTGCTTGACCACACGATACTATGCCTATGTTTCGATTTGTCTACATAGTGAACAAAACGACTGAATTTTGTGTCTAATAATATAGTACATAATCAAGAATTAAAAATTGCGTATCTTTAGAGTTTGCCAAACTTTGGTACCAAACTCTAAAGATATGCAATTTTTCATTCTTGATTACGTACTATATTATTTGACACAAAATTCAGTCGTTTTGTTCACTATGTAGACAAATCGAAACATAGGAATAGTATCGTGTAGTCAACCAATCTCTAAAGATATGTCTACATAGTGAACAAAACGACTGAATTTTGTGTCTAATAATATAGTACATAATCAAGAATGAAAAATTGCATATCTTTAGAGTTTGGTTAACCACACGATACTATGCCTATGTTTCGATTTGTCTACATAGTGAACAAAACGACTGAATTTTGTGTCTAATAATATAGTACATAATCAAGAAAGAAAAATTGCATATCTTTACAGTTTGCTTGACCACACGATACTATCCCTATGTTTCGATTTGTCTACATAGTGAACAAAACGGCTGAGTTTTGTGTCTAATAATATAGTACATAATCAAGAATAAATAATTGCATATCTTTAGAGATTGGTTGACTACACGATACTATTCCTATGTTTCGATTTGTCTACATAGTGAACAAAACGACTGAATTTTGTGTCAAATAATATAGTACATAATCAAGAATGAAAAATTGCATATCTTTAGAGTTTGGTTGACCACACGATACTATGCCTATGTTTCGATTAGTCTACATAGTGAACAAAACGACTGAATTTTGTGTCTAATAATATAGTACATAATCAAGAATGAAAAATTGCATATCTTTAGAGTTTGGTTGACCACACGATACTATGCCTATGTTTCGATTAGTCTACATAGTAAAAAAAAAACTGAATTTTATGTCTAATAATATAGTACCTAATCAAGAATGAAAAATTGCATATCTTTAGAGTTTGGTTGACCACACGATACTATGCCTATATTTCGATTTGTCTACATAGTGAACAAAACGACTGAATTTTGTGTCTAATAATATAGTACATAATCAAGAATGAAAAATTGCATATCTTTAGAGTTTGGTTGACCACACGATACTATGCCTATGTTTCGATTAGTCTACATAGTGAACAAAACGACTGAATTTTGTGTCTAATAATATAGTACATAATCAAGAATGAAAAATTGCATATCTTTACAGTTTGCTTGACCACACGATACTATGCCTATGTTTCGATTTGTCTACATAGTGAACAAAACGACTGAATTTTGTGTCTAATAATATAGTACATAATCAAGAATGAAAAATTGCGTATCTTTAGAGTTTGCCAAACTTTGGTACCAAACTCTAAAGATATGCAATTTTTCATTCTTGATTATGTACTATATTATTTGACACAAAATTCAGTCGTTTTGTTCACTATGTAGACAAATCGAAACATAGGAATAGTATCGTGTAGTCAACCAATCTCTAAAGATATGTCTACATAGTGAACAAAACGACTGAATTTTGTGTCTAATAATATAGTACATAATCAAGAATGAAAAATTGCATATCTTTAGAGTTTGGTTGACCACACGATACTATGCCTATGTTTCGATTTGTCTACATAGTGAACAAAACGACTGAATTTTGTGTCTAATAATATAGTACATAATCAAGAACGAAAAATTGCATATCTTTACAGTTTGCTTGACCACACGATACTATCCCTATGTTTCGATTTGTCTACATAGTGAACAAAACGACTGAATTTTGTGTCTAATAATATAGTACATAATCAAGAATGAAAAATTGCATATCTTTAGAATTTGGTTGACCACACGATACTATGCCTATGTTTCGATTAGTCTACATAGTGAACAAAACGACTGAATTTTATGTCTAATAATATAGTACATAATCAAGAATGAAAAATTGCATATCTTTAGAGTTTGGTTGACCACACGATACTATGCCTATGTTTCGATTAGTCTACATAGTGAACAAAACGACTGAATTTTGTGTCTAATAATATAGTACATAATCAAGAATGAAAAATTTCATATCTTTAGAGTTTGGTTGACCACACGATACTATGCCTATGTTTCGATTAGTCTACATAGTGAACAAAACGACTGAATTTTGTGTCTAATAATATAGTACATAATCAAGAAAGAAAAATTGCATATCTTTACAGTTTGCTTGACCACACGATACTATGCCTATGTTTCGATTTGTCTACATAGAGAACAAAACGACTGAATTTTGTGTCTAATAATATAGTACATAATCAAGAATGAAAAATTGCATATTTTTAGAGTTGGGTTGACCACACGATACTATGCCTATGTTTCGATTTGTCTACATAGTGAACAAAACGACTGAATTTTGTGTCTAATAATATAGTACATAATCAAGAAAGAAAAACTGCATATCTTTACAGTTTGCTTGACCACACGATACTATGCCTATGTTTCGATTTGTCTACATAGTGAACAAAACGACTGAATTTTGTGTCTAATAATATAGTACATAATCAAGAATGAAAAATTGCATATCTTTAGAGTTTGGTTGACCACACGATACTATGCCTATGTTTCGATTAGTCTACATAGTAAAAAAAAAAACTGAATTTTATGTCTAATAATATAGTACCTAATCAAGAATGAAAAATTGCATATCTTTAGAGTTTGGTTGACCACACGATACTATGCCTATATTTCGATTTGTCTACATAGTGAAAAAAACGACTGAATTTTGTGTCTAATAATATAGTACATAATCAAGAATGAAAAATTGCATATCTTTAGAGTTTGGTTGACCACACGATACTATGCCTATGTTTCGATTAGTCTACATAGTGAACCAAACGACTGAATTTTGTGTCTAATAATATAGAACATAATCAAGAATGAAAAATTGCATATCTTTACAGTTTGCTTGACCACACGATACTATGCCTATGTTTCGATTTGTCTACATAGTGAACAAAACGACTGAATTTTGTTTCTAATAATATAGTACATAATCAAGAATGAAAAATTGCGTATCTTTAGAGTTTGCCAAACTTTGGTACCAAACTCTAAAGATATGCAATTTTTCATTCTTGATTATGTACTATATTATTTGACACAAAATTCAGTCGTTTTGTTCACTATGTAGACAAATCGAAACATAGGAATAGTATCGTGTAGTCAACCAATCTCTAAAGATATGTCTACATAGTGAACAAAACGACTGAATTTTGTGTCTAATAATATAGTACATAATCAAGAATGAAAAATTGCATATCTTTAGAGTTTGGTTAACCACACGATACTATGCCTATGTTTCGATTTGTCTACATAGTGAACAAAACGACTGAATTTTGTGTCTAATAATATAGTACATAATCAAGAAAGAAAAATTGCATATCTTTACAGTTTGCTTGACCACACGATACTATCCCTATGTTTCGATTTGTCTACATAGTGAACAAAACGGCTGAGTTTTGTGTCTAATAATATAGTACATAATCAAGAATAAATAATTGCATATCTTTAGAGATTGGTTGACTACACGATACTATTCCTATGTTTCGATTTGTCTACATAGTGAACAAAACGACTGAATTTTGTGTCAAATAATATAGTACATAATCAAGAATGAAAAATTGCATATCTTTAGAGTTTGGTTGACCACACGATACTATGCCTATGTTTCGATTAGTCTACATAGTGAACAAAACGACTGAATTTTGTGTCTAATAATATAGTACATAATCAAGAATGAAAAATTGCATATCTTTAGAGTTTGGTTGACCACACGATACTATGCCTATGTTTCGATTAGTCTACATAGTAAAAAAAAAACTGAATTTTATGTCTAATAATATAGTACCTAATCAAGAATGAAAAATTGCATATCTTTAGAGTTTGGTTGACCACACGATACTATGCCTATATTTCGATTTGTCTACATAGTGAACAAAACGACTGAATTTTGTGTCTAATAATATAGTACATAATCAAGAATGAAAAATTGCATATCTTTAGAGTTTGGTTGACCACACGATACTATGCCTATGTTTCGATTAGTCTACATAGTGAACAAAACGACTGAATTTTGTGTCTAATAATATAGTACATAATCAAGAATGAAAAATTGCATATCTTTACAGTTTGCTTGACCACACGATACTATGCCTATGTTTCGATTTGTCTACATAGTGAACAAAACGACTGAATTTTGTGTCTAATAATATAGTACATAATCAAGAATGAAAAATTGCGTATCTTTAGAGTTTGCCAAACTTTGGTACAAAACTCTAAAGATATGCAATTTTTCATTCTTGATTATGTACTATATTATTTGACACAAAATTCAGTCGTTTTGTTCACTATGTAGACAAATCGAAACATAGGAATAGTATCGTGTAGTCAACCAATCTCTAAAGATATGTCTACATAGTGAACAAAACGACTGAATTTTGTGTCTAATAATATAGTACATAATCAAGAATGAAAAATTGCATATCTTTAGAGTTTGGTTGACCACACGATACTATGCCTATGTTTCGATTTGTCTACATAGTGAACAAAACGACTGAATTTTGTGTCTAATAATATAGTACATAATCAAGAAAGAAAAATTGCATATCTTTACAGTTTGCTTGACCACACGATACTATCCCTATGTTTCGATTTGTCTACATAGTGAACAAAACGACTGAATTTTGTGTCTAATAATATAGTACATAATCAAGAATGAAAAATTGCATATCTTTAGAATTTGGTTGACCACACGATACTATGCCTATGTTTCGATTAGTCTACATAGTGAACAAAACGACTGAATTTTATGTCTAATAATATAGTACATAATCAAGAATGAAAAATTGCATATCTTTAGAGTTTGGTTGACCACACGATACTATGCCTATGTTTCGATTAGTCTACATAGTGAACAAAACGACTGAATTTTGTGTCTAATAATATAGTACATAATCAAGAATGAAAAATTGCATATCTTTAGAGTTTGGTTGACCACACGATACTATGCCTATGTTTCGATTAGTCTACATAGTGAACAAAACGACTGAATTTTGTGTCTAATAATATAGTACATAATCAAGAAAGAAAAATTGCATATCTTTACAGTTTGCTTGACCACACGATACTATGCCTATGTTTCGATTTGACTACATAGAGAACAAAACGACTGAATTTTGTGTCTAATAATATAGTACATAATCAAGAATGAAAAATTGCATATTTTTAGAGTTGGGTTGACCACACGATACTATGCCTATGTTTCGATTTGTCTACATAGTGAACAAAACGACTGAATTTTGTGTCTAATAATATAGTACATAATCAAGAAAGAAAAACTGCATATCTTTACAGTTTGCTTGACCACACGATACTATGCCTATGTTTCGATTTGTCTACATAGTGAACAAAACGACTGAATTTTGTGTCTAATAATATAGTACATAATCAAGAATGAAAAATTGCATATCTTTAGAGTTTGGTTGACCACACGATACTATGCCTATGTTTCGATTAGTCTACATAGTAAAAAAAAAAAAACTGAATTTTATGTCTAATAATATAGTACCTAATCAAGAATGAAAAATTGCATATCTTTAGAGTTTGGTTGACCACACGATACTATGCCTATATTTCGATTTGTCTACATAGTGAACAAAACGACTGAATTTTGTGTCTAATAATATAGTACATAATCAAGAATGAAAAATTGCATATCTTTAGAGTTTGGTTGACCACACGATACTATGCCTATGTTTCGATTAGTCTACATAGTGAACAAAACGACTGAATTTTGTGTCTAATAATATAGTACATAATCAAGAATGAAAAATTGCATATCTTTACAGTTTGCTTGACCACACGATACTATGCCTATGTTTCGATTTGTCTACATAGTGAACAAAACGACTGAATTTTGTGTCTAATAATATAGTACATAATCAAGAATGAAAAATTGCGTATCTTTAGAGTTTGCCAAACTTTGGTACCAAACTCTAAAGATATGCAATTTTTCATTCTTGATTATGTACTATATTATTTGACACAAAATTCAGTCGTTTTGTTCACTATGTAGACAAATCGAAACATAGGAATAGTATCGTGTAGTCAACCAATCTCTAAAGATATGTCTACATAGTGAACAAAACGACTGAATTTTGTGTCTAATAATATAGTACATAATCAAGAATGAAAAATTGCATATCTTTAGAGTTTGGTTGACCACACGATACTATGCCTATGTTTCGATTTGTCTACATAGTGAACAAAACGACTGAATTTTGTGTCTAATAATATAGTACATAATCAAGAAAGAAAAATTGCATATCTTTACAGTTTGCTTGACCACACGATACTATCCCTATGTTTCGATTTGTCTACATAGTGAACAAAACGACTGAATTTTGTGTCTAATAATATAGTACATAATCAAGAATGAAAAATTGCATATCTTTAGAATTTGGTTGACCACACGATACTATGCCTATGTTTCGATTAGTCTACATAGTGAACAAAACGACTGAATTTTATGTCTAATAATATAGTACATAATCAAGAATGAAAAATTGCATATCTTTAGAGTTTGGTTGACCACACGATACTATGCCTATGTTTCGATTAGTCTACATAGTGAACAAAACGACTGAATTTTGTGTCTAATAATATAGTACATAATCAAGAATGAAAAATTGCATATCTTTAGAGTTTGGTTGACCACACGATACTATGCCTATGTTTCGATTAGTCTACATAGTGAACAAAACGACTGAATTTTGTGTCTAATAATATAGTACATAATCAAGAATGAAAAATTGCATATCTTTACAGTTTGCTTGACCACACGATACTATGCCTATGTTTCGATTTGTCTACATAGAGAAAAAAACGACTGAATTTTGTGTCTAATAATATAGTACATAATCAAGAATGAAAAATTGCATATTTTTAGAGTTGGGTTGACCACACGATACTATGCCTATGTTTCGATTTGTCTACATAGTGAACAAAACGACTGAATTTTGTGTCTAATAATATAGTACATAATCAAGAAAGAAAAACTGCATATCTTTACAGTTTGCTTGACCACACGATACTATGCCTATGTTTCGATTTGTCTACATAGTGAACAAAACGACTGAATTTTGTGTCTAATAATATAGTACATAATCAAGAATGAAAAATTGCGTATCTTTAGAGTTTGCCAAACTTTGGTACCAAACTCTAAAGATATGCAATTTTTCATTCTTGATTATGTACTATATTATTTGACACAAAATTCAGTCGTTTTGTTCACTATGTAGACAAATCGAAACATAGGAATAGTATCGTGTAGTCAACCAATCTCTAAAGATATGTCTACATAGTGAACAAAACGACTGAATTTTGTGTCTAATAATATAGTACATAATCAAGAATGAAAAATTGCATATCTTTAGAGTTTGGTTGACCACACGATACTATGCCTATGTTTCGATTTGTCTACATAGTGAACAAAACGACTGAATTTTGTGTCTAATAATATAGTACATAATCAAGAAAGAAAAATTGCATATCTTTACAGTTTGCTTGACCACACGATACTATCCCTATGTTTCGATTTGTCTACATAGTGAACAAAACGACTGAATTTTGTGTCTAATAATATAGTACATAATCAAGAATGAAAAATTGCATATCTTTAGAATTTGGTTGACCACACGATACTATGCCTATGTTTCGATTAGTCTACATAGTGAACAAAACGACTGAATTTTATGTCTAATAATATAGTACATAATCAAGAATGAAAAATTGCATATCTTTAGAGTTTGGTTGACCACACGATACTATGCCTATGTTTCGATTAGTCTACATAGTGAACAAAACGACTGAATTTTGTGTCTAATAATATAGTACATAATCAAGAATGAAAAATTGCATATCTTTAGAGTTTGGTTGACCACACGATACTATGCCTATGTTTCGATTAGTCTACATAGTGAACAAAACGACTGAATTTTGTGTCTAATAATATAGTACATAATCAAGAAAGAAAAATTGCATATCTTTACAGTTTGCTTGACCACACGATACTACGCCTATGTTTCGATTTGTCTACATAGAGAACAAAACGACTGAATTTTGTGTCTAATAATATAGTACATAATCAAGAATGAAAAATTGCATATTTTTAGAGTTGGGTTGACCACACGATACTATGCCTATGTTTCGATTTGTCTACATAGTGAACAAAACGACTGAATTTTGTGTCTAATAATATAGTACATAATCAAGAAAGAAAAACTGCATATCTTTACAGTTTGCTTGACCACACGATACTATGCCTATGTTTCGATTTGTCTACATAGTGAACAAAACGACTGAATTTTGTGTCTAATAATATAGTACATAATCAAGAATGAAAAATTGCGTTTCTTTAGAGTTTGCCAAACTTTGGTACCAAACTCTAAAGATATGCAATTTTCCATTCTTGATTATGTACTATATTATTTGACACAAAATTCAGTCGTTTTGTTCACTATGTAGACAAATCGAAACATAGGAATAGTATCGTGTAGTCAACCAATCTCTAAAGATATGTCTACATAGTGAACAAAACGACTGAATTTTGTGTCTAATAATATAGTACATAATCAAGAATGAAAAATTGCATATCTTTAGAGTTTGGTTGACCACACGATACTATGCCTATGTTTCGATTTGTCTACATAGTGAACAAAACGACTGAATTTTGTGTCTAATAATATAGTACATAATCAAGAAAGAAAAATTGCATATCTTTACAGTTTGCTTGACCACACGATACTATCCCTATGTTTCGATTTGTCTACATAGTGAACAAAACGACTGAATTTTGTGTCTAATAATATAGTACATAATCAAGAATGAAAAATTGCATATCTTTACAGTTTGCTTGACCACACGATACTATGCCTATGTTTCGATTTGTCTACATAGAGAACAAAACGACTGAATTTTGTGTCTAATAATATAGTACATAATCAAGAATGAAAAATTGCATATTTTTAGAGTTGGGTTGACCACACGATACTATGCCTATGTTTCGATTTGTCTACATAGTGAACAAAACGACTGAATTTTGTGTCTAATAATATAGTACATAATCAAGAAAGAAAAACTGCATATCTTTACAGTTTGCTTGACCACACGATACTATGCCTATGTTTCGATTTGTCTACATAGTGAACAAAACGACTGAATTTTGTGTCTAATAATATAGTACATAATCAAGAATGAAAAATTGCATATCTTTAGAGTTTGGTTGACCACACGATACTATGCCTATGTTTCGATTAGTCTACATAGTAAAAAAAAAAACTGAATTTTATGTCTAATAATATAGTACCTAATCAAGAATGAAAAATTGCATATCTTTAGAGTTTGGTTGACCACACGATACTATGCCTATATTTCGATTTGTCTACATAGTGAACAAAACGACTGAATTTTGTGTCTAATAATATAGTACATAATCAAGAATGAAAAATTGCATATCTTTAGAGTTTGGTTGACCACACGATACTATGCCTATGTTTCGATTAGTCTACATAGTGAACAAAACGACTGAATTTTGTGTCTAATAATATAGTACATAATCAAGAATGAAAAATTGCATATCTTTACAGTTTGCTTGACCACACGATACTATGCCTATGTTTCGATTTGTCTACATAGTGAACAAAACGACTGAATTTTGTGTCTAATAATATAGTACATAATCAAGAATGAAAAATTGCGTATCTTTAGAGTTTGCCAAACTTTGGTACCAAACTCTAAAGATATGCAATTTTTCATTCTTGATTATGTACTATATTATTTGACACAAAATTCAGTCGTTTTGTTCACTATGTAGACAAATCGAAACATAGGAATAGTATCGTGTAGTCAACCAATCTCTAAAGATATGTCTACATAGTGAACAAAACGACTGAATTTTGTGTCTAATAATATAGTACATAATCAAGAATGAAAAATTGCATATCTTTAGAGTTTGGTTGACCACACGATACTATGCCTATGTTTCGATTTGTCTACATAGTGAACAAAACGACTGAATTTTGTGTCTAATAATATAGTACATAATCAAGAAAGAAAAATTGCATATCTTTACAGTTTGCTTGACCACACGATACTATCCCTATGTTTCGATTTGTCTACATAGTGAACAAAACGACTGAATTTTGTGTCTAATAATATAGTACATAATCAAGAATGAAAAATTGCATATCTTTAGAATTTGGTTGACCACACGATACTATGCCTATGTTTCGATTAGTCTACATAGTGAACAAAACGACTGAATTTTATGTCTAATAATATAGTACATAATTAAGAATGAAAAATTGCATATCTTTAGAGTTTGGTTGACCACACGATACTATGCCTATGTTTCGATTAGTCGACATAGTGAACAAAACGACTGAATTTTGTGTCTAATAATATAGTACATAATCAAGAATGAAAAATTGCATATCTTTAGAGTTTGGTTGACCACACGATACTATGCCTATGTTTCGATTAGTCTACATAGTGAACAAAACGACTGAATTTTGTGTCTAATAATATAGTACATAATCAAGAAAGAAAAATTGCATATCTTTACAGTTTGCTTGACCACACGATACTATGCCTATGTTTCGATTTGTCTACATAGAGAAAAAAACGACTGAATTTTGTGTCTAATAATATAGTACATAATCAAGAATGAAAAATTGCATATTTTTAGAGTTGGGTTGACCACACGATACTATGCCTATGTTTCGATTTGTCTACATAGTGAACAAAACGACTGAATTTTGTGTCTAATAATATAGTACATAATCAAGAAAGAAAAACTGCATATCTTTACAGTTTGCTTGACAACACGATACTATGCCTATGTTTCGATTTGTCTACATAGTGAACAAAACGACTGAATTTTGTGTCTAATAATATAGTACATAATCAAGAATGAAAAATTGCGTATCTTTAGAGTTTGCCAAACTTTGGTACCAAACTCAAAAGATATGCAATTTTTCATTCTTGATTATGTACTATATTATTTGACACAAAATTCAGTCGTTTTGTTCACTATGTAGACAAATCGAAACATAGGAATAGTATCGTGTAGTCAACCAATCTCTAAAGATATGTCTACATAGTGAACAAAACGACTGAATTTTGTGTCTAATAATATAGTACATAATCAAGAATGAAAAATTGCATATCTTTAGAGTTTGGTTGACCACACGATACTATGCCTATGTTTCGATTTGTCTACATAGTGAACAAAACGACTGAATTTTGTGTCTAATAATATAGTACATAATCAAGAAAGAAAAATTGCATATCTTTACAGTTTGCTTGACCACACGATACTATCCCTATGTTTCGATTTGTCTACATAGTGAACAAAACGACTGAATTTTGTGTCAAATAATATAGTACATAATCAAGAATGAAAAATTGCATATCTTTAGAATTTGGTTGACCACACGATACTATGCCTATGTTTCGATTAGTCTACATAGTGAACAAAACGACTGAATTTTATGTCTAATAATATAGTACATAATCAAGAATGAAAAATTGCATATCTTTAGAGTTTGGTTGACCACACGATACTATGCCTATGTTTCGATTAGTCTAAATAGTGAACAAAACGACTGAATTTTGTGTCTAATAATATAGTACATAATCAAGAATGAAAAATTGCATATCTTTAGAGTTTGGTTGACCACACGATACTATGCCTATGTTTCGATTAGTCTACATAGTGAACAAAACGACTGAATTTTGTGTCTAATAATATAGTACATAATCAAGAAAGAAAAATTGCATATCTTTACAGTTTGCTTGACCACACGATACTATGCCTATGTTTCGATTTGTCTACATAGTGAACAAAACGACTGAATTTTGTGTCTAATAATATAGTACATAATCAAGAATGAAAAATTGCGTATATTTAGAGTTTGCCAAACTTTGGTACCAAACTCTAAAGATATGCAATTTTTCATTCTTGATTATGTACTATATTATTTGACACAAAATTCAGTCGATTTGTTCACTATGTAGACAAATCGAAACATAGGAATAGTATCGTGTAGTCAACCAATCTCTAAAGATATGTCTACATAGTGAACAAAACGACTGAATTTTGTGTCTAATAATATAGTACATAATCAAGAATGAAAAATTGCATATCTTTAGAGTTTGGTTGACCACACGATACTATGCCTATGTTTCGATTTGTCTACATAGTGAACAAAACGACTGAATTTTGTGTCTAATAATATAGTACATAATCAAGAAAGAAAAATTGCATATCTTTACAGTTTGCTTGACCACACGATACTATCCCTATGTTTCGATTTGTCTACATAGTGAACAAAACGACTGAATTTTGTGTCTAATAATATAGTACATAATCAAGAATGAAAAATTGCATATCTTTAGAATTTGGTTGACCACACGATACTATGCCTATGTTTCGATTAGTCTACATAGTGAACAAAACGACTGAATTTTATGTCTAATAATATAGTACATAATTAAGAATGAAAAATTGCATATCTTTAGAGTTTGGTTGACCACACGATACTATGCCTATGTTTCGATTAGTCTACATAGTGAACAAAACGACTGAATTTTGTGTCTAATAATATAGTACATAATCAAGAATGAAAAATTGCATATCTTTAGAGTTTGGTTGACCACACGATACTATGCCTATGTTTCGATTAGTCTACATAGTGAACAAAACGACTGAATTTTGTGTCTAATAATATAGTACATAATCAAGAAAGAAAAATTGCATATCTTTACAGTTTGCTTGACCACACGATACTATGCCTATGTTTCGATTTGTCTACATAGAGAAAAAAACGACTGAATTTTGTGTCTAATAATATAGTACATAATCAAGAATGAAAAATTGCATATTTTTAGAGTTGGGTTGACCACACGATACTATGCCTATGTTTCGATTTGTCTACATAGTGAACAAAACGACTGAATTTTGTGTCTAATAATATAGTACATAATCAAGAAAGAAAAACTGCATATCTTTACAGTTTGCTTGACAACACGATACTATGCCTATGTTTCGATTTGTCTACATAGTGAACAAAACGACTGAATTTTGTGTCTAATAATATAGTACATAATCAAGAATGAAAAATTGCGTATCTTTAGAGTTTGCCAAACTTTGGTACCAAACTCAAAAGATATGCAATTTTTCATTCTTGATTATGTACTATATTATTTGACACAAAATTCAGTCGTTTTGTTCACTATGTAGACAAATCGAAACATAGGAATAGTATCGTGTAGTCAACCAATCTCTAAAGATATGTCTACATAGTGAACAAAACGACTGAATTTTGTGTCTAATAATATAGTACATAATCAAGAATGAAAAATTGCATATCTTTAGAGTTTGGTTGACCACACGATACTATGCCTATGTTTCGATTTGTCTACATAGTGAACAAAACGACTGAATTTTGTGTCTAATAATATAGTACATAATCAAGAAAGAAAAATTGCATATCTTTACAGTTTGCTTGACCACACGATACTATCCCTATGTTTCGATTTGTCTACATAGTGAACAAAACGACTGAATTTTGTGTCTAATAATATAGTACATAATCAAGAATGAAAAATTGCATATCTTTAGAATTTGGTTGACCACACGATACTATGCCTATGTTTCGATTAGTCTACATAGTGAACAAAACGACTGAATTTTATGTCTAATAATATAGTACATAATCAAGAATGAAAAATTGCATATCTTTAGAGTTTGGTTGACCACACGATACTATGCCTATGTTTCGATTAGTCTAAATAGTGAACAAAACGACTGAATTTTGTGTCTAATAATATAGTACATAATCAAGAATGAAAAATTGCATATCTTTAGAGTTTGGTTGACCACACGATACTATGCCTATGTTTCGATTAGTCTACATAGTGAACAAAACGACTGAATTTTGTGTCTAATAATATAGTACATAATCAAGAAAGAAAAATTGCATATCTTTACAGTTTGCTTGACCACACGATACTATGCCTATGTTTCGATTTGTCTACATAGTGAACAAAACGACTGAATTTTGTGTCTAATAATATAGTACATAATCAAGAATGAAAAATTGCGTATATTTAGAGTTTGCCAAACTTTGGTACCAAACTCTAAAGATATGCAATTTTTCATTCTTGATTATGTACTATATTATTTGACACAAAATTCAGTCGATTTGTTCACTATGTAGACAAATCGAAACATAGGAATAGTATCGTGTAGTCAACAATCTCTAAAGATATGTCTACATAGTGAACAAAACGACTGAATTTTGTGTCTAATAATATAGTACATAATCAAGAATGAAAAATTGCATATCTTTAGAGTTTGGTTGACCACACGATACTATGCCTATGTTTCGATTTGTCTACATAGTGAACAAAACGACTGAATTTTGTGTCTAATAATATAGTACATAATCAAGAAAGAAAAATTGCATATCTTTACAGTTTGCTTGACCACACGATACTATCCCTATGTTTCGATTTGTCTACATAGTGAACAAAACGACTGAATTTTGTGTCTAATAATATAGTACATAATCAAGAATGAAAAATTGCATATCTTTAGAATTTGGTTGACCACACGATACTATGCCTATGTTTCGATTAGTCTACATAGTGAACAAAACGACTGAATTTTATGTCTAATAATATAGTACATAATCAAGAATGAAAAATTGCATATCTTTAGAGTTTGGTTGACCACACGATACTATGCCTATGTTTCGATTAGTCTACATAGTGAACTAAACGACTGAATTTTGTGTCTAATAATATAGTACATAATCAAGAATGAAAAATTGCATATCTTTAGAGTTTGGTTGACCACACGATACTATGCCTATGTTTCGATTAGTCTACATAGTGAACAAAACGACTGAATTTTGTGTCTAATAATATAGTACATAATCAAGAAAGAAAAATTGCATATCTTTACAGTTTGCTTGACCACACGATACTATGCCTATGTTTCGATTTGTCTACACAGAGAACAAAACGACTGA
The DNA here is from genome assembly GCA_036971475.1 of Prosapia bicincta. Taxonomy (NCBI): domain Eukaryota; kingdom Metazoa; phylum Arthropoda; class Insecta; order Hemiptera; family Cercopidae; genus Prosapia; species Prosapia bicincta. Next base: position 120,570,164 of record JBAIZL010000005.1, read on the forward strand.
ATTTTGTGTCTAATAATATAGTACATAATCAAGAATGAAAAATTGCATATTTTTAGAGTTGGGTTGACCACACGATACTATGCCTATGTTTCGATTAGTCTACATAGTGAACAAAACGACTGAATTTTATGTCTAATAATATAGTACATAATCAAGAATGAAAAATTGCATATCTTTAGAGTTTGGTTGACCACACGATACTATGCCTATGTTTCGATTAGTCTACATAGTGAACTAAACGACTGAATTTTGTGTCTAATAATATAGTACATAATCAAGAATGAAAAATTGCATATCTTTAGAGTTTGGTTGACCACACGATACTATGCCTATGTTTCGATTAGTCTACATAGTGAACAAAACGACTGAATTTTGTGTCTAATAATATAGTACATAATCAAGAAAGAAAAATTGCATATCTTTACAGTTTGCTTGACCACACGATACTATGCCTATGTTTCGATTTGTCTACACAGAGAACAAAACGACTGAATTTTGTGTCTAATAATATAGTACATAATCAAGAATGAAAAATTGCATATTTTTAGAGTTGGGTTGACCACACGATACTATGCCTATGTTTCGATTTGTCTACATAGTGAACAAAACGACTGAATTTTGTGTCTAATAATATAGTACATAATCAAGAATGAAAAATTGCGTATCTTTAGAGTTTGCCAAACTTTGGTACCAAACTCAAAAGATATGCAATTTTTCATTCTTGATTATGTACTATATTATTTGACACAAAATTCAGTCGTTTTGTTCACTATGTAGACAAATCGAAACATAGGAATAGTATCGTGTAGTCAACCAATCTCTAAAGATATGTCTACATAGTGAACAAAACGACTGAATTTTGTGTCTAATAATATAGTACATAATCAAGAATGAAAAATTGCATATCTTTAGAGTTTGGTTGACCACACGATACTATGCCTATGTTTCGATTTGTCTACATAGTGAACAAAACGACTGAATTTTGTGTCTAATAATATAGTACATAATCAAGAAAGAAAAATTGCATATCTTTACAGTTTGCTTGACCACACGATACTATCCCTATGTTTCGATTTGTCTACATAGTGAACAAAACGACTGAATTTTGTGTCTAATAATATAGTACATAATCAAGAATGAAAAATTGCATATCTTTAGAATTTGGTTGACCACACGATACTATGCCTATGTTTCGATTAGTCTACATAGTGAACAAAACGACTGAATTTTATGTCTAATAATATAGTACACAATCAAGAATGAAAAATTGCATATCTTTAGAGTTTGGTTGACCACACGATACTATGCCTATGTTTCGATTAGTCTAAATAGTGAACAAAACGACTGAATTTTGTGTCTAATAATATAGTACATAATCAAGAATGAAAAATTGCATATCTTTAGAGTTTGGTTGACCACACGATACTATGCCTATGTTTCGATTAGTCTACATAGTGAACAAAACGACTGAATTTTGTGTCTAATAATATAGTACATAATCAAGAAAGAAAAATTGCATATCTTTACAGTTTGCTTGACCACACGATACTATGCCTATGTTTCGATTTGTCTACATAGTGAACAAAACGACTGAATTTTGTGTCTAATAATATAGTACATAATCAAGAATGAAAAATTGCGTATATTTAGAGTTTGCCAAACTTTGGTACCAAACTCTAAAGATATGCAATTTTTCATTCTTGATTATGTACTATATTATTTGACACAAAATTCAGTCGATTTGTTCACTATGTAGACAAATCGAAACATAGGAATAGTATCGTGTAGTCAACCAATCTCTAAAGATATGTCTACATAGTGAACAAAACGACTGAATTTTGTGTCTAATAATATAGTACATAATCAAGAATGAAAAATTGCATATCTTTAGAGTTTGGTTGACCACACGATACTATGCCTATGTTTCGATTTGTCTACATAGTGAACAAAACGACTGAATTTTGTGTCTAATAATATAGTACATAATCAAGAAAGAAAAATTGCATATCTTTACAGTTTGCTTGACCACACGATACTATCCCTATGTTTCGATTTGTCTACATAGTGAACAAAACGACTGAATTTTGTGTCTAATAATATAGTACATAATCAAGAATGAAAAATTGCATATCTTTAGAATTTGGTTGACCACACGATACTATGCCTATGTTTCGATTAGTCTACATAGTGAACAAAACGACTGAATTTTATGTCTAATAATATAGTACATAATCAAGAATGAAAAATTGCATATCTTTAGAGTTTGGTTGACCACACGATACTATGCCTATGTTTCGATTAGTCTACATAGTGAACTAAACGACTGAATTTTGTGTCTAATAATATAGTACATAATCAAGAATGAAAAATTGCATATCTTTAGAGTTTGGTTGACCACACGATACTATGCCTATGTTTCGATTAGTCTACATAGTGAACAAAACGACTGAATTTTGTGTCTAATAATATAGTACATAATCAAGAAAGAAAAATTGCATATCTTTACAGTTTGCTTGACCACACGATACTATGCCTATGTTTCGATTTGTCTACACAGAGAACAAAACGACTGAATTTTGTGTCTAATAATATAGTACATAATCAAGAATGAAAAATTGCATATTTTTAGAGTTGGGTTGACCACACGATACTATGCCTATGTTTCGATTTGTCTACATAGTGAACAAAACGACTGAATTTTGTGTCTAATAATATAGTACATAATCAAGAAAGAAAAACTGCATATCTTTACAGTTTGCTTGACCACACGATACTATGCCTATGTTTCGATTTGTCTACATAGTGAACAAAACGACTGAATTTTGTGTCTAATAATATAGTACATAATCAAGAATGAAAAATTGCGTATCTTTAGAGTTTGCCAAACTTTGGTACCAAACTCTAAAGATATGCAATTTTCCATTCTTGATTATGTACTATATTATTTGACACAAAATTCAGTCGTTTTGTTCACTATGTAGACAAATCGAAACATAGGAATAGTATCGTGTAGTCAACCAATCTCTAAAGATATGTCTACATAGTGAACAAAACGACTGAATTTTGTGTCTAATAATATAGTACATAATCAAGAATGAAAAATTGCATATCTTTAGAGTTTGGTTGACCACACGATACTATGCCTATGTTTCGATTTGTCTACATAGTGAACAAAACGACTGAATTTTGTGTCTAATAATATAGTACATAATCAAGAAAGAAAAATTGCATATCTTTACAGTTTGCTTGACCACACGATACTATCCCTATGTTTCGATTTGTCTACATAGTGAACAAAACGACTGAATTTTGTGTCTAATAATATAGTACATAATCAAGAATGAAAAATTGCATATCTTTAGAATTTGGTTGACCACACGATACTATGCCTATGTTTCGATTAGTCTACATAGTGAACAAAACGACTGAATTTTATGTCTAATAATATAGTACATAATCAAGAATGAAAAATTGCATATCTTTAGAGTTTGGTTGACCACACGATACTATGCCTATGTTTCGATTAGTCTACATAGTGAACAAAACGACTGAATTTTGTGTCTAATAATATAGTACATAATCAAGAATGAAAAATTGCATATCTTTACAGTTTGCTTGACCACACGATACTATGCCTATGTTTCGATTAGTCTACATAGTGAACAAAACGACTGAATTTTGTGTCTAATAATATAGTACATAATCAAGAAAGAAAAATTGCATATCTTTACAGTTTGCTTGACCACACGATACTATGCCTATGTTTCGATTTGTCTACATAGAGAACAAAACGACTGAATTTTGTGTCTAATAATATAGTACATAATCAAGAAAGAAAAACTGCATATCTTTACAGTTTGCTTGACCACACGATACTATGCCTATGTTTCGATTTGTCTACATAGTGAACAAAACGACTGAATTTTCTGTCTAATAATATAGTACATAATCAAGAATGAAAAATTGCATATCTTTAGAGTTTGGTTGACCACACGATACTATGCCTATGTTTCGATTAGTCTACATAGTGAACAAAACGACTGAATTTTGTGTCTAATAATATAGTACATAATCAAGAATGAAAAATTGCATATCTTTAGAGTTTGGTTGACCACACGATACTATGCCTATGTTTCGATTAGTCTACATAGTGAACAAAACGACTGAATTTTGCGTCTAATAATATAGTACATAATCAAGAAAGAAAAATTGCATATCTTTAGAGTTTGGTTGACCACACGATATTATGCGTATGTTTCGATTAGTCTACATAGTGAACAAAACGACTGAATTTTGTGTCTAATAATATAGTACATAATCAAGAATGAAAAATTGCATATCTTTAGAGTTTGGTTGACCACACGATACTATGCCTATGTTTCGATTAGTCTACATAGTGAACAAAACGACTGAATTTTGTGTCTAATAATATAGTACATAATCAAGAATGAAAAATTGCATATCTTTAGAGTTTGGTTGACCACACTATACTATGCCTATGTTTCGATTAGTCTACATAGTGAACAAAACGACTGAATTTTGTGTCTAATAAAAAAGTACATAATCAAGAATGAAAAATTGCATATCTTTAGAGTTTGGTTGACCACACGATACTAAGCCTATGTTTCGATTAGTCTACATAGTGAACAAAACGACTGAATTTTGTGTCTAATAATATAGTACATAATCAAGAATGAAAAATTGCATATCTTTAGAGTTTGGTTGACCACACGATACTATGCCTATGTTTCGATTAGTCTACATAGTGAACAAAACGACTGAATGTTGTGTCTAATAATATAGTACATAATCAAGAATGAAAAATAGCATATCTTTAGAGTTTGGTTGACCACACGATACTATGCCTATGTTTCGATTAGTCTACATAGTGAACAAAACGACTGAATTTTGTGTCTAATAATATAGTACATAATCAAGAAAGAAAAATTGCATATCTTTAGAGTTTGGTTGGCTACACGATACTATGCCTATGTTTCGATTTGTCTACATAGTGAACAAAATGACTGAATTTTGTGTCTAATACTATAGTACATATCAAGAATGAAAAATTGCATATCTTTAGAGTTTGGTTGACCACACGATACTATGCCTATGTTTCGATTAGTCTACATAGTGAACAAAACGACTGAATTTTGTGTCTAATAATATAGTACATAATAGGAATGAAAAATTGCATATCTTTAGAGTTTGGTTGACCACACGATACTATGCCTATGTTTCGATTAGTCTACATAGTGAACAAAACGACTGAATTTTGTGTCTAATAATATAGTACATAATCAAGAATGAAAAATTGCATATCTTTACAGTTTGCATGACCACACGATACTATGCCTATGTTTCGATTTGTCTACAAGTTGAACAAAACGACTGAATTTTGTGTCTAATAATATAGTACATAATCAAGAATGAAAAATTGCATATATTTAGAGTTTGGTTGACCACACGATACTATGCCTAGTTTCGATTAGTCTACATAGTGAACAAAACGACTGAATTTTGTGTCTAATAATATAGTACATAATCAAGAATGAAAAACTGCATATCTTTAGAGTTTGGTTGACCACACGATGCTATGCCTATGTTTCGATTTGTCTACATAGTGAACAAACCGACTGAATTTTGTGTCTAATAATATAGTACATAATCGAGAATGAAAAATTGCATATCTTTAGAGTTTGGTTGACCGCACGATACTATGCCTATGTTTCGATTTGTCTACATAGTGAACAAAATGACTGAATTTTGTGTCTAATACTATAGTACATAATCAAGAATGAAAAATTGCATATCTTTAGAGTTTGGTTGACCACACGATACTATGCCTATGTTTCGATTAGTCTACATAGTGAACAAAACGACTGAATTTTGTGTCTAATAATATAGTACATAATCAAGAATGAAAAATTGCATATCTTTAGAGTTTGGTTGACCACACGATACTATGCCTATGTTTCGATTAGTCTACATAGTGAACAAAACGACTGAATTTTGTGTCTAATAATATAGTACATAATCAAGAATGAAAAATTGCATATCTTTACAGTTTGCTTGACCACACGATACTATGCCTATGTTTCGATTTGTCTACAAGTTGAACAAAACGACTGAATTTTGTGTCTAATAATATAGTACATAATCAAGAATGAAAAATTGCATATCTTTAGAGTTTTTTTGACCACACGATACTATGCCTATGTTTCGATTTGTCTACATAGTGAACAAATCGACTGAATTTTGTGTCTAATAATATAGTACATAATCAAGAATGAAAAACTGCATATCTTTAGAGTTTGGTTGACCACACGATACTATGCCTATGTTTCGATTTGTCTACATAGTGATCAAAACGACTGAATTTTGTGTCTAATAATATAGTATATAATCAAGAATGAAAAATTGCATATCTTTAGAGTTTGGTTGACCACACGATACTATGCCTATGTTTCGATTTGTCTACATAGTGAACAAAACGACTGAATTTTGTGTCTAATAATATAGTACATAATCAAGAAAGAAAAATTGCATATCTTTAGAGTTTGGTTGACCACACGATATTATGCGTATGTTTCGATTAGTCTACATAGTGAACAAAACGACTGAATTTTGTGTCTAATAATATAGTACATAATCAAGAATGAAAAATTGCATATCTTTAGAGTTTGGTTGACCACACGATACTATGCCTATGTTTCGATTAGTCTACATAGTGAACAAAACGACTGAATTTTGTGTCTAATAATATAGTACATAATCAAGAATGAAAAATTGCATATCTTTAGAGTTTGGTTGACCACACTATACTATGCCTATGTTTCGATTTGTCTACATAGTGAACAAAACGACTGAATTTTGTGTCTAATAATATAGTACATAATCAAGAATGAAAAATTGCATATCTTTAGAGTTTGGTTGACCACACGATACTAAGCCTATGTTTCGATTAGTCTACATAGTGAACAAAACGACTGAATGTTGTGTCTAATAATATAGAACATAATCAAGAATGAAAAATAGCATATCTTTAGAGTTTGGTTGACCACACGATACTATGCCTATGTTTCGATTAGTCTACATAGTGAACAAAACGAATGAATTTTGTGTCTAATAATATAGTACATAATCAAGAATGAAAAATTGCATATCTTTAGAGTTTGGTTGACCACACGATACTAAGCCTATGTTTCGATTAGTCTACATAGTGAACAAAACGACTGAATTTTGTGTCTAATAATATAGTACATAATCAAGAATGAAAAATTGCATATCTTTAGAGTTTGGTTGACCACACGATACTATGCCTATGTTTCGATTAGTCTACATAGTGAACAAAACGACTGAATGTTGTGTCTAATAATATAGTACATAATCAAGAATGAAAAATAGCATATCTTTAGAGTTTGGTTGACCACACGATACTATGCCTATGTTTCGATTAGTCTACATAGTGAACAAAACGACTGAATTTTGTGTCTAATAATATAGTACATAATCAAGAATGAAAAATAGCATATCTTTAGAGTTTGGGTGACCACACGATACTATGCCTATGTTTCGATTAGTCTACATAGTGAACAAAACGACTGAATTTTGTGTCTAATAATATAGTACATAATCAAGAAAGAAAAATTGCATATCTTTAGAGTTTGGTTGGCTACACGATACTATGCCTATGTTTCGATTTGTCTACATAGTGAACAAAATGACTGAATTTTGTGTCTAATACTATAGTACATATCAAGAATGAAAAATTGCATATCTTTAGAGTTTGGTTGACCACACGATACTATGCCTATGTTTCGATTAGTCTACATAGTGAACAAAACGACTGAATTTTGTGTCTAATAATATAGTACATAATCAAGAATGAAAAATTGCATATCTTTAGAGTTTGGTTGACCACACGATACTATGCCTATGTTTCGATTAGTCTACATAGTGAACAAAACGACTGAATTTTGTGTCTAATAATATAGTACATAATCAAGAATGAAAAATTGCATATCTTTACAGTTTGCATGACCACACGATACTATGCCTATGTTTCGATTTGTCTACAAGTTGAACAAAACGACTGAATTTTGTGTCTAATAATATAGTACATAATCAAGAATGAAAAATTGCATATATTTAGAGTTTGGTTGACCACACGATACTATGCCTAGTTTCGATTAGTCTACATAGTGAACAAAACGACTGAATTTTGTGTCTAATAATATAGTACATAATCAAGAATGAAAAACTGCATATCTTTAGAGTTTGGTTGACCACACGATGCTATGCCTATGTTTCGATTTGTCTACATAGTGAACAAACCGACTGAATTTTGTGTCTAATAATATAGTACATAATCGAGAATGAAAAATTGCATATCTTTAGAGTTTGGTTGACCGCACGATACTATGTGTATGTTTCGATTAGTCTACATAGTGAACAAAACGACTGAATTTTGTGTCTAATAATATAGTACATAATCAAGAATGAAAAATTGCATATCTTTAGAGTTTGGTTGACCACACGATACTATGCCTATGTTTCGATTAGTCTACATAGTGAACAAAACGACTGAATTTTGTGTCTAATAATATAGTACATAATCAAGAATGAAAAATTGCATATCTTTAGAGTTTGGTTGACCACACGATACTATGCCTATGTTTCGATTAGTCTACATAGTGAACAAAACGACTGAATTTTGTGTCTAATAATATAGTACATAATCAAGAATGAAAAATTGCATATCTTTACAGTTTGCTTGACCACACGATACTATGCCTATGTTTCGATTTGTCTACAAGTTGAACAAAACGACTGAATTTTGTGTCTAATAATATAGTACATAATCAAGAATGAAAAATTGCATATCTTTAGAGTTTTTTTGACCACACGATACCATGCCTATGTTTCGATTTGTCTACATAGTGAACAAATCGACTGAATTTTGTGTCTAATAATATAGTACATAATCAAGAATGAAAAACTGCATATCTTTAGAGTTTGGTTGACCACACGATACTATGCCTATGTTTCGATTTGTCTACATAGTGATCAAAACGACTGAATTTTGTGTCTAATAATATAGTATATAATCAAGAATGAAAAATTGCATATCTTTAGAGTTTGGTTGACCACACGATACTATGCCTATGTTTCGATTTGTCTACATAGTGAACAAAACGACTGAATTTTGTGTCTAATAATATAGTACATAATCAAGAATGAAAAATTGCATATCTTTAGAGTTTGGTTGACCACACGATACTATGCCTATGTTTCGATTAGTCTACATAGTGAACAAAACGACTGAAAGTTGTGTCTAATAATATAGTACATAATTAAGAATGAAAAATTCCATATCTTTAGAGTTTGGTTGACCACACGATACTATGCCTATGTTTCGATTAGTCTACATAGTGAACAAAACGACTGAATTTTGTGTCTAATAATATAGTACATAATCAAGAATGAAAAATTGCATATATTTAGAGTTTGGTTGACCACACGATACTATGCCGATGTTTCGATTAGTCTACATAGTGAACAAAACGACTGAATTTTGTGTCTAGTAATATAGTACATATTCAAGAATGAAAAATTGCATATCTTTAGAGTTTGGTTGACCACACGATACTATGCCTATGTTTCGATTAGTCTACATAGTGAACAAAACGACTGAAATTTGTGTCTAATAATATAGTACATAATCAAGAATGAAAAATTGCATATCTTTAGAGTTTAGTTGACCACACGATACTATGCCTATGTTTCGTTTAGTCTACATAGTGAACAAAACGACTGAATTTTGTGTCTAATAATATAGTACATAATCAAGAATGAAAAACTGCATATATTTACAGTTTGCTTGACCACACGATACTATGCCTATGTTTCGATTTGTCTACATAGTGAACAAAACGACTGAATTTTGTGTCTAATAATATAGTACATAATCAAGAAAGAAAAATTGCATATCTTTACAGTTTGCTTGACCACACGATACTATGCCTATGTTTCGATTTGTCTACATAGTGAACAAAACGACTGAATTTTGTGTCTAATAATATAGTACATAATCAAGAATGAAAAATTGCATATCTTTAGAGTTTGGTTGACCACACGATACTATGCCTATGTTTCGATTAGTCTACATAGTGAACAAAACGACTGAATTTTGTGTCTAATAATATAGTACATAATCAAGAATGAAAAATTGCATATCTTTAGAGTTTGGTTGACCACACGATACTATGCCTATGTTTCGATTAGTCTACATAGTGAACAAAACGACTGAATTTTGTGTCTAATAATATAGTACATAATCAAGAAAGAAAAATTGCATATCTTTAGAGTTTGCTTGACCACACGATACTATGCCGATGTTTCGATTAGTCTACATAGTGAACAAAACGACTGAATTTTGTGTCTAGTAATATAGTACATATTCAAGAATGAAAAATTGCATATCTTTAGAGTTTGGTTGACCACACGATACTATGCCTATGTTTCGATTAGTCTACATAGTGAACAAAACGACTGAATTTTGTGTCTAATAATATAGTACATAATCAAGAATGAAAAATTGCATATCTTTAGAGTTTGGTTGACCACACGATACTATCCCTATGTTTCGATTAGTCTACATAGTGAACAAAACGACTGAATTTTGTGTCTAATAATATAGTACATAATCAAGAATGAAAAATTGCATATCTTTAGAGTTGGGTTCACCACACGATACTATGCCTATGTTTCGATTTGTCTACATAGTGAACAAAACGACTGAATTTTGTGTCTAATAATATAGTACATAATCAAGAAAGAAAAACTGCATATCTTTACAGTTTGCTTGACCACACGATACTATGTGTATGTTTCGATTAGTCTACATAGTGAACAAAACGACTGAATTTTGTGTCTAATAATATAGTACATAATCAAGAATGAAAAATTGCATATCTTTAGAGTTTGGTTGACCACACGATACTATGCCTATGTTTCGATTAGTCTACATAGTGAACAAAACGACTGAATTTTGTGTCTAATAATATAGTACATAATCAAGAATGAAAAATTGCATATCTTTAGAGTTTGGTTGACCACACTATACTATGCCTATGTTTCGATTTGTCTACATAGTGAACAAAACGACTGAATTTTGTGTCTAATACTATAGTACATATCAAGAATGAAAAATTGCATATCTTTAGAGTTTGGTTGACCACACGATACTATGCCTATGTTTCGATTAGTCTACATAGTGAACAAAACGACTGAATTTTGTGTCTAATAATATAGTACATAATCAAGAATGAAAAATTGCATATCTTTAGAGTTTGGTTGACCACACGATACTATGCCTATGTTTCGATTAGTCTACATAGTGAACAAAACGACTGAATTTTGTGTCTAATAATATAGTACATAATCAAGAATGAAAAATTGCATATCTTTACAGTTTGCATGACCACACGATACTATGCCTATGTTTCGATTTGTCTACAAGTTGAACAAAACGACTGAATTTTGTGTCTAATAATATAGTACATAATCAAGAATGAAAAATTGCATATATTTAGAGTTTGGTTGACCACACGATACTATGCCTAGTTTCGATTAGTCTACATAGTGAACAAAACGACTGAATTTTGTGTCTAATAATATAGTACATAATCAAGAATGAAAAACTGCATATCTTTAGAGTTTGGTTGACCACACGATGCTATGCCTATGTTTCGATTTGTCTACATAGTGAACAAACCGACTGAATTTTGTGTCTAATAATATAGTACATAATCGAGAATGAAAAATTGCATATCTTTAGAGTTTGGTTGACCGCACGATACTATGCCTATGTTTCGATTTGTCTACATAGTGAACAAAATGACTGAATTTTGTGTCTAATACTATAGTACATAATCAAGAATGAAAAATTGCATATCTTTAGAGTTTGGTTGACCACACGATACTATGCCTATGTTTCGATTAGTCTACATAGTGAACAAATCGACTGAATTTTGTGTCTAATAATATAGTACATAATCAAGAATGAAAAATTGCATATCTTTAGAGTTTGGTTGACCACACGATACTATGCCTATGTTTCGATTAGTCTACATAGTGAACAAAACGACTGAATTTTGTGTCTAATAATATAGTACATAATCAAGAATGAAAAATTGCATATCTTTACAGTTTGCTTGACCACACGATACTATGCCTATGTTTCGATTTGTCTACAAGTTGAACAAAACGACTGAATTTTGTGTCTAATAATATAGTACATAATCAAGAATGAAAAATTGCATATCTTTAGAGTTTTTTTGACCACACGATACCATGCCTATGTTTCGATTTGTCTACATAGTGAACAAATCGACTGAATTTTGTGTCTAATAATATAGTACATAATCAAGAATGAAAAACTGCATATCTTTAGAGTTTGGTTGACCACACGATACTATGCCTATGTTTCGATTTGTCTACATAGTGATCAAAACGACTGAATTTTGTGTCTAATAATATAGTATATAATCAAGAATGAAAAATTGCATATCTTTAGAGTTTGGTTGACCACACGATACTATGCCTATGTTTCGATTTGTCTACATAGTGAACAAAACGACTGAATTTTGTGTCTAATAATATAGTACATAATCAAGAATGAAAAATTGCATATCTTTAGAGTTTGGTTGACCACACGATACTATGCCTATGTTTCGATTTGTCTACATAGTGATCAAAACGACTGAATTTTGTGTCTAATAATATAGTACATAATCAAGAATGAAAAATTGCATATCTTTAGAGTTTGGTTGACCACACGATACTATGCCTATGTTTCGATTTGTCTACATAGTGAACAAAACGACTGAATTTTGTGTCTAATAATATAGTACATAATCAAGAATGAAAAATTGCATATCTTTAGAGTTTGGTTGACCACACGATACTATGCCTATGTTTCGATTTGTCTACATAGTGAACAAAACGACTGAATTTTGTGTCTAATAATATAGTACATAATCAAGAAAGACAAATTGCATATATTTACAGTTTGGTTGACCACACGATACTATGCCTATGTTTCGATTAGTCTACATAGTGAACAAAACGACTGAATTTTGTGTCTAATAATATAGTACATAATCAAGAATGAAAAATTGCATATATTTAGAGTTTGGTTGACCACACGATACTATGCCGATGTTTCGATTAGTCTACATAGTGAACAAAACGACTGAATTTTGTGTCTAGTAATATAGTACATATTCAAGAATGAAAAATTGCATATCTTTAGAGTTTGGTTGACCACACGATACTATGCCTATGTTTCGATTAGTCTACATAGTGAACAAAACGACTGAAATTTGTGTCTAATAATATAGTACATAATCAAGAATGAAAAATTGCATATCTTTAGAGTTTAGTTGACCACACGATACTATGCCTATGTTTCGTTTAGTCTACATAGTGAACAAAACGACTGAATTTTGTGTCTAATAATATAGTACATAATCAAGAATGAAAAACTGCATATATTTACAGTTTGCTTGACCACACGATACTATGCCTATGTTTCGATTTGTCTACATAGTGAACAAAACGACTGAATTTTGTGTCTAATAATATAGTACATAATCAAGAAAGAAAAATTGCATATCTTTACAGTTTGCTTGACCACACGATACTATGCCTATGTTTCGATTTGTCTACATAGTGAACAAAACGACTGAATTTTGTGTCTAATAATATAGTACATAATCAAGAATGAAAAATTGCATATCTTTAGAGTTTGGTTGACCACACGATACTATGCCTATGTTTCGATTAGTCTACATAGTGAACAAAACGACTGAATTTTGTGTCTAATAATATAGTACATAATCAAGAATGAAAAATTGCATATCTTTAGAGTTTGGTTGACCACACGATACTATGCCTATGTTTCGATTAGTCTACATAGTGAACAAAACGACTGAATTTTGTGTCTAATAATATAGTACATAATCAAGAAAGAAAAATTGCATATCTTTAGAGTTTGCTTGACCACACGATACTATGCCGATGTTTCGATTAGTCTACATAGTGAACAAAACGACTGAATTTTGTGTCTAGTAATATAGTACATATTCAAGAATGAAAAATTGCATATCTTTAGAGTTTGGTTGACCACACGATACTATGCCTATGTTTCGATTAGTCTACATAGTGAACAAAACGACTGAATTTTGTGTCTAATAATATAGTACATAATCAAGAATGAAAAATTGCATATCTTTAGAGTTTGGTTGACCACACGATACTATCCCTATGTTTCGATTAGTCTACATAGTGAACAAAACGACTGAATTTTGTGTCTAATAATATAGTACATAATCAAGAATGAAAAATTGCATATCTTTAGAGTTGGGTTCACCACACGATACTATGCCTATGTTTCGATTTGTCTACATAGTGAACAAAACGACTGAATTTTGTGTCTAATAATATAGTACATAATCAAGAAAGAAAAACTGCATATCTTTACAGTTTGCTTGACCACACGATACTATGTGTATGTTTCGATTAGTCTACATAGTGAACAAAACGACTGAATTTTGTGTCTAATAATATAGTACATAATCAAGAATGAAAAATTGCATATCTTTAGAGTTTGGTTGACCACACGATACTATGCCTATGTTTCGATTAGTCTACATAGTGAACAAAACGACTGAATTTTGTGTCTAATAATATAGTACATAATCAAGAATGAAAAATTGCATATCTTTAGAGTTTGGTTGACCACACTATACTATGCCTATGTTTCGATTTGTCTACATAGTGAACAAAACGACTGAATTTTGTGTCTAATAATATAGTACATAATCAAGAATGAAAAATTGCATATCTTTAGAGTTTGGTTGACCACACGATACTAAGCCTATGTTTCGATTAGTCTACATAGTGAACAAAACGACTGAATTTTGTGTCTAATAATATAGTACATAATCAAGAATGAAAAATTGCATATCTTTAGAGTTTGGTTGACCACACGATACTATGCCTATGTTTCGATTAGTCTACATAGTGAACAAAACGACTGAATGTTGTGTCTAATAATATAGTACATAATCAAGAATGAAAAATAGCATATCTTTAGAGTTTGGTTGACCACACGATACTATGCCTATGTTTCGATTAGTCTACATAGTGAACAAAACGACTGAATTTTGTGTCTAATAATATAGTACATAATCAAGAAAGAAAAATTGCATATCTTTAGAGTTTGGTTGGCTACACGATACTATGCCTATGTTTCGATTTGTCTACATAGTGAACAAAATGACTGAATTTTGTGTCTAATACTATAGTACATATCAATAATGAAAAATTGCATATCTTTAGAGTTTGGTTGACCACACGATACTATGCCTATGTTTCGATTAGTCTACATAGTGAACAAAACGACTGAATTTTGTGTCTAATAATATAGTACATAATCAAGAATGAAAAATTGCATATCTTTAGAGTTTGGTTGACCACACGATACTATGCCTATGTTTCGATTAGTCTACATAGTGAACAAAACGACTGAATTTTGTGTCTAATAATATAGTACATAATCAAGAATGAAAAATTGCATATCTTTACAGTTTGCATGACCACACGATACTATGCCTATGTTTCGATTTGTCTACAAGTTGAACAAAACGACTGAATTTTGTGTCTAATAATATAGTACATAATCAAGAATGAAAAATTGCATATATTTAGAGTTTGGTTGACCACACGATACTATGCCTAGTTTCGATTAGTCTACATAGTGAACAAAACGACTGAATTTTGTGTCTAATAATAGAGTACATAATCAAGAATGAAAAACTGCATATCTTTAGAGTTTGGTTGACCACACGATGCTATGCCTATGTTTCGATTTGTCTACATAGTGAACAAACCGACAGAATTTTGTGTCTAATAATATAGTACATAATCGAGAATGAAAAATTGCATATCTTTAGAGTTTGGTTGACCGCACGATACTATGCCTATGTTTCGATTTGTCTACATAGTGAACAAAATGACTGAATTTTGTGTCTAATACTATAGTACATAATCAAGAATGAAAAATTGCATATCTTTAGAGTTTGGTTGACCACACGATACTATGCCTATGTTTCGATTAGTCTACATAGTGAACAAAACGACTGAATTTTGTGTCTAATAATATAGTACATAATCAAGAATGAAAAATTGCATATCTTTAGAGTTTGGTTGACCACACGATACTATGCCTATGTTTCGATTAGTCTACATAGTGAACAAAACGACTGAATTTTGTGTCTAATAATATAGTACATAATCAAGAATGAAAAATTGCATATCTTTACAGTTTGCTTGACCACACGATACTATGCCTATGTTTCGATTTGTCTACAAGTTGAACAAAACGACTGAATTTTGTGTCTAATAATATAGTACATAATCAAGAATGAAAAATTGCATATCTTTAGAGTTTTTTTGACCACACGATACTATGCCTATGTTTCGATTTGTCTACATAGTGAACAAATCGACTGAATTTTGTGTCTAATAATATAGTACATAATCAAGCATGAAAAACTGCATATCTTTAGAGTTTGGTTGACCACACGATACTATGCCTATGTTTCGATTTGTCTACATAGTGATCAAAACGACTGAATTTTGTGTCTAATAATATAGTACATAATCAAGAATGAAAAATTGCATATCTTTAGAGTTTGGTTGACCACACGATACTATGCCTATGTTTCGATTTGTCTACATAGTGATCAAAACGACTGAATTTTGTGTCTAATAATATAGTACATAATCAAGAATGAAAAATTGCATATCTTTAGAGTTTGGTTGACCACACGATACTATGCCTATGTTTCGATTTGTCTACATAGTGAACAAAACGACTGAATTTTGTGTCTAATAATATAGTACATAATCAAGAATGAAAAATTGCATATCTTTAGAGTTTGGTTGACCACACGATACTATGCCTATGTTTCGATTTGTCTACATAGTGAACAAAACGACTGAATTTTGTGTCTAATAATATAGTACATAATCAAGAAAGACAAATTGCATATATTTACAGTTTGCTTGACCACACGATACTATGCCTATGTTTCGATTTGTCTACATAGTGAACAAAACGACTGAATTTTGTGTCTAATAATATAGTACATAATCAAGAGAGAAAAATTGCATATCTTTACAGTTTGCTTGACCACACGATACTATGCCTATGTTTCGAGTTGTCTACATAGTGAACAAAACGACTGAATTTTGTGTCTAATAATATAGTACATAATCAAGAATGAAAAATTGCATATCTTTAGAATTTGGTTGACCACACGATACTATGCCTATGTTTCGATTAGTCTACATAGTGAACAAAACGACTGAATTTTATGTCTAATAATATAGTACATAATCAAGAATGAAAAATTGCATATCTTTAGAGTTTGGTTGACCACACGATACTATGCCTATGTTTCGATTAGTCTACATAGTGAACAAAACGACTGAATTTTGTGTCTAATAATATAGTACATAATCAAGAATGAAAAATTGCATATCTTTAGAGTTTGGTTGACCACACGATACTATGCCTATGTTTCGATTAGTCTACATAGTGAACAAAACGACTGAATTTTGTGTCTAATAATATAGTACATAATCAAGAATGAAAAATTGCATATCTTTAGAGTTTGCTTGACCACACGATACTATGCCTATGTTTCGATTTGTCTACATAGTGAACAAAACGACTGAATTTTGTGTCTAATAATATAGTACATAATCAAGAATGAAAAATTGCATATCTTTAGAGTTTGGTTGACCACACGATACTATGCTTATGTTTCGATTAGTCTACATAGTGAACAAAACGACTGAATTTTGTGTCTAATAATATAGTACATAATCAAGAATGAAAAATTGCATATCTTTAGAGTTTGGTTGACCACACGATACTATGCCTATGTTTCGATTAGTCTACATAGTGAACAAAACGACTGAATGTTGTGTCTAATAATATAGTACATAATCAAGAATGAAAAATTCCATATCTTTAGAGTTTGGTTGACCACACGATACTATGCCTATGTTTCGATTAGTCTACATAGTGAACAAAACGACTGAATTTTGTGTCTAATAATATAGTACATAATCAAGAATGAAAAATTGCATATATTTAGAGTTTGGTTGACCACACGATACTATGCCGATGTTTCGATTAGTCTACATAGTGAACAAAACGACTGAATTTTGTGTCTAGTAATATAGTACATATTCAAGAATGAAAAATTGCATATCTTTAGAGTTTGGTTGACCACACGATACTATGCCTATGTTTCGATTAGTCTACATAGTGAACAAAACGACTGAATTTTGTGTCTAATAATATAGTACATAATCAAGAATGAAAAATTGCATATCTTTAGAGTTTGGTTGACCACACGATACTATCCCTATGTTTCGATTAGTCTACATAGTGAACAAAACGACTGAATTTTGTGTCTAATAATATAGTACATAATCAAGAATGAAAAATTGCATATCTTTAGAGTTTAGTTGACCACACGATACTATGCCTATGTTTCGATTAGTCTACATAGTGAACAAAACGACTGAATTTTGTGTCTAATAATATAGTACATAATCAAGAATGAAAAACTGCATATCTTTAGAGTTTGGTTGACCACACGATATTATGCGTATGTTTCGATTAGTCTACATAGTGAACAAAACGACTGAATTTTGTGTCTAATAATATAGTACATAATCAAGAATGAAAAATTGCATATCTTTAGAGTTTGGTTGACCACACGATACTATGCCTATGTTTCGATTAGTCTACATGGTGAACAAAACGACTGAATTTTGTGTCTAATAATATAGTACATAATCAAGAATGAAAAATTGCATATCTTTAGAGTTTTTTTGACCACACGATACTATGCCTATGTTTCGATTTGTCTACATAGTGAACAAATCGACTGAATTTTGTGTCTAATAATATAGTACATAATCAAGAATGAAAAATTGCATATCTTTAGAGTTTGGTTGACCACACGATACTATGCCTATGTTTCGATTTGTCTACATAGTGAACAAAACGACTGAATTTTGTGTCTAATAATATAGTACATAATCAAGAATGAAAAATTGCATATCTTTAGAGTTTGGTTGACCACACGATACTATGCCTATGTTTCGATTTGTCTACATAGTGATCAAAACGACTGAATTTTGTGTCTAATAATATAGTACATAATCAAGAATGAAAAATTGCATATCTTTAGAGTTTGGTTGACCACACGATACTATGCCTATGTTTCGATTTGTCTACATAGTGAACAAAACGACTGAATTTTGTGTCTAATAATATAGTACATAATCAAGAATGAAAAATTGCATATCTTTAGAGTTTGGTTGACCACACGATACTATGCCTATGTTTCGATTTGTCTACATAGTGAACAAAACGACTGAATTTTGTGTCTAATAATATAGTACATAATCAAGAAAGACAAATTGCATATATTTACAGTTTGCTTGACCACACGATACTATGCCTATGTTTCGATTTGTCTACATAGTGAACAAAACGACTGAATTTTGTGTCTAATAATATAGTACATAATCAAGAATGAAAAATTGCATATCTTTAGAGTTTGGTTGACCACACGATACTATGCCTATGTTTCGATTTGTCTACATAGTGAACAAAACGACTGAATTTTGTGTCTAATAATATAGTACATAATCAAGAAAGAAAAATTGCATATCTTTACAGTTTGCTTGACCACACGATACTATGCCTATGTTTCGAGTTGTCTACATAGTGAACAAAACGACTGAATTTTGTGTCTAATAATATAGTACATAATCAAGAATGAAAAATTGCATGTCTTTAGAATTTGGTTGACCACACGATACTATGCCTATGTTTCGATTAGTCTACATAGTGAACAAAACGACTGAATTTTATGTCTAATAATATAGTACATAATCAAGAATGAAAAATTGCATATCTTTAGAGTTTGGTTGACCACACGATACTATGCCTATGTTTCGATTTGTCTACATAGTGAACAAAACGACTGAATTTTGTGTCTAATAATATAGTACATAATCAAGAAAGACAAATTGCATATATTTACAGTTTGCTTGACCACACGATACTATGCCTATGTTTCGATTTGTCTACATAGTGAACAAAACGACTGAATTTTGTGTCTAATAATATAGTACATAATCAAGAGAGAAAAATTGCATATCTTTACAGTTTGCTTGACCACACGATACTATGCCTATGTTTCGAGTTGTCTACATAGTGAACAAAACGACTGAATTTTGTGTCTAATAATATAGTACATAATCAAGAATGAAAAATTGCATATCTTTAGAATTTGGTTGACCACACGATACTATGCCTATGTTTCGATTAGTCTACATAGTGAACAAAACGACTGAATTTTATGTCTAATAATATAGTACATAATCAAGAATGAAAAATTGCATATCTTTAGAGTTTGGTTGACCACACGATACTATGCCTATGTTTCGATTAGTCTACATAGTGAACAAAACGACTGAATTTTGTGTCTAATAATATAGTACATAATCAAGAATGAAAAATTGCATATCTTTAGAGTTTGGTTGACCACACGATACTATGCCTATGTTTCGATTAGTCTACATAGTGAACAAAACGACTGAATTTTGTGTCTAATAATATAGTACATAATCAAGAATGAAAAATTGCATATCTTTAGAGTTTGCTTGACCACACGATACTATGCCTATGTTTCGATTTGTCTACATAGTGAACAAAACGACTGAATTTTGTGGCTAATAATATAGTACATAATCAAGAATGAAAAATTGCATATCTTTAGAGTTTGCTTGACCACACGATACTATGCCTATGTTTCGATTTGTCTACATAGTGAACAAAACGACTGAATTTTGTGGCTAATAATATAGTACATAATCAAGAATGAAAAATTGCATATCTTTAGAGTTTGGTTGACCACACGATACTATGCTTATGTTTCGATTAGTCTACATAGTGAACAAAACGACTGAATTTTGTGTCTAATAATATAGTACATAATCAAGAATGAAAAATTGCATATCTTTAGAGTTTGGTTGACCACACGATACTATGCCTATGTTTCGATTAGTCTACATAGTGAACAAAACGACTGAATGTTGTGTCTAATAATATAGTACATAATCAAGAATGAAAAATTCCATATCTTTAGAGTTTGGTTGACCACACGAAACTATGCCTATGTTTCGATTAGTCTACATAGTGAACAAAACGACTGAATTTTGTGTCTAATAATATAGTACATAATCAAGAATGAAAAATTGCATATATTTAGAGTTTGGTTGACCACACGATACTATGCCGATGTTTCGATTAGTCTACATAGTGAACAAAACGACTGAATTTTGTGTCTAGTAATATAGTACATATTCAAGAATGAAAAATTGCATATCTTTAGAGTTTGGTTGACCACACGATACTATGCCTATGTTTCGATTAGTCTACATAGTGAACAAAACGACTGAATTTAGTGTCTAATAATATAGTACATAATCAAGAATGAAAAATTGCATATCTTTAGAGTTTGGTTGACCACACGATACTATCCCTATGTTTCGATTAGTCTACATAGTGAACAAAACGACTGAATTTTGTGTCTAATAATATAGTACATAATCAAGAATGAAAAATTGCATATCTTTAGAGTTTAGTTGACCACACGATACTATGCCTATGTTTCGATTAGTCTACATAGTGAACAAAACGACTGAATTTTGTGTCTAATAATATAGTACATAATCAAGAATGAAAAACTGCATATCTTTAGAGTTTGGTTGACCACACGATATTATGCGTATGTTTCGATTAGTCTACATAGTGAACAAAACGACTGAATTTTGTGTCTAATAATATAGTACATAATCAAGAATGAAAAATTGCATATCTTTAGAGTTTGGTTGACCACACGATACTATGCCTATGTTTCGATTAGTCTACATAGTGAACAAAACGACTGAATTTTGTGTCTAATAATATAGTACATAATCAAGAATGAAAAATTGCATATCTTTAGAGTTTTTTTGACCACACGATACTATGCCTATGTTTCGATTTGTCTACATAGTGAACAAATCGACTGAATTTTGTGTCTAATAATATAGTACATAATCAAGAATGAAAAACTGCATATCTTTAGAGTTTGGTTGACCACACGATACTATGCCTATGTTTCGATTTGTCTACATAGTGATCAAAACGACTGAATTTTGTGTCTAATAATATAGTACATAATCAAGAATGAAAAATTGCATATCTTTAGAGTTTTTTTGACCACACGATACTATGCCTATGTTTCGATTTGTCTACATAGTGAACAAATCGACTGAATTTTGTGTCTAATAATATAGTACATAATCAAGAATGAAAAATTGCATATCTTTAGAGTTTGGTTGACCACACGATACTATGCCTATGTTTCGATTTGTCTACATAGTGAACAAAACGACTGAATTTTGTGTCTAATAATATAGTACATAATCAAGAATGAAAAATTGCATATCTTTAGAGTTTGGTTGACCACACGATACTATGCCTATGTTTCGATTTGTCTACATAGTGATCAAAACGACTGAATTTTGTGTCTAATAATATAGTACATAATCAAGAATGAAAAATTGCATATCTTTAGAGTTTGGTTGACCACACGATACTATGCCTATGTTTCGATTTGTCTACATAGTGAACAAAACGACTGAATTTTGTGTCTAATAATATAGTACATAATCAAGAATGAAAAATTGCATATCTTTAGAGTTTGGTTGACCACACCATACTATGCCTATGTTTCGATTTGTCTACATAGTGAACAAAACGACTGAATTTTGTGTCTAATAATATAGTACATAATCAAGAAAGACAAATTGCATATATTTACAGTTTGCTTGACCACACGATACTATGCCTATGTTTCGATTTGTCTACATAGTGAACAAAACGACTGAATTTTGTGTCTAATAATATAGTACATAATCAAGAATGAAAAATTGCATATCTTTAGAGTTTGGTTGACCACACGATACTATGCCTATGTTTCGATTTGTCTACATAGTGAACAAAACGACTGAATTTTGTGTCTAATAATATAGTACATAATCAAGAAAGAAAAATTGCATATCTTTACAGTTTGCTTGACCACACGATACTATGCCTATGTTTCGAGTTGTCTACATAGTGAACAAAACGACTGAATTTTGTGTCTAATAATATAGTACATAATCAAGAATGAAAAATTGCATGTCTTTAGAATTTGGTTGACCACACGATACTATGCCTATGTTTCGATTAGTCTACATAGTGAACAAAACGACTGAATTTTATGTCTAATAATATAGTACATAATCAAGAATGAAAAATTGCATATCTTTAGAGTTTGGTTGACCACACGATACTATGCCTATGTTTCGATTAGTCTACATAGTGAACAAAACGACTGAATTTTGTGTCTAATAATATAGTACATAATCAAGAATGAAAAATTGCATATCTTTAGAGTTTGGTTGACCACACGATACTATGCCTATGTTTCGATTAGTCTACATAGTGAACAAAACGACTGAATTTTGTGTCTAATAATATAGTACATAATCAAGAATGAAAAATTGCATATCTTTAGAGTTTGCTTGACCACACGATACTATGCCTATGTTTCGATTTGTCTACATAGTGAACAAAACGACTGAATTTTGTGGCTAATAATATAGTACATAATCAAGAATGAAAAATTGCATGTCTTTAGAATTTGGTTGACCACACGATACTATGCCTATGTTTCGATTAGTCTACATAGTGAACAAAACGACTGAATTTTATGTCTAATAATATAGTACATAATCAAGAATGAAAAATTGCATATCTTTAGAGTTTGGTTGACCACACGATACTATGCCTATGTTTCGATTAGTCTACATAGTGAACAAAACGACTGAATTTTGTGTCTAATAATATAGTACATAATCAAGAATGAAAAATTGCATATCTTTAGAGTTTGGTTGACCACACGATACTATGCCTATGTTTCGATTAGTCTACATAGTGAACAAAACGACTGAATTTTGTGTCTAATAATATAGTACATAATCAAGAATGAAAAATTGCATATCTTTAGAGTTTGCTTGACCACACGATACTATGCCTATGTTTCGATTTGTCTACATAGTGAACAAAACGACTGAATTTTGTGGCTAATAATATAGTACATAATCAAGAATGAAAAATTGCATATCTTTAGAGTTTGCTTGACCACACGATACTATGCCTATGTTTCGATTTGTCTACATAGTGAACAAAACGACTGAATTTTGTGGCTAATAATATAGTACATAATCAAGAATGAAAAATTGCATATCTTTAGAGTTTGGTTGACCACACGATACTATGCTTATGTTTCGATTAGTCTACATAGTGAACAAAACGACTGAATTTTGTGTCTAATAATATAGTACATAATCAAGAATGAAAAATTGCATATCTTTAGAGTTTGGTTGACCACACGATACTATGCCTATGTTTCGATTAGTCTACATAGTGAACAAAACGACTGAATGTTGTGTCTAATAATATAGTACATAATCAAGAATGAAAAATTCCATATCTTTAGAGTTTGGTTGACCACACGAAACTATGCCTATGTTTCGATTAGTCTACATAGTGAACAAAACGACTGAATTTTGTGTCTAATAATATAGTACATAATCAAGAATGAAAAATTGCATATATTTAGAGTTTGGTTGACCACACGATACTATGCCGATGTTTCGATTAGTCTACATAGTGAACAAAACGACTGAATTTTGTGTCTAGTAATATAGTACATATTCAAGAATGAAAAATTGCATATCTTTAGAGTTTGGTTGACCACACGATACTATGCCTATGTTTCGATTAGTCTACATAGTGAACAAAACGACTGAATTTAGTGTCTAATAATATAGTACATAATCAAGAATGAAAAATTGCATATCTTTAGAGTTTGGTTGACCACACGATACTATCCCTATGTTTCGATTAGTCTACATAGTGAACAAAACGACTGAATTTTGTGTCTAATAATATAGTACATAATCAAGAATGAAAAATTGCATATCTTTAGAGTTTAGTTGACCACACGATACTATGCCTATGTTTCGATTAGTCTACATAGTGAACAAAACGACTGAATTTTGTGTCTAATAATATAGTACATAATCAAGAATGAAAAACTGCATATCTTTAGAGTTTGGTTGACCACACGATATTATGCGTATGTTTCGATTAGTCTACATAGTGAACAAAACGACTGAATTTTGTGTCTAATAATATAGTACATAATCAAGAATGAAAAATTGCATATCTTTAGAGTTTGGTTGACCACACGATACTATGCCTATGTTTCGATTAGTCTACATAGTGAACAAAACGACTGAATTTTGTGTCTAATAATATAGTACATAATCAAGAATGAAAAATTGCATATCTTTAGAGTTTTTTTGACCACACGATACTATGCCTATGTTTCGATTTGTCTACATAGTGAACAAATCGACTGAATTTTGTGTCTAATAATATAGTACATAATCAAGAATGAAAAACTGCATATCTTTAGAGTTTGGTTGACCACACGATACTATGCCTATGTTTCGATTTGTCTACATAGTGATCAAAACGACTGAATTTTGTGTCTAATAATATAGTACATAATCAAGAATGAAAAATTGCATATCTTTAGAGTTTTTTTGACCACACGATACTATGCCTATGTTTCGATTTGTCTACATAGTGAACAAATCGACTGAATTTTGTGTCTAATAATATAGTACATAATCAAGAATGAAAAATTGCATATCTTTAGAGTTTGGTTGACCACACGATACTATGCCTATGTTTCGATTTGTCTACATAGTGAACAAAACGACTGAATTTTGTGTCTAATAATATAGTACATAATCAAGAATGAAAAATTGCATATCTTTAGAGTTTGGTTGACCACACGATACTATGCCTATGTTTCGATTTGTCTACATAGTGATCAAAACGACTGAATTTTGTGTCTAATAATATAGTACATAATCAAGAATGAAAAATTGCATATCTTTAGAGTTTGGTTGACCACACGATACTATGCCTATGTTTCGATTTGTCTACATAGTGAACAAAACGACTGAATTTTGTGTCTAATAATATAGTACATAATCAAGAATGAAAAATTGCATATCTTTAGAGTTTGGTTGACCACACCATACTATGCCTATGTTTCGATTTGTCTACATAGTGAACAAAACGACTGAATTTTGTGTCTAATAATATAGTACATAATCAAGAAAGACAAATTGCATATATTTACAGTTTGCTTGACCACACGATACTATGCCTATGTTTCGATTTGTCTACATAGTGAACAAAACGACTGAATTTTGTGTCTAATAATATAGTACATAATCAAGAATGAAAAATTGCATATCTTTAGAGTTTGGTTGACCACACGATACTATGCCTATGTTTCGATTTGTCTACATAGTGAACAAAACGACTGAATTTTGTGTCTAATAATATAGTACATAATCAAGAAAGAAAAATTGCATATCTTTACAGTTTGCTTGACCACACGATACTATGCCTATGTTTCGAGTTGTCTACATAGTGAACAAAACGACTGAATTTTGTGTCTAATAATATAGTACATAATCAAGAATGAAAAATTGCATGTCTTTAGAATTTGGTTGACCACACGATACTATGCCTATGTTTCGATTAGTCTACATAGTGAACAAAACGACTGAATTTTATGTCTAATAATATAGTACATAATCAAGAATGAAAAATTGCATATCTTTAGAGTTTGGTTGACCACACGATACTATGCCTATGTTTCGATTAGTCTACATAGTGAACAAAACGACTGAATTTTGTGTCTAATAATATAGTACATAATCAAGAATGAAAAATTGCATATCTTTAGAGTTTGGTTGACCACACGATACTATGCCTATGTTTCGATTAGTCTACATAGTGAACAAAACGACTGAATTTTGTGTCTAATAATATAGTACATAATCAAGAATGAAAAATTGCATATCTTTAGAGTTTGCTTGACCACACGATACTATGCCTATGTTTCGATTTGTCTACATAGTGAACAAAACGACTGAATTTTGTGGCTAATAATATAGTACATAATCAAGAATGAAAAATTGCATATCTTTAGAGTTTGGTTGACCACACGATACTATGCTTATGTTTCGATTAGTCTACATAGTGAACAAAATGAATGAATTTTGTGTCTAATAATATAGTACATAATCAAGAATGAAAAATTGCATATCTTTAGAGTTTGGTTGACCACACGATACTATGCCTATGTTTCGATTAGTCTACATAGTGAACAAAACGACTGAATGTTGTGTCTAATAATATAGTACATAATCAAGAATGAAAAATTCCATATCTTTAGAGTTTGGTTGACCACACGATACTATGCCTATGTTTCGATTAGTCTACATAGTGAACAAAACGACTGAATTTTGTGTCTAATAATATAGTACATAATCAAGAATGAAAAATTGCATATATTTAGAGTTTGGTTGACCACACGATACTATGCCGATGTTTCGATTAGTCTACATAGTGAACAAAACGACTGAATTTTGTGTCTAGTAATATAGTACATATTCAAGAATGAAAAATTGCATATCTTTAGAGTTTGGTTGACCACACGATACTATGCCTATGTTTCGATTAGTCTACATAGTGAACAAAACGACTGAATTTTGTGTCTAATAATATAGTACATAATCAAGAATGAAAAATTGCATATCTTTAGAGTTTGGTTGACCACACGATACTATCCCTATGTTTCGATTAGTCTACATAGTGAACAAAACGACTGAATTTTGTGTCTAATAATATAGTACATAATCAAGAATGAAAAATTGCATATCTTTAGAGTTTTTTTGACCACACGATACTATGCCTATGTTTCGATTAGTCTACATAGTGAACAAAACGACTGAATTTTGTGTCTAATAATATAGTACATAATCAAGAAAGACAAATTGCATATATTTACAGTTTGCTTGACCACACGATACTATGCCTATGTTTCGATTTGTCTACATAGTGAACAAAACGACTGAATTTTGTGTCTAATAATATAGTACATAATCAAGAATGAAAAATTGCATATCTTTAGAGTTTGGTTGACCACACGATACTATGCCTATGTTTCGATTTGTCTACATAGTGAACAAAACGACTGAATTTTGTGTCTAATAATATAGTACATAATCAAGAAAGAAAAATTGCATATCTTTACAGTTTGCTTGACCACACGATACTATGCCTATGTTTCGAGTTGTCTACATAGTGAACAAAACGACTGAATTTTGTGTCTAATAATATAGTACATAATCAAGAATGAAAAATTGCATATCTTTAGAATTTGGTTGACCACACGATACTATGCCTATGTTTCGATTAGTCTACATAGTGAACAAAACGACTGAATTTTATGTCTAATAATATAGTACATAATCAAGAATGAAAAATTGCATATCTTTAGAGTTTGGTTGACCACACGATACTATGCCTATGTTTCGATTAGTCTACATAGTGAACAAAACGACTGAATTTTGTGTCTAATAATATAGTACATAATCAAGAATGAAAAATTGCATATCTTTAGAGTTTGGTTGACCACACGATACTACGCCTATGTTTCGATTAGTCTACATAGTGAACAAAACGACTGAATTTTGTGGCTAATAATATAGTACATAATCAAGAATGAAAAATTGCATATCTTTAGAGTTTGGTTGACCACACGATACTATGCCTATGTTTCGATTTGTCTACATAGTGATCAAAACGACTGAATTTTGTGTCTAATAATATAGTACATAATCAAGAATGAAAAATTCCATATCTTTAGAGTTTGGTTGACCACACGATACTATGCCTATGTTTCGATTTGTCTACATAGTGAACAAAACGACTGAATTTTGTGGCTAATAATATAGTACATAATCAAGAATGAAAAATTGCATATCTTTAGAGTTTGGTTGACCACACGATACTATGCCTATGTTTCGATTTGTCTACATAGTGAACAAAACGACTGAATTTTGTGTCTAATAATATAGTACATAATCAAGAAAGACAAATTGCATATATTTACAGTTTGCTTGACCACACGATACTATGCCTATGTTTCGATTTGTCTACATAGTGAACAAAACGACTGAATTTTGTGTCTAATAATATAGTACATAATCAAGAATGAAAAATTGCATATCTTTAGAATTTGGTTGACCACACGATACTATGCCTATGTTTCGATTAGTCTACATAGTGAACAAAACGACTGAATTTTATGTCTAATAATATAGTACATAATCAAGAATGAAAAATTGCATATCTTTAGAGTTTGGTTGACCACACGATACTATGCCTATGTTTCGATTAGTCTACATAGTGAACAAAACGACTGAATTTTGTGTCTAATAATATAGTACATAATCAAGAATGAAAAATTGCATATCTTTAGAGTTTGGTTGACCACACGATACTACGCCTATGTTTCGATTAGTCTACATAGTGAACAAAACGACTGAATTTTGTGGCTAATAATATAGTACATAATCAAGAATGAAAAATTGCATATCTTTAGAGTTTGGTTGACCACACGATACTATGCCTATGTTTCGATTTGTCTACATAGTGATCAAAACGACTGAATTTTGTGTCTAATAATATAGTACATAATCAAGAATGAAAAATTGCATATCTTTAGAGTTTGGTTGACCACACGATACTATGCCTATGTTTCGATTTGTCTACATAGTGAACAAAACGACTGAATTTTGTGGCTAATAATATAGTACATAATCAAGAATGAAAAATTGCATATCTTTAGCGTTTGGTTGACCACACGATACTATGCCTATGTTTCGATTAGTCTACATAGTGAACAAAACGACTGAATTTTATGTCTAATAATATAGTACATAATCAAGAATGAAAAATTGCATATCTTTAGAGTTTGGTTGACCACACGATACTATGCCTATGTTTCGATTAGTCTACATAGTGAACAAAACGACTGAATTTTGTGTCTAATAATATAGTACATAATCAAGAATGAAAAATTGCATATCTTTAGAGTTTGGTTGACCACACGATACTATGCCTATGTTTCGATTAGTCTACATAGTGAACAAAACGACTGAATTTTGTGTCTAATAATATAGTACATAATCAAGAATGAAAAATTGCATATCTTTAGAGTTTGCTTGACCACACGATACTATGCCTATGTTTCGATTTGTCTACATAGTGAACAAAACGACTGAATTTTGTGGCTAATAATATAGTACATAATCAAGAATGAAAAATTGCATATCTTTAGAGTTTGGTTGACCACACGATACTATGCTTATGTTTCGATTAGTCTACATAGTGAACAAAATGACTGAATTTTGTGTCTAATAATATAGTACATAATCAAGAATGAAAAATTGCATATCTTTAGAGTTTGGTTGACCACACGATACTATGCCTATGTTTCGATTAGTCTACATAGTGAACAAAACGACTGAATGTTGTGTCTAATAATATAGTACATAATCAAGAATGAAAAATTCCATATCTTTAGAGTTTGGTTGACCACACGATACTATGCCTATGTTTCGATTAGTCTACATAGTGAACAAAACGACTGAATTTTGTGTCTAATAATATAGTACATAATCAAGAATGAAAAATTGCATATATTTAGAGTTTGGTTGACCACACGATACTATGCCGATGTTTCGATTAGTCTACATAGTGAACAAAACGACTGAATTTTGTGTCTAGTAATATAGTACATATTCAAGAATGAAAAATTGCATATCTTTAGAGTTTGGTTGACCACACGATACTATGCCTATGTTTCGATTAGTCTACATAGTGAACAAAACGACTGAATTTTGTGTCTAATAATATAGTACATAATCAAGAATGAAAAATTGCATATCTTTAGAGTTTGGTTGACCACACGATACTATCCCTATGTTTCGATTAGTCTACATAGTGAACAAAACGACTGAATTTTGTGTCTAATAATATAGTACATAATCAAGAATGAAAAATTGCATATCTTTAGAGTTTTTTTGACCACACGATACTATGCCTATGTTTCGATTAGTCTACATAGTGAACAAAACGACTGAATTTTGTGTCTAATAATATAGTACATAATCAAGAAAGACAAATTGCATATATTTACAGTTTGCTTGACCACACGATACTATGCCTATGTTTCGATTTGTCTACATAGTGAACAAAACGACTGAATTTTGTGTCTAATAATATAGTACATAATCAAGAATGAAAAATTGCATATCTTTAGAGTTTGGTTGACCACACGATACTATGCCTATGTTTCGATTTGTCTACATAGTGAACAAAACGACTGAATTTTGTGTCTAATAATATAGTACATAATCAAGAAAGAAAAATTGCATATCTTTACAGTTTGCTTGACCACACGATACTATGCCTATGTTTCGAGTTGTCTACATAGTGAACAAAACGACTGAATTTTGTGTCTAATAATATAGTACATAATCAAGAATGAAAAATTGCATATCTTTAGAATTTGGTTGACCACATTATACTATGCCTATGTTTCGATTAGTCTACATAGTGAACAAAACGACTGAATTTTATGTCTAATACTATAGTACATAATCAAGAATGAAAAATTGCATATCTTTAGAGTTTGGTTGACCACACGATACTATGCCTATGTTTCGATTAGTCTACATAGTGAACAAAACGACTGAATTTTGTGTCTAATAATATAGTACATAATCAAGAATGAAAAATTGCATATCTTTAGAGTTTGGTTGACCACACGATACTACGCCTATGTTTCGATTAGTCTACATAGTGAACAAAACGACTGAATTTTGTGGCTAATAATATAGTACATAATCAAGAATGAAAAATTGCATATCTTTAGAGTTTGGTTGACCACACGATACTATGCCTATGTTTCGATTTGTCTACATAGTGATCAAAACGACTGAATTTTGTGTCTAATAATATAGTACATAATCAAGAATGAAAAATTGCATATCTTTAGAGTTTGGTTGACCACACGATACTATGCCTATGTTTCGATTTGTCTACATAGTGAACAAAACGACTGAATTTTGTGTCTAATAATATAGTACATAATCAAGAATGAAAAATTGCATATCTTTAGAGTTTGGTTGACCACACCATACTATGCCTATGTTTCGATTTGTCTACATAGTGAACAAAACGACTGAATTTTGTGTCTAATAATATAGTACATAATCAAGAAAGACAAATTGCATATATTTACAGTTTGCTTGACCACACGATACTATGCCTATGTTTCGATTTGTCTACATAGTGAACAAAACGACTGAATTTTGTGTCTAATAATATAGTACATAATCAAGAATGAAAAATTGCATATCTTTAGAGTTTGGTTGACCACACGATACTATGCCTATGTTTCGATTTGTCTACATAGTGAACAAAACGACTGAATTTTGTGTCTAATAATATAGTACATAATCAAGAAAGAAAAATTGCATATCTTTACAGTTTGCTTGACCACACGATACTATGCCTATGTTTCGAGTTGTCTACATAGTGAACAAAACGACTGAATTTTGTGTCTAATAATATAGTACATAATCAAAAATGAAAAATTGCATATCTTTAGAATTTGGTTGACCACACGATACTATGCCTATGTTTCGACTAGTCTACATAGTGAACAAAACGACTGAATTTTATGTCTAATAATATAGTACATAATCAAGAATGAAAAATTGCATATCTTTAGAGTTTGGTTGACCACACGATACTATGCCTATGTTTCGATTAGTCTACATAGTGAACAAAACGACTGAATTTTGTGTCTAATAATATAGTACATAATCAAGAATGAAAAATTGCATATCTTTAGAGTTTGGTTGACCACACGATACTATGCCTATGTTTCGATTAGTCTACATAGTGAACAAAACGACTGAATTTTGTGTCTAATAATATAGTACATAATCAAGAATGAAAAATTGCATATCTTTAGAGTTTGCTTGACCACACGATACTATGCCTATGTTTCGATTTGTCTACATAGTGAACAAAACGACTGAATTTTGTGGCTAATAATATAGTACATAATCAAGAATGAAAAATTGCATATCTTTAGAGTTTGGTTGACCACACGATACTATGCTTATGTTTCGATTAGTCTACATAGTGAACAAAATGACTGAATTTTGTGTCTAATAATATAGTACATAATCAAGAATGAAAAATTGCATATCTTTAGAGTTTGCTTGACCACACGATACTATGCCTATGTTTCGATTAGTCTACATAGTGAACAAAACGACTGAATGTTGTGTCTAATAATATAGTACATAATCAAGAATGAAAAATTCCATATCTTTAGAGTTTGGTTGACCACACGATACTATGCCTATGTTTCGATTAGTCTACATAGTGAACAAAACGACTGAATTTTGTGTCTAATAATATAGTACATAATCAAGAATGAAAAATTGCATATATTTAGAGTTTGGTTGACCACACGATACTATGCCGATGTTTCGATTAGTCTACATAGTGAACAAAACGACTGAATTTTGTGTCTAGTAATATAGTACATATTCAAGAATGAAAAATTGCATATCTTTAGAGTTTGGTTGACCACACGATACTATGCCTATGTTTCGATTAGTCTACATAGTGAACAAAACGACTGAATTTTGTGTCTAATAATATAGTACATAATCAAGAATGAAAAATTGCATATCTTTAGAGTTTGGTTGACCACACGATACTATCCCTATGTTTCGATTAGTCTACATAGTGAACAAAACGACTGAATTTTGTGTCTAATAATATAGTACATAATCAAGAATGAAAAATTGCATATCTTTAGAGTTTTATTGACCACACGATACTATGCCTATGTTTCGATTAGTCTACATAGTGAACAAAACGACTGAATTTTGTGTCTAATAATATAGTACATAATCAAGAAAGACAAATTGCATATATTTACAGTTTGCTTGACCACACGATACTATGCCTATGTTTCGATTTGTCTACATAGTGAACAAAACGACTGAATTTTGTGTCTAATAATATAGTACATAATCAAGAATGAAAAATTGCATATCTTTAGAGTTTGGTTGACCACACGATACTATGCCTATGTTTCGATTTGTCTACATAGTGAACAAAACGACTGAATTTTGTGTCTAATAATATAGTACATAATCAAGAAAGAAAAATTGCATATCTTTAGAGTTTGCTTGACCACACGATACTATGCCTATGTTTCGAGTTGTCTACATAGTGAACAAAACGACTGAATTTTGTGTCTAATAATATAGTACATAATCAAGAATGAAAAATTGCATATCTTTAGAATTTGGTTGACCACACGATACTATGCCTATGTTTCGATTAGTCTACATAGTGAACAAAACGACTGAATTTTATGTCTAATAATATAGTACATAATCAAGAATGAAAAATTGCATATCTTTAGAGTTTGGTTGACCACACGATACTATGCCTATGTTTCGATTAGTCTACATAGTGAACAAAACGACTGAATTTTGTGTCTAATAATATAGTACATAATCAAGAATGAAAAATTGCATATCTTTAGAGTTTGGTTGACCACACGATACTACGCCTATGTTTCGATTAGTCTACATAGTGAACAAAACGACTGAATTTTGTGGCTAATAATATAGTACATAATCAAGAATGAAAAATTGCATATCTTTAGAGTTTGGTTGACCACACGATACTATGCTTATGTTTCGATTAGTCTACATAGTGAACAAAACGACTGAATTTTGTGTCTAATAATATAGTACATAATCAAGAATGAAAAATTGCATATCTTTAGAGTTTGGTTGACCACACGATACTATGCCTATGTTTCGATTAGTCTACATAGTGAACAAAACGACTGAATGTTGTGTCTAATAATATAGTACATAATCAAGAATGAAAAATTCCATATCTTTAGAGTTTGGTTGACCACACGATACTATGCCTATGTTTCGATTAGTCTACATAGTGAACAAAACGACTGAATTTTGTGTCTAATAATATAGTACATAATCAAGAATGAAAAATTGCATATATTTAGAGTTTGGTTGACCACACGATACTATGCCGATGTTTCGATTAGTCTACATAGTGAACAAAACGACTGAATTTTGTGTCTAGTAATATAGTACATATTCAAGAATGAAAAATTGCATATCTTTAGAGTTTGGTTGACCACACGATACTATGCCTATGTTTCGATTAGTCTACATAGTGAACAAAACGACTGAATTTTGTGTCTAATAATATAGTACATAATCAAGAATGAAAAATTGCATATCTTTAGAGTTTGGTTGACCACACGATACTATCCCTATGTTTCGATTAGTCTACATAGTGAACAAAACGACTGAATTTTGTGTCTAATAATATAGTACATAATCAAGAATGAAAAATTGCATATCTTTAGAGTTTAGTTGACCACACGATACTATGCCTATGTTTCGATTAGTCTACATAGTGAACAAAACGACTGAATTTTGTGTCTAATAATATAGTACATAATCAAGAATGAAAAACTGCATATCTTTAGAGTTTGGTTGACCACACGATATTATGCGTATGTTTCGATTAGTCTACATAGTGAACAAAACGACTGAAATTTGTGTCTAATAATATAGTACATAATCAAGAATGAAAAATTGCATATCTTTAGAGTTTGGTTGACCACACGATACTATGCCTATGTTTCGATTAGTCTACATAGTGAACAAAACGACTGAATTTTGTGTCTAATAATATAGTACATAATCAAGAATGAAAAATTGCATATCTTTACAGTTTGCTTGACCACACGATACTATGCCTATGTTTCGATTTGTCTACAAGTTGAACAAAACGACTGAATTTTGTGTCTAATAATATAGTACATAATCAAGAATGAAAAATTGCATATCTTTAGAGTTTTTTTGACCACACGATACTATGCCTATGTTTCGATTTGTCTACATAGTGAACAAATCGACTGAATTTTGTGTCTAATAATATAGTACATAATCAAGAATGAAAAACTGCATATCTTTAGAGTTTGGTTGACCACACGATACTATGCCTATGTTTCGATTTGTCTACATAGTGATCAAAACGACTGAATTTTGTGTCTAATAATATAGTACATAATCAAGAATGAAAAATTGCATATCTTTAGAGTTTGGTTGACCACACGATACTATGCCTATTTTTCGATTTGTCTACATAGTGAACAAAACGACTGAATTTTGTGTCTAATAATATAGTACATAATCAAGAATGAAAAATTGCATATCTTTAGAGTTTGGTTGACCACACGATACTATGCCTATGTTTCGATTTGTCTACATAGTGATCAAAACGACTGAATTTTGTGTCTAATAATATAGTACATAATCAAGAATGAAAAATTGCATATCTTTAGAGTTTGGTTGACCACACGATACTATGCCTATGTTTCGATTTGTCTACATAGTGAACAAAACGACTGAATTTTGTGTCTAATAATATAGTACATAATCAAGAATGAAAAATTGCATATCTTTAGAGTTTGGTTGACCACACGATACTATGCCTATGTTTCGATTTGTCTACATAGTGAACAAAACGACTGAATTTTGTGTCTAATAATATAGTACATAATCAAGAAAGACAAATTGCATATATTTACAGTTTGCTTGACCACACGATACTATGCCTATGTTTCGATTAGTCTACATAGTGAACAAAACGACTGAATTTTGTGTCTAATAATATAGTACATAATCAAGAATGAAAAATTGCATATCTTTAGAGTTTGGTTGACCACACGATACTATCCCTATGTTTCGATTAGTCTACATAGTGAACAAAACGACTGAATTTTGTGTCTAATAATATAGTACATAATCAAGAATGAAAAATTGCATATCTTTAGAGTTTTATTGACCACACGATACTATGCCTATGTTTCGATTAGTCTACATAGTGAACAAAACGACTGAATTTTGTGTCTAATAATATAGTACATAATCAAGAAAGACAAATTGCATATATTTACAGTTTGCTTGACCACACGATACTATGCCTATGTTTCGATTTGTCTACATAGTGAACAAAACGACTGAATTTTGTGTCTAATAATATAGTACATAATCAAGAATGAAAAATTGCATATCTTTAGAGTTTGGTTGACCACACGATACTATGCCTATGTTTCGATTTGTCTACATAGTGAACAAAACGACTGAATTTTGTGTCTAATAATATAGTACATAATCAAGAAAGAAAAATTGCATATCTTTAGAGTTTGCTTGACCACACGATACTATGCCTATGTTTCGAGTTGTCTACATAGTGAACAAAACGACTGAATTTTGTGTCTAATAATATAGTACATAATCAAGAATGAAAAATTGCATATCTTTAGAATTTGGTTGACCAAACGATACTATGCCTATGTTTCGATTAGTCTACATAGTGAACAAAACGACTGAATTTTATGTCTAATAATATAGTACATAATCAAGAATGAAAAATTGCATATCTTTAGAGTTTGGTTGACCACACGATACTATGCCTATGTTTCGATTAGTCTACATAGTGAACAAAACGACTGAATTTTGTGTCTAATAATATAGTACATAATCAAGAATGAAAAATTGCATATCTTTAGAGTTTGGTTGACCACACGATACTACGCCTATGTTTCGATTAGTCTACATAGTGAACAAAACGACTGAATTTTGTGGCTAATAATATAGTACATAATCAAGAATGAAAAATTGCATATCTTTAGAGTTTGGTTGACCACACGATACTATGCTTATGTTTCGATTAGTCTACATAGTGAACAAAACGACTGAATTTTGTGTCTAATAATATAGTACATAATCAAGAATGAAAAATTGCATATCTTTAGAGTTTGGTTGACCACACGATACTATGCCTATGTTTCGATTAGTCTACATAGTGAACAAAACGACTGAATGTTGTGTCTAATAATATAGTACATAATCAAGAATGAAAAATTCCATATCTTTAGAGTTTGGTTGACCACACGATACTATGCCTATGTTTCGATTAGTCTACATAGTGAACAAAACGACTGAATTTTGTGTCTAATAATATAGTACATAATCAAGAATGAAAAATTGCATATATTTAGAGTTTGGTTGACCACACGATACTATGCCGATGTTTCGATTAGTCTACATAGTGAACAAAACGACTGAATTTTGTGTCTAGTAATATAGTACATATTCAAGAATGAAAAATTGCATATCTTTAGAGTTTGGTTGACCACACGATACTATGCCTATGTTTCGATTAGTCTACATAGTGAACAAAACGACTGAATTTTGTGTCTAATAATATAGTACATAATCAAGAATGAAAAATTGCATATCTTTAGAGTTTGGTTGACCACACGATACTATCCCTATGTTTCGATTAGTCTACATAGTGAACAAAACGACTGAATTTTGTGTCTAATAATATAGTACATAATCAAGAATGAAAAATTGCATATCTTTAGAGTTTAGTTGACCACACGATACTATGCCTATGTTTCGATTAGTCTACATAGTGAACAAAACGACTGAATTTTGTGTCTAATAATATAGTACATAATCAAGAATGAAAAACTGCATATCTTTAGAGTTTGGTTGACCACACGATATTATGCGTATGTTTCGATTAGTCTACATAGTGAACAAAACGACTGAAATTTGTGTCTAATAATATAGTACATAATCAAGAATGAAAAATTGCATATCTTTAGAGTTTGGTTGACCACACGATACTATGCCTATGTTTCGATTAGTCTACATAGTGAACAAAACGACTGAATTTTGTGTCTAATAATATAGTACATAATCAAGAATGAAAAATTGCATATCTTTACAGTTTGCTTGACCACACGATACTATGCCTATGTTTCGATTTGTCTACAAGTTGAACAAAACGACTGAATTTTGTGTCTAATAATATAGTACATAATCAAGAATGAAAAATTGCATATCTTTAGAGTTTTTTTGACCACACGATACTATGCCTATGTTTCGATTTGTCTACATAGTGAACAAATCGACTGAATTTTGTGTCTAATAATATAGTACATAATCAAGAATGAAAAACTGCATATCTTTAGAGTTTGGTTGACCACACGATACTATGCCTATGTTTCGATTTGTCTACATAGTGATCAAAACGACTGAATTTTGTGTCTAATAATATAGTACATAATCAAGAATGAAAAATTGCATATCTTTAGAGTTTGGTTGACCACACGATACTATGCCTATTTTTCGATTTGTCTACATAGTGAACAAAACGACTGAATTTTGTGTCTAATAATATAGTACATAATCAAGAATGAAAAATTGCATATCTTTAGAGTTTGGTTGACCACACGATACTATGCCTATGTTTCGATTTGTCTACATAGTGATCAAAACGACTGAATTTTGTGTCTAATAATATAGTACATAATCAAGAATGAAAAATTGCATATCTTTAGAGTTTGGTTGACCACACGATACTATGCCTATGTTTCGATTTGTCTACATAGTGAACAAAACGACTGAATTTTGTGTCTAATAATATAGTACATAATCAAGAATGAAAAATTGCATATCTTTAGAGTTTGGTTGACCACACGATACTATGCCTATGTTTCGATTTGTCTACATAGTGAACAAAACGACTGAATTTTGTGTCTAATAATATAGTACATAATCAAGAAAGACAAATTGCATATATTTACAGTTTGCTTGACCACACGATACTATGCCTATGTTTCGATTTGTCTACATAGTGAACAAAACGACTGAATTTTGTGTCTAATAATATAGTACATAATCAAGAAAGAAAAATTGCATATCTTTAGAGTTTGGTTGACCACACGATACTATGCCTATGTTTCGATTTGTCTACATAGTGAACAAAACGACTGAATTTTGTGTCTAATAATATAGTACATAATCAAGAAAGAAAAATTGCATATCTTTACAGTTTGCTTGACCACACGATACTATGCCTATGTTTCGATTAGTCTACATAGTGAACAAAACGACTGAATTTTGTGTCTAATAATATAGTACATAATCAAGAATGAAAAATTGCATATCTTTAGAATTTGGTTGACCACACGATACTATGCCTATGTTTCGATTAGTCTACATAGTGAACAAAACGACTGAATTTTATGTCTAATAATATAGTACATAATCAAGAATGAAAAATTGCATATCTTTAGAGTTTGGTTGACCACACGATACTATGCCTATGTTTCGATTAGTCTACATAGTGAACAAAACGATTGAATTTTGTGTCTAATAATATAGTACATAATCAAGAATGAAAAATTGCATATCTTTAGAGTTTGGTTGACCACACGATACTATGCCTATGTTTCGATTAGTTTACATAGTGAACAAAACGACTGAATTTTGTGTCTAATAATATAGTACATAATCAAGAATGAAAAATTGCATATCTTTAGAGTTTGCTTGACCACACGATACTATGCCTATGTTTCGATTTGTCTACATAGTGAACAAAACGACTGAATTTTGTGGCTAATAATATAGTACATAATCAAGAATGAAAAATTGCATATCTTTAGCGTTTGGTTGACCACACGATACTATGCTTATGTTTCGATTAGTCTACATAGTGAACAAAACGACTGAATTTTGTGTCTAATAATATAGTACATAATCAAGAATGAAAAATTGCATATCTTTAGAGTTTGGTTGACCACACGATACTATGCCTATGTTTCGATTAGTCTACATAGTGAACAAAACGACTGAATGTTGTGTCTAATAATATAGTACATAATCAAGAATGAAAAATTCCATATCTTTAGAGTTTGGTTGACCACACGATACTATGCCTATGTTTCGATTAGTCTACATAGTGAACAAAACGACTGAATTTTGTGTCTAATAATATAGTACATAATCAAGAATGAAAAATTGCATATATTTAGAGTTTGGTTGACCACACGATACTATGCCGATGTTTCGATTAGTCTACATAGTGAACAAAACGACTGAATTTTGTGTCTAGTAATATAGTACATGTTCAAGAATGAAAAATTGCATATCTTTAGAGTTTGGTTGACCACACGATACTATCCCTATGTTTCGATTAGTCTACATAGTGAACAAAACGACTGAATTTTGTGTCTAATAATATAGTACATAATCAAGAATGAAAAATTGCATATCTTTAGAGTTTAGTTGACCACACGATACTATGCCTATGTTTCGATTAGTCTACATAGTGAACAAAACGACTGAATTTTGTGTCTAATAATATAGTACATAATCAAGAATGAAAAACTGCATATATTTACAGTTTGCTTGACCACACGATACTATGCCTATGTTTCGATTTGTCTACATAGTGAACAAAACGACTGAATTTTGTGTCTAATAATATAGTACATAATCAAGAAAGAAAAATTGCATATCTTTACAGTTTGCTTGACCACACGATACTATGCCTATGTTTCGATTTGTCTACATAGTGAACAAAACGACTGAATTTTGTGTCTAATAATATAGTACATAATCAAGAATGAAAAATTGCATATCTTTAGAATTTGGTTGACCACACGATACTATGCCTATGTTTCGATTAGTCTACATAGTGAACAAAACGACTGAATTTTATGTCTAATAATATAGTACATAATCAAGAATGAAAAATTGCATATCTTTAGAGTTTGGTTGACCACACGATACTATGCCTATGTTTCGATTAGTCTACATAGTGAACAAAACGACTGAATTTTGTGTCTAATAATATAGTACATAATCAAGAAAGAAAAATTGCATATCTTTAGAGTTTGCTTGACCACACGATACTATGCCTATGTTTCGATTTGTCTACATAGTGAACAAAACGACTGAATTTTGTGGCTAATAATATAGTACATAATCAAGAATGAAAAATTGCATATCTTTAGAGTTTGGTTGACCACACGATACTATGCTTATGTTTCGATTAGTCTACATAGTGAACAAAACGACTGAATTTTGTGTCTAATAATATAGTACATAATCAAGAATGAAAAATTGCATATCTTTAGGGTTTGGTTGACCACACGATACTATGCTTATGTTTCGATTAGTCTACATAGTGAACAAAACGACTGAATGTTGTGTCTAATAATATAGTACATAATCAAGAATGAAAAATTCCATATCTTTAGAGTTTGGTTGACCACACGATACTATGCCTATGTTTCGATTAGTCTACATAGTGAACAAAACGACTGAATTTTGTGTCTAATAATATAGTACATAATCAAGAATGAAAAATTGCATATCTTTAGAGTTTGGTTGACCACACGATACTATGCCGATGTTTCGATTAGTCTGCATAGTGAACAAAACGACTGAATTTTGTGTCTAGTAATATAGTAAATATTCAAGAATGAAAAATTGCATATCTTTAGAGTTTGGTTGACCACACGATACTATGCCTATGTTTCGATTAGTCTACATAGTGAACAAAACGACTGAATTTTGTGTCTAATAATATAGTACATAATCAAGAATGAAAAATTGCATATCTTTAGAGTTTGGTTGACCACACGATACTATCCCTATGTTTCGATTAGTCTACATAGTGAACAAAACGACTGAATTTTGTGTCTAATAATATAGTACATAATCAAGAATGAAAAATTGCATATCTTTAGAGTTTAGTTGACCACACGATACTATGCCTATGTTTCGATTAGTCTACATAGTGAACAAAACGACTGAATTTTGTGTCTAATAATATAGTACATAATCAAGAATGAAAAACTGCATATCTTTAGAGTTTGGTTGACCACACGATATTATGCGTATGTTTCGATTAGTCTACATAGTGAACAAAACGACTGAATTTTGTGTCTAATAATATAGTACATAATCAAGAAT
Source organism: Prosapia bicincta (assembly GCA_036971475.1). Classification (NCBI taxonomy): domain Eukaryota; kingdom Metazoa; phylum Arthropoda; class Insecta; order Hemiptera; family Cercopidae; genus Prosapia; species Prosapia bicincta. The sequence goes on from JBAIZL010000005.1 coordinate 120,613,349, forward strand.
GAAAAATTGCATATCTTTACAGTTTGGTTGACCACACGATACTATGCCTATGTTTCGATTAGTCTACATAGTGAACAAAACGACTGAATTTTGTGTCTAATAATATAGTACATAATCAAGAATGAAAAATTGCATATCTTTAGAGTTTAGTTGACCACACGATACTATGCCTATGTTTCGATTTGTCTACATAGTGAACAAAACGACTGAATTTTGTGTCTAATAATATAGTACATAATGAAGAATGAAAAATTGCATATCTTTAGAGTTTGGTTGACCACACTATACTATGCCTATGTTTCGATTTGTGTACATAGTGAACAAAACGACTGAATTTTGTGTCTAATAATATAGTACATAATCAAGAAAGAAAAATTGCATATCTTTACAGTTTGCTTGACCAGACGATACTATGCCTATGTTTCGATTTGTCTACATAGTGAACAAAACGACTGAATTTTGTGTCTAATAATATAGTACATAATCAAGAATGAAAAATTGCATATCTTTAGAATTTGGTTGACCACACGATACTATGCCTATGTTTCGATTAGTCTACATAGTGAACAAAACGACTGAATTTTATGTCTAATAATATAGTACATAATCAAGAATGAAAAATTGCATATCTTTAGAGTTTGGTTGACCACACGATACTATGCCTATGTTTCGATTAGTCTACATAGTGAACAAAACGACTGAATTTTGTGTCTAATAATATAGTACATAATCAAGAATGAAAAATTGCATATCTTTAGAGTTTGGTTGACCACACGATACTATGCCTATGTTTCGATTAGTCTACATAGTGAACAAAACTACTGAATTTTGTGTCTAATAATATAGTACATAATCAAGACAGAAAAATTGCATATCTTTAGAGTTTGCTTGACCACACGATACTATGCCTATGTTTCGATTTGTCTACATAGTGAACAAAACGACTGAATTTTGTGGCTAATAATATAGTACATAATCAAGAATGAAAAATTGCATATCTTTAGAGTTTGGTTGACCACACGATACTATGCTTATGTTTCGATTAGTCTACATAGTGAACAAAACGACTGAATTTTGTGTCTAATAATATAGTACATAATCAAGAATGAAAAATTGCATATCTTTAGAGTTTGGTTGACCACACGATACTATGCCTATGTTTCGATTAGTCTACATAGTGAACAAAACGACTGAATGTTGTGTCTAATAATATAGTACATAATCAAGAATGAAAAATTCCATATCTTTAGAGTTTGGTTGACCACACGATACTATGCCTATGTTTCGATTAGTCTACATAGTGAACAAAACGACTGAATTTTGTGTCTAATAATATAGTACATAATCAAGAATGAAAAATTGCATATATTTAGAGTTTGGTTGACCACACGATACTATGCCGATGTTTCGATTAGTCTACATAGTGAACAAAACGACTGAATTATGTGTCTAATAATATAGTACATAATCAAGAATGAAAAATTGCATATCTTTAGAGTTTGCTTGACCACACGATACTATGCCTATGTTTCGATTTGTCTACATAGTGAACAAAACGACTGAATTTTGTGGCTAATAATATAGTACATAATCAAGAATGAAAAATTGCATATCTTTAGCGTTTGGTTGACCACACGATACTATGCTTATGTTTCGATTAGTCTACATAGTGAACAAAACGACTGAATTTTGTGTCTAATAATATAGTACATAATCATGAATGAAAAATTGCATATCTTTAGAGTTTGGTTGACCACACGATACTATGCCTATGTTTCGATTAGTCTACATAGTGAACAAAACGACTGAATGTTGTGTCTAATAATATAGTACATAATCAAGAATGAAAAATTCCATATCTTTAGAGTTTGGTTGACCACACGATACTATGCCTATGTTTCGATTAGTCTACATAGTGAACAAAACGACTGAATTTTGTGTCTAATAATATAGTACATAATCAAGAATGAAAAATTGCATATATTTAGAGTTTGGTTGACCACACGATACTATGCCGATGTTTCGATTAGTCTACATAGTGAACAAAACGACTGAATTTTGTGTCTAGTAATATAGTACATGTTCAAGAATGAAAAATTGCATATCTTTAGAGTTTGGTTGACCACACGATACTATCCCTATGTTTCGATTAGTCTACATAGTGAACAAAACGACTGAATTTTGTGTCTAATAATATAGTACATAATCAAGAATGAAAAATTGCATATCTTTAGAGTTTAGTTGACCACACGATACTATGCCTATGTTTCGATTAGTCTACATAGTGAACAAAACGACTGAATTTTGTGTCTAATAATATAGTACATAATCAAGAATGAAAAACTGAATATATTTACAGTTTGCTTGACCACACGATACTATGCCTATGTTTCGATTTGTCTACATAGTGAACAAAACGACTGAATTTTGTGTCTAATAATATAGTACATAATCAAGAAAGAAAAATTGCATATCTTTACAGTTTGCTTGACCACACGATACTATGCCTATGTTTCGATTTGTCTACATAGTGAACAAAACGACTGAATTTTGTGTCTAATAATATAGTACATAATCAAGAATGAAAAATTGCATATCTTTAGAATTTGGTTGACCACACGATACTATGCCTATGTTTCGATTAGTCTACATAGTGAACAAAACGACTGAATTTTATGTCTAATAATATAGTACATAATCAAGAATGAAAAATTGCATATCTTTAGAGTTTGGTTGACCACACGATACTATGCCTATGTTTCGATTAGTCTACATAGTGAACAAAACGACTGAATTTTGTGTCTAATAATATAGTACATAATCAAGAAAGAAAAATTGCATATCTTTAGTGTTTGCTTGACCACACGATACTATGCCTATGTTTCGATTTGTCTACATAGTGAACAAAACGACTGAATTTTGTGGCTAATAATATAGTACATAATCAAGAATGAAAAATTGCATATCTTTAGAGTTTGGTTGACCACACGATACTATGCTTATGTTTCGATTAGTCTACATAGTGAACAAAACGACTGAATTTTGTGTCTAATAATATAGTACATAATCAAGAATGAAAAATTGCATATCTTTAGAGTTTGGTTGACCACACGATACTATGCTTATGTTTCGATTAGTCTACATAGTGAACAAAACGACTGAATGTTGTGTCTAATAATATAGTACAAAATCAAGAATGAAAAATTCCATATCTTTAGAGTTTGGTTGACCACACGATACTATGCCTATGTTTCGATTAGTCTACATAGTGAACAAAACGACTGAATTTTGTGTCTAATAATATAGTACATAATCAAGAATGAAAAATTCCATATCTTTAGAGTTTGGTTGACCACACGATACTATGCCTATGTTTCGATTAGTCTACATAGTGAACAAAACGACTGAATTTTGTGTCTAATAATATAGTACATAATCAAGAATGAAAAATTGCATATATTTAGAGTTTGGTTGAATACACGATACTATGCCGATGTTTCGATTAGTCTACATAGTGAACAAAACGACTGAATTTTGTGTCTAGTAATATAGTACATATTCAAGAATGAAAAATTGCATATCTTTAGAGTTTGGTTGACCACACGATACTATGCCTATGTTTCGATTAGTCTACATAGTGAACAAAACGACTGAATTTTGTGTCTAATAATATAGTACATAATCAAGAATGAAAAACTGCATATCTTTAGAGTTTGGTTGACCACACGATATTATGCGTATGTTTCGATTAGTCTACATAGTGAACAAAACGACTGAAATTTGTGTCTAATAATATAGTACATAATCAAGAATGAAAAATTCCATATCTTTAGAGTTTGGTTGACCACACGATACTATGCCTATGTTTCGATTAGTCTACATAGTGAACAAAACGACTGAATTTTGTGTCTAATAATATAGTACATAATCAAGAATGAAAAATTGCATATCTTTACAGTTTGCTTGACCACACGATACTATGCCTATGTTTCGATTTGTCTACAAGTTGAACAAAACGACTGAATTTTGTGTCTAATAATATAGTACATAATCAAGAATGAAAAATTGCATATCTTTAGAGTTTTTTTGACCACACGATACTATGCCTATGTTTCGATTTGTCTACATAGTGAACAAATCGACTGAATTTTGTGTCTAATAATATAGTACATAATCAAGAATGAAAAACTGCATATCTTTAGAGTTTGGTTGACCACACGATACTATGCCTATGTTTCGATTTGTCTACATAGTGATCAAAACGACTGAATTTTGTGTCTAATAATATAGTACATAATCAAGAATGAAAAATTGCATATCTTTAGAGTTTGGTTGACCACACGATACTATGCCTATTTTTCGATTTGTCTACATAGTGAACAAAACGACTGAATTTTGTGTCTAATAATATAGTACATAATCAAGAATGAAAAATTGCATATCTTTAGAGTTTGGTTGACCACACGATACTATGCCTATGTTTCGATTTGTCTACATAGTGATCAAAACGACTGAATTTTGTGTCTAATAATATAGTACATAATCAAGAATGAAAAATTGCATATCTTTAGAGTTTGGTTGACCACACGATACTATGCCTATGTTTCGATTTGTCTACATAGTGAACAAAACGACTGAATATTGTGTCTAATAATATAGTACATAATCAAGAATGAAAAATTGCATATCTTTAGAGTTTGGTTGACCACACGATACTATGCCTATGTTTCGATTTGTCTACATAGTGAACAAAACGACTGAATTTTGTGTCTAATAATATAGTACATAATCAAGAAAGACAAATTGCATATATTTACAGTTTGCTTGACCACACGATACTATGCCTATGTTTCGATTTGTCTACATAGTGAACAAAACGACTGAATTTTGTGTCTAATAATATAGTACATAATCAAGAATGAAAAATTGCATATCTTTAGAGTTTGGTTGACCACACGATACTATGCCTATGTTTCGATTTTTCTACATAGTGAACAAAACGACTGAATTTTGTGTCTAATAATATAGTACATAATCAAGAAAGAAAAATTGCATATCTTTACAGTTTGCTTGACCACACGATACTATGCCTATGTTTCGATTAGTCTACATAGTGAACAAAACGACTGAATTTTGTGTCTAATAATATAGTACATAATCAAGAATGAAAAATTGCATATCTTTAGAATTTGGTTGACCACACGATACTATGCCTATGTTTCGATTAGTCTACATAGTGAACAAAACGACTGAATTTTATGTCTAATAATATAGTACATAATCAAGAATGAAAAATTGCATATCTTTAGAGTTTGGTTGACCACACGATACTATGCCTATGTTTCGATTAGTCTACATAGTGAACAAAACGACTGAATTTTGTGTCTAATAATATAGTACATAATCAAGAATGAAAAATTGCATATCTTTAGAGTTTGGTTGACCACACGATACTATGCCTATGTTTCGATTAGTCTACATAGTGAACAAAACGACTGAATTTTGTGTCTAATAATATAGTACATAATCAAGAATGAAAAATTGCATATCTTTAGAGTTTGCTTGACCACACGATACTATGCCTATGTTTCGATTTGTCTACATAGTGAACAAAACGACTGAATTTTGTGGCTAATAATATAGTACATAATCAAGAATGAAAAATTGCATATCTTTAGCGTTTGGTTGACCACACGATACTATGCTTATGTTTCGATTAGTCTACATAGTGAACAAAACGACTGAATTTTGTGTCTAATAATATAGTACATAATCAAGAATGAAAAATTGCATATCTTTAGAGTTTGGTTGACCACACGATACTATGCCTATGTTTCGATTAGTCTACATAGTGAACAAAACGACTGAATGTTGTGTCTAATAATATAGTACATAATCAAGAATGAAAAATTCCATATCTTTAGAGTTTGGTTGACCACACGATACTATGCCTATGTTTCGATTAGTCTACATAGTGAACAAAACGACTGAATTTTGTGTCTAATAATATAGTACATAATCAAGAATGAAAAATTGCATATATTTAGAGTTTGGTTGACCACACGATACTATGCCGATGTTTCGATTAGTCTACATAGTGAACAAAACGACTGAATTTTGTGTCTAGTAATATAGTACATGTTCAAGAATGAAAAATTGCATATCTTTAGAGTTTGGTTGACCACACGATACTATGCCTATGTTTCGATTTGTCTACATAGTGAACAAAACGACTGAATTTTGTGGCTAATAATATAGTACATAATCAAGAATGAAAAATTGCATATCTTTAGAGTTTGGATGACCACACGATACTATGCCTATGTTTCGATTAGTCTACATAGTGAACAAAACGACTGAATTTTGTGTCTAATAATATAGTACATAATCAAGAATGAAAAATTGCATATCTTTAGAGTTTGGTTGACCACACGATACTATCCCTATGTTTCGATTAGTCTACATAGTGAACAAAACGACTGAATTTTGTGTCTAATAATATAGTACATAATCAAGAATGAAAAATTGCATATCTTTAGAGTTTAGTTGACCACACGATACTATGCCTATGTTTCGATTAGTCTACATAGTGAACAAAACGACTGAATTTTGTGTCTAATAATATAGTACATAATCAAGAATGAAAAACTGCATATCTTTAGAGTTTGGTTGACCACACGATATTATGCGTATGTTTCGATTAGTCTACATAGTGAACAAAACGACTGAAATTTGTGTCTAATAATATAGTACATAATCAAGAATGAAAAATTGCATATCTTTAGAGTTTGCTTGACCACACGATACTATGCCTATGTTTCGATTTGTCTACAAGTTGAACAAAACGACTGAATTTTGTGTCTAATAATATAGTACATAATCAAGAATGAAAAATTGCATATCTTTAGAGTTTTTTTGACCACACGATACTATGCCTATGTTTCGATTTGTCTACATAGTGAACAAATCGACTGAATTTTGTGTCTAATAATATAGTACATAATCAAGAATGAAAAACTGCATATCTTTAGAGTTTGGTTGACCACACGATACTATGCCTATGTTTCGATTTGTCTACATAGTGATCAAAACGACTGAATTTTGTGTCTAATAATATAGTACATAATCAAGAATGAAAAATTGCATATCTTTAGAGCTTGGTTGACCACACGATACTATGCCTATTTTTCGATTTGTCTACATAGTGAACAAAACGACTGAATTTTGTGTCTAATAATATAGTACATAATCAAGAATGAAAAATTGCATATCTTTAGAGTTTGGTTGACCACACGATACTATGCCTATGTTTCGATTTGTCTACATAGTGATCAAAACGACTGAATTTTGTGTCTAATAATATAGTACATAATCAAGAATGAAAAATTGCATATCTTTAGAGTTTGGTTGACCACACGATACTATGCCTATGTTTCGATTTGTCTACATAGTGAACAAAACGACTGAATTTTGTGTCTAATAATATAGTACATAATCAAGAAAGACAAATTGCATATATTTACAGTTTGCTTGACCACACGATACTATGCCTATGTTTCGATTTGTCTACATAGTGAACAAAACGACTGAATTTTGTGTCTAATAATATAGTACATAATCAAGAATGAAAAATTGCATATCTTTAGAGTTTGGTTGACCACACGATACTATGCCTATGTTTCGATTTGTCTACATAGTGAACAAAACGACTGAATTTTGTGTCTAATAATATAGTACATAATCAAGAATGAAAAATTGCATATCTTTAGAATTTGGTTGACCACACGATACTATGCCTATGTTTCGATTAGTCTACATAGTGAACAAAACGACTGAATTTTATGTCTAATAATATAGTACATAATCAAGAATGAAAAATTGCATATCTTTAGAGTTTGGTTGACCACACGATACTATGCCTATGTTTCGATTAGTCTACATAGTGAACAAAACGACTGAATTTTGTGTCTAATAATATAGTACATAATCAAGAATGAAAAATTGCATATCTTTAGAGTTTGGTTGACCACACGATACTATGCCTATGTTTCGATTAGTCTACATAGTGAACAAAACGACTGAATTTTGTGTCTAATAATATAGTACATAATCAAGAATGAAAAATTGCATATCTTTAGAGTTTGCTTGACCACACGATACTATGCCTATGTTTCGATTTGTCTACATAGTGAACAAAACGACTGAATTTTGTGGCTAATAATATAGTACATAATCAAGAATGAAAAATTGCATATCTTTAGCGTTTGGTTGACCACACGATACTATGCTTATGTTTCGATTAGTCTACATAGTGAACAAAACGACACAATTTTGTGTCTAATAATATAGTACATAATCAAGAATGAAAAATTGCATATCTTTAGAGTTTGGTTGACCACACGATACTATGCCTATGTTTCGATTAGTCTACATAGTGAACAAAACGACTGAATGTTGTGTCTAATAATATAGTACATAATCAAGAATGAAAAATTCCATATCTTTAGAGTTTGGTTGACCACACGATACTATGCCTATGTTTCGATTAGTCTACATAGTGAACAAAACGACTGAATTTTGTGTCTAATAATATAGTACATAATCAAGAATGAAAAATTGCATATATTTAGAGTTTGGTTGACCACACGATACTATGCCGATGTTTCGATTAGTCTACATAGTGAACAAAACGACTGAATTTTGTGTCTAGTAATATAGTACATGTTCAAGAATGAAAAATTGCATATCTTTAGAGTTTGGTTGACCACACGATACTATCCCTATGTTTCGATTAGTCTACATAGTGAACAAAACGACTGAATTTTGTGTCTAATAATATAGTACATAATCAAGAATGAAAAATTGCATATCTTTAGAGTTTAGTTGACCACACGATACTATGCCTATGTTTCGATTAGTCTACATAGTGAACAAAACGACTGAATTTTGTGTCTAATAATATAGTACATAATCAAGAATGAAAAACTGCATATATTTACAGTTTGCTTGACCACACGATACTATGCCTATGTTTCGATTTGTCTACATAGTGAACAAAACGACTGAATTTTGTGTCTAATAATATAGTACATAATCAAGAATGAAAAATTGCATATATTTAGAGTTTGGTTGAATACACGATACTATGCCGATGTTTCGATTAGTCTACATAGTGAACAAAACGACTGAATTTTGTGTCTAGTAATATAGTACATATTCAAGAATGAAAAATTGCATATCTTTAGAGTTTGGTTGACCACACGATACTATGCCTATGTTTCGATTAGTCTACATAGTGAACAAAACGACTGAATTTTGTGTCTAATAATATAGTACATAATCAAGAATGAAAAACTGCATATCTTTAGAGTTTGGTTGACCACACGATATTATGCGTATGTTTCGATTAGTCTACATAGTGAACAAAACGACTGAAATTTGTGTCTAATAATATAGTACATAATCAAGAATGAAAAATTCCATATCTTTAGAGTTTGGTTGACCACACGATACTATGCCTATGTTTCGATTAGTCTACATAGTGAACAAAACGACTGAATTTTGTGTCTAATAATATAGTACATAATCAAGAATGAAAAATTGCATATCTTTACAGTTTGCTTGACCACACGATACTATGCCTATGTTTCGATTAGTCTACATAGTGAACAAAACGACTGAATTTTGTGTCTAATAATATAGTACATAATCAAGAATGAAAAATTGCATATATTTAGAGTTTGGTTGACCACACGATACTATGCCGATGTTTCGATTAGTCTACATAGTGAACAAAACGACTGAATTTTGTGTCTAGTAATATAGTACATGTTCAAGAATGAAAAATTGCATATCTTTAGAGTTTGGTTGACCACACGATACTATCCCTATGTTTCGATTAGTCTACATAGTGAACAAAACGACTGAATTTTGTGTCTAATAATATAGTACATAATCAAGAATGAAAAATTGCATATCTTTAGAGTTTAGTTGACCACACGATACTATGCCTATGTTTCGATTAGTCTACATAGTGAACAAAACGACTGAATTTTGTGTCTAATAATATAGTACATAATCAAGAATGAAAAACTGCATATATTTACAGTTTGCTTGACCACACGATACTATGCCTATGTTTCGATTTGTCTACATAGTGAACAAAACGACTGAATTTTGTGTCTAATAATATAGTACATAATCAAGAATGAAAAATTGCATATATTTAGAGTTTGGTTGAATACACGATACTATGCCGATGTTTCGATTAGTCTACATAGTGAACAAAACGACTGAATTTTGTGTCTAGTAATATAGTACATATTCAAGAATGAAAAATTGCATATCTTTAGAGTTTGGTTGACCACACGATACTATGCCTATGTTTCGATTAGTCTACATAGTGAACAAAACGACTGAATTTTGTGTCTAATAATATAGTACATAATCAAGAATGAAAAACTGCATATCTTTAGAGTTTGGTTGACCACACGATATTATGCGTATGTTTCGATTAGTCTACATAGTGAACAAAACGACTGAAATTTGTGTCTAATAATATAGTACATAATCAAGAATGAAAAATTCCATATCTTTAGAGTTTGGTTGACCACACGATACTATGCCTATGTTTCGATTAGTCTACATAGTGAACAAAACGACTGAATTTTGTGTCTAATAATATAGTACATAATCAAGAATGAAAAATTGCATATCTTTACAGTTTGCTTGACCACACGATACTATGCCTATGTTTCGATTTGTCTACAAGTTGAACAAAACGACTGAATTTTGTGTCTAATAATATAGTACATAATCAAGAATGAAAAATTGCATATCTTTAGAGTTTTTTTGACCACACGATACTATGCCTATGTTTCGATTTGTCTACATAGTGAACAAATCGACTGAATTTTGTGTCTAATAATATAGTACATAATCAAGAATGAAAAACTGCATATCTTTAGAGTTTGGTTGACCACACGATACTATGCCTATGTTTCGATTTGTCTACATAGTGATCAAAACGACTGAATTTTGTGTCTAATAATATAGTACATAATCAAGAATGAAAAATTGCATATCTTTAGAGTTTGGTTGACCACACGATACTATGCCTATTTTTCGATTTGTCTACATAGTGAACAAAACGACTGAATTTTGTGTCTAATAATATAGTACATAATCAAGAATGAAAAATTGCATATCTTTAGAGTTTGGTTGACCACACGATACTATGCCTATGTTTCGATTTGTCTACATAGTGATCAAAACGACTGAATTTTGTGTCTAATAATATAGTACATAATCAAGAATGAAAAATTGCATATCTTTAGAGTTTGGTTGACCACACGATACTATGCCTATGTTTCGATTTGTCTACATAGTGAACAAAACGACTGAATATTGTGTCTAATAATATAGTACATAATCAAGAATGAAAAATTGCATATCTTTAGAGTTTGGTTGACCACACGATACTATGCCTATGTTTCGATTTGTCTACATAGTGAACAAAACGACTGAATTTTGTGTCTAATAATATAGTACATAATCAAGAAAGACAAATTGCATATATTTACAGTTTGCTTGACCACACGATACTATGCCTATGTTTCGATTTGTCTACATAGTGAACAAAACGACTGAATTTTGTGTCTAATAATATAGTACATAATCAAGAATGAAAAATTGCATATCTTTAGAGTTTGGTTGACCACACGATACTATGCCTATGTTTCGATTTTTCTACATAGTGAACAAAACGACTGAATTTTGTGTCTAATAATATAGTACATAATCAAGAAAGAAAAATTGCATATCTTTACAGTTTGCTTGACCACACGATACTATGCCTATGTTTCGATTAGTCTACATAGTGAACAAAACGACTGAATTTTGTGTCTAATAATATAGTACATAATCAAGAATGAAAAATTGCATATCTTTAGAATTTGGTTGACCACACGATACTATGCCTATGTTTCGATTAGTCTACATAGTGAACAAAACGACTGAATTTTATGTCTAATAATATAGTACATAATCAAGAATGAAAAATTGCATATCTTTAGAGTTTGGTTGACCACACGATACTATGCCTATGTTTCGATTAGTCTACATAGTGAACAAAACGACTGAATTTTGTGTCTAATAATATAGTACATAATCAAGAATGAAAAATTGCATATCTTTAGAGTTTGGTTGACCACACGATACTATGCCTATGTTTCGATTAGTCTACATAGTGAACAAAACGACTGAATTTTGTGTCTAATAATATAGTACATAATCAAGAATGAAAAATTGCATATCTTTAGAGTTTGCTTGACCACACGATACTATGCCTATGTTTCGATTTGTCTACATAGTGAACAAAACGACTGAATTTTGTGGCTAATAATATAGTACATAATCAAGAATGAAAAATTGCATATCTTTAGCGTTTGGTTGACCACACGATACTATGCTTATGTTTCGATTAGTCTACATAGTGAACAAAACGACTGAATTTTGTGTCTAATAATATAGTACATAATCAAGAATGAAAAATTGCATATCTTTAGAGTTTGGTTGACCACACGATACTATGCCTATGTTTCGATTAGTCTACATAGTGAACAAAACGACTGAATGTTGTGTCTAATAATATAGTACATAATCAAGAATGAAAAATTCCATATCTTTAGAGTTTGGTTGACCACACGATACTATGCCTATGTTTCGATTAGTCTACATAGTGAACAAAACGACTGAATTTTGTGTCTAATAATATAGTACATAATCAAGAATGAAAAATTGCATATATTTAGAGTTTGGTTGACCACACGATACTATGCCGATGTTTCGATTAGTCTACATAGTGAACAAAACGACTGAATTTTGTGTCTAGTAATATAGTACATGTTCAAGAATGAAAAATTGCATATCTTTAGAGTTTGGTTGACCACACGATACTATGCCTATGTTTCGATTTGTCTACATAGTGAACAAAACGACTGAATTTTGTGGCTAATAATATAGTACATAATCAAGAATGAAAAATTGCATATCTTTAGAGTTTGGTTGACCACACGATACTATGCCTATGTTTCGATTAGTCTACATAGTGAACAAAACGACTGAATTTTGTGTCTAATAATATAGTACATAATCAAGAATGAAAAATTGCATATCTTTAGAGTTTGGTTGACCACACGATACTATCCCTATGTTTCGATTAGTCTACATAGTGAACAAAACGACTGAATTTTGTGTCTAATAATATAGTACATAATCAAGAATGAAAAATTGCATATCTTTAGAGTTTAGTTGACCACACGATACTATGCCTATGTTTCGATTAGTCTACATAGTGAACAAAACGACTGAATTTTGTGTCTAATAATATAGTACATAATCAAGAATGAAAAACTGCATATCTTTAGAGTTTGGTTGACCACACGATATTATGCGTATGTTTCGATTAGTCTACATAGTGAACAAAACGACTGAAATTTGTGTCTAATAATATAGTACATAATCAAGAATGAAAAATTGCATATCTTTAGAGTTTGGTTGACCACACGATACTATGCCTATGTTTCGATTAGTCTACATAGTGAACAAAACGACTGAATTTTGTGTCTAATAATATAGTACATAATCAAGAATGAAAAATTGCATATCTTTACAGTTTGCTTGACCACACGATACTATGCCTATGTTTCGATTTGTCTACAAGTTGAACAAAACGACTGAATTTTGTGTCTAATAATATAGTACATAATCAAGAATGAAAAATTGCATATCTTTAGAGTTTTTTTGACCACACGATACTATGCCTATGTTTCGATTTGTCTACATAGTGAACAAATCGACTGAATTTTGTGTCTAATAATATAGTACATAATCAAGAATGAAAAACTGCATATCTTTAGAGTTTGGTTGACCACACGATACTATGCCTATGTTTCGATTTGTCTACATAGTGATCAAAACGACTGAATTTTGTGTCTAATAATATAGTACATAATCAAGAATGAAAAATTGCATATCTTTAGAGCTTGGTTGACCACACGATACTATGCCTATTTTTCGATTTGTCTACATAGTGAACAAAACGACTGAATTTTGTGTCTAATAATATAGTACATAATCAAGAATGAAAAATTGCATATCTTTAGAGTTTGGTTGACCACACGATACTATGCCTATGTTTCGATTTGTCTACATAGTGATCAAAACGACTGAATTTTGTGTCTAATAATATAGTACATAATCAAGAATGAAAAATTGCATATCTTTAGAGTTTGGTTGACCACACGATACTATGCCTATGTTTCGATTTGTCTACATAGTGAACAAAACGACTGAATTTTGTGTCTAATAATATAGTACATAATCAAGAAAGACAAATTGCATATATTTACAGTTTGCTTGACCACACGATACTATGCCTATGTTTCGATTTGTCTACATAGTGAACAAAACGACTGAATTTTGTGTCTAATAATATAGTACATAATCAAGAATGAAAAATTGCATATCTTTAGAGTTTGGTTGACCACACGATACTATGCCTATGTTTCGATTTGTCTACATAGTGAACAAAACGACTGAATTTTGTGTCTAATAATATAGTACATAATCAAGAATGAAAAATTGCATATCTTTAGAATTTGGTTGACCACACGATACTATGCCTATGTTTCGATTAGTCTACATAGTGAACAAAACGACTGAATTTTATGTCTAATAATATAGTACATAATCAAGAATGAAAAATTGCATATCTTTAGAGTTTGGTTGACCACACGATACTATGCCTATGTTTCGATTAGTCTACATAGTGAACAAAACGACTGAATTTTGTGTCTAATAATATAGTACATAATCAAGAATGAAAAATTGCATATCTTTAGAGTTTGGTTGACCACACGATACTATGCCTATGTTTCGATTAGTCTACATAGTGAACAAAACGACTGAATTTTGTGTCTAATAATATAGTACATAATCAAGAATGAAAAATTGCATATCTTTAGAGTTTGCTTGACCACACGATACTATGCCTATGTTTCGATTTGTCTACATAGTGAACAAAACGACTGAATTTTGTGGCTAATAATATAGTACATAATCAAGAATGAAAAATTGCATATCTTTAGCGTTTGGTTGACCACACGATACTATGCTTATGTTTCGATTAGTCTACATAGTGAACAAAACGACACAATTTTGTGTCTAATAATATAGTACATAATCAAGAATGAAAAATTGCATATCTTTAGAGTTTGGTTGACCACACGATACTATGCCTATGTTTCGATTAGTCTACATAGTGAACAAAACGACTGAATGTTGTGTCTAATAATATAGTACATAATCAAGAATGAAAAATTCCATATCTTTAGAGTTTGGTTGACCACACGATACTATGCCTATGTTTCGATTAGTCTACATAGTGAACAAAACGACTGAATTTTGTGTCTAATAATATAGTACATAATCAAGAATGAAAAATTGCATATATTTAGAGTTTGGTTGACCACACGATACTATGCCGATGTTTCGATTAGTCTACATAGTGAACAAAACGACTGAATTTTGTGTCTAGTAATATAGTACATGTTCAAGAATGAAAAATTGCATATCTTTAGAGTTTGGTTGACCACACGATACTATCCCTATGTTTCGATTAGTCTACATAGTGAACAAAACGACTGAATTTTGTGTCTAATAATATAGTACATAATCAAGAATGAAAAATTGCATATCTTTAGAGTTTAGTTGACCACACGATACTATGCCTATGTTTCGATTAGTCTACATAGTGAACAAAACGACTGAATTTTGTGTCTAATAATATAGTACATAATCAAGAATGAAAAACTGCATATATTTACAGTTTGCTTGACCACACGATACTATGCCTATGTTTCGATTTGTCTACATAGTGAACAAAACGACTGAATTTTGTGTCTAATAATATAGTACATAATCAAGAAAGAAAAATTGCATATCTTTACAGTTTGCTTGACCACACGATACTATGCCTATGTTTCGATTTGTCTACATAGTGAACAAAACGACTGAATTTTGTGTCTAATAATATAGTACATAATCAAGAATGAAAAATTGCATATCTTTAGAATTTGGTTGACCACACGATACTATGCCTATGTTTCGATTAGTCTACATAGTGAACAAAACGACTGAATTTTATGTCTAATAATATAGTACATAATCAAGAATGAAAAATTGCATATCTTTAGAGTTTGGTTGACCACACGATACTATGCCTATGTTTCGATTAGTCTACATAGTGAACAAAACGACTGAATTTTGTGTCTAATAATATAGTACATAATCAAGAAAGAAAAATTGCATATCTTTAGAGTTTGCTTGACCACACGATACTATGCCTATGTTTCGATTTGTCTACATAGTGAACAAAACGACTGAATTTTGTGGCTAATAATATAGTACATAATCAAGAATGAAAAATTGCATATCTTTAGAGTTTGGTTGACCACACGATACTATGCTTATGTTTCGATTAGTCTACATAGTGAACAAAACGACTGAATTTTGTGTCTAATAATATAGTACATAATCAAGAATGAAAAATTGCATATCTTTAGGGTTTGGTTGACCACACGATACTATGCTTATGTTTCGATTAGTCTACATAGTGAACAAAACGACTGAATGTTGTGTCTAATAATATAGTACATAATCAAGAATGAAAAATTCCATATCTTTAGAGTTTGGTTGACCACACGATACTATGCCTATGTTTCGATTAGTCTACATAGTGAACAAAACGACTGAATTTTGTGTCTAATAATATAGTACATAATCAAGAATGAAAAATTGCATATCTTTAGAGTTTGGTTGACCACACGATACTATGCCGATGTTTCGATTAGTCTGCATAGTGAACAAAACGACTGAATTTTGTGTCTAGTAATATAGTAAATATTCAAGAATGAAAAATTGCATATCTTTAGAGTTTGGTTGACCACACGATACTATGCCTATGTTTCGATTAGTCTACATAGTGAACAAAACGACTGAATTTTGTGTCTAATAATATAGTACATAATCAAGAATGAAAAATTGCATATCTTTAGAGTTTGGTTGACCACACGATACTATCCCTATGTTTCGATTAGTCTACATAGTGAACAAAACGACTGAATTTTGTGTCTAATAATATAGTACATAATCAAGAATGAAAAATTGCATATCTTTAGAGTTTAGTTGACCACACGATACTATGCCTATGTTTCGATTAGTCTACATAGTGAACAAAACGACTGAATTTTGTGTCTAATAATATAGTACATAATCAAGAATGAAAAATTGCATATCTTTAGAGTTTAGTTGACCACACGATACTATGCCTATGTTTCGATTTGTCTACATAGTGAACAAAACGACTGAATTTTGTGTCTAATAATATAGTACATAATGAAGAATGAAAAATTGCATATCTTTAGAGTTTGGTTGACCACACTATACTATGCCTATGTTTCGATTTGTGTACATAGTGAACAAAACGACTGAATTTTGTGTCTAATAATATAGTACATAATCAAGAAAGAAAAATTGCATATCTTTACAGTTTGCTTGACCAGACGATACTATGCCTATGTTTCGATTTGTCTACATAGTGAACAAAACGACTGAATTTTGTGTCTAATAATATAGTACATAATCAAGAATGAAAAATTGCATATCTTTAGAATTTGGTTGACCACACGATACTATGCCTATGTTTCGATTAGTCTACATAGTGAACAAAACGACTGAATTTTATGTCTAATAATATAGTACATAATCAAGAATGAAAAATTGCATATCTTTAGAGTTTGGTTGACCACACGATACTATGCCTATGTTTCGATTAGTCTACATAGTGAACAAAACGACTGAATTTTGTGTCTAATAATATAGTACATAATCAAGAATGAAAAATTGCATATCTTTAGAGTTTGGTTGACCACACGATACTATGCCTATGTTTCGATTAGTCTACATAGTGAACAAAACTACTGAATTTTGTGTCTAATAATATAGTACATAATCAAGAATGAAAAATTGCATATCTTTAGAGTTTGCTTGACCACACGATACTATGCCTATGTTTCGATTTGTCTACATAGTGAACAAAACGACTGAATTTTGTGGCTAATAATATAGTACATAATCAAGAATGAAAAATTGCATATCTTTAGAGTTTGGTTGACCACACGATACTATGCTTATGTTTCGATTAGTCTACATAGTGAACAAAACGACTGAATTTTGTGTCTAATAATATAGTACATAATCAAGAATGAAAAATTGCATATCTTTAGAGTTTGGTTGACCACACGATACTATGCCTATGTTTCGATTAGTCTACATAGTGAACAAAACGACTGAATGTTGTGTCTAATAATATAGTACATAATCAAGAATGAAAAATTCCATATCTTTAGAGTTTGGTTGACCACACGATACTATGCCTATGTTTCGATTAGTCTACATAGTGAACAAAACGACTGAATTTTGTGTCTAATAATATAGTACATAATCAAGAATGAAAAATTGCATATATTTAGAGTTTGGTTGACCACACGATACTATGCCGATGTTTCGATTAGTCTACATAGTGAACAAAACGACTGAATTATGTGTCTAATAATATAGTACATAATCAAGAATGAAAAATTGCATATCTTTAGAGTTTGCTTGACCACACGATACTATGCCTATGTTTCGATTTGTCTACATAGTGAACAAAACGACTGAATTTTGTGGCTAATAATATAGTACATAATCAAGAATGAAAAATTGCATATCTTTAGCGTTTGGTTGACCACACGATACTATGCTTATGTTTCGATTAGTCTACATAGTGAACAAAACGACTGAATTTTGTGTCTAATAATATAGTACATAATCAAGAATGAAAAATTGCATATCTTTAGAGTTTGGTTGACCACACGATACTATGCCTATGTTTCGATTAGTCTACATAGTGAACAAAACGACTGAATGTTGTGTCTAATAATATAGTACATAATCAAGAATGAAAAATTCCATATCTTTAGAGTTTGGTTGACCACACGATACTATGCCTATGTTTCGATTAGTCTACATAGTGAACAAAACGACTGAATTTTGTGTCTAATAATATAGTACATAATCAAGAATGAAAAATTGCATATATTTAGAGTTTGGTTGACCACACGATACTATGCCGATGTTTCGATTAGTCTACATAGTGAACAAAACGACTGAATTTTGTGTCTAGTAATATAGTACATGTTCAAGAATGAAAAATTGCATATCTTTAGAGTTTGGTTGACCACACGATACTATCCCTATGTTTCGATTAGTCTACATAGTGAACAAAACGACTGAATTTTGTGTCTAATAATATAGTACATAATCAAGAATGAAAAATTGCATATCTTTAGAGTTTAGTTGACCACACGATACTATGCCTATGTTTCGATTAGTCTACATAGTGAACAAAACGACTGAATTTTGTGTCTAATAATATAGTACATAATCAAGAATGAAAAACTGCATATATTTACAGTTTGCTTGACCACACGATACTATGCCTATGTTTCGATTTGTCTACATAGTGAACAAAACGACTGAATTTTGTGTCTAATAATATAGTACATAATCAAGAAAGAAAAATTGCATATCTTTACAGTTTGCTTGACCACACGATACTATGCCTATGTTTCGATTTGTCTACATAGTGAACAAAACGACTGAATTTTGTGTCTAATAATATAGTACATAATCAAGAATGAAAAATTGCATATCTTTAGAATTTGGTTGACCACACGATACTATGCCTATGTTTCGATTAGTCTACATAGTGAACAAAACGACTGAATTTTATGTCTAATAATATAGTACATAATCAAGAATGAAAAATTGCATATCTTTAGAGTTTGGTTGACCACACGATACTATGCCTATGTTTCGATTAGTCTACATAGTGAACAAAACGACTGAATTTTGTGTCTAATAATATAGTACATAATCAAGAAAGAAAAATTGCATATCTTTAGAGTTTGCTTGACCACACGATACTATGCCTATGTTTCGATTTGTCTACATAGTGAACAAAACGACTGAATTTTGTGGCTAATAATATAGTACATAATCAAGAATGAAAAATTGCATATCTTTAGAGTTTGGTTGACCACACGATACTATGCTTATGTTTCGATTAGTCTACATAGTGAACAAAACGACTGAATTTTGTGTCTAATAATATAGTACATAATCAAGAATGAAAAATTGCATATCTTTAGAGTTTGGTTGACCACACGATACTATGCTTATGTTTCGATTAGTCTACATAGTGAACAAAACGACTGAATGTTGTGTCTAATAATATAGTCCAAAATCAAGAATGAAAAATTCCATATCTTTAGAGTTTGGTTGACCACACGATACTATGCCTATGTTTCGATTAGTCTACATAGTGAACAAAACGACTGAATTTTGTGTCTAATAATATAGTACATAATCAAGAATGAAAAATTGCATATCTTTAGAGTTTGGTTGACCACACGATACTATGCCGATGTTTCGATTAGTCTACATAGTGAACAAAACGACTGAATTTTGTGTCTAGTAATATAGTACATATTCAAGAATGAAAAATTGCATATCTTTAGAGTTTGGTTGACCACACGATACTATGCCTATGTTTCGATTAGTCTACATAGTGAACAAAACGACTGAATTTTGTGTCTAATAATATAGTACATAATCAAGAATGAAAAATTGCATATCTTTAGAGTTTGGTTGACCACACGATATTATGCGTATGTTTCGATTAGTCTACATAGTGAACAAAACGACTGAATTTTGTGTCTAATAATATAGTACATAATCAAGAATGAAAAATTGCATATCTTTACAGTTTGGTTGACCACACGATACTATGCCTATGTTTCGATTAGTCTACATAGTGAACAAAACGACTGAATTTTGTGTCTAATAATATAGTACATAATCAAGAATGAAAAATTGCATATCTTTAGAGTTTAGTTGACCACACGATACTATGCCTATGTTTCGATTTGTCTACATAGTGAACAAAACGACTGAATTTTGTGTCTAATAATACAGTACATAATGAAGAATGAAAAATTGCATATCTTTAGAGTTTGGTTGACCACACTATACTATGCCTATGTTTCGATTTGTCTACATAGTGAACAAAACGACTGAATTTTGTGTCTAATAATATAGTACATAATCAAGAAAGAAAAATTGCATATCTTTACAGTTTGCTTGACCAGACGATACTATGCCTATGTTTCGATTTGTCTACATAGTGAACAAAACGACTGAATTTTGTGTCTAATAATATAGTACATAATCAAGAATGAAAAATTGCATATCTTTAGAATTTGGTTGACCACACGATACTATGCCTATGTTTCGATTAGTCTACATAGTGAACAAAACGACTGAATTTTATGTCTAATAATATAGTACATAATCAAGAATGAAAAATTGCATATCTTTAGAGTTTGGTTGACCACACGATACTATGCCTATGTTTCGATTAGTCTACATAGTGAACAAAACGACTGAATTTTGTGTCTAATAATATAGTACATAATCAAGAATGAAAAATTGCATATCTTTAGAGTTTGGTTGACCACACGATACTATGCCTATGTTTCGATTAGTCTACATAGTGAACAAAACTACTGAATTTTGTGTCTAATAATATAGTACATAATCAAGAGAGAAAAATTGCATATCTTTAGAGTTTGCTTGACCACACGATACTATGCCTATGTTTCGATTTGTCTACATAGTGAACAAAACGACTGAATTTTGTGGCTAATAATATAGTACATAATCAAGAATGAAAAATTGCATATCTTTAGAGTTTGGTTGACCACACGATACTATGCTTATGTTTCGATTAGTCTACATAGTGAACAAAACGACTGAATTTTGTGTCTAATAATATAGTACATAATCAAGAATGAAAAATTGCATATCTTTAGAGTTTGGTTGACCACACGATACTATGCCTATGTTTCGATTAGTCTACATAGTGAACAAAACGACTGAATGTTGTGTCTAATAATATAGTACATAATCAAGAATGAAAAATTCCATATCTTTAGAGTTTGGTTGACCACACGATACTATGCCTATGTTTCGATTAGTCTACATAGTGAACAAAACGACTGAATTTTGTGTCTAATAATATAGTACATAATCAAGAATGAAAAATTGCATATATTTAGAGATTGGTTGACCACACGATACTATGCCGATGTTTCGATTAGTCTACATAGTGAACAAAACGAATGAATTTTGTGTCTAGTAATATAGTACATATTCAAGAATGAAAAATTGCATATCTTTAGAGTTTGGTTGACCACACGATACTATGCCTATGTTTCGATTAGTCTACATAGTGAACAAAACGACTGAATTTTGTGTCTAATAATATAGTACATAATCAAGAATGAAAAATTGCATATCTTTAGAGTTTGGTTGACCACACGATACTATCCCTATGTTTCGATTAGTCTACATAGTGAACAAAACGACTGAATTTTGTGTCTAATAATATAGTACATAATCAAGAATGAAAAATTGCATATCTTTAGAGTTTAGTTGACCACACGATACTATGCCTATGTTTCGATTAGTCTACATAGTGAACAAAACGACTGAATTTTGTGTCTAATAATATAGTACATAATCAAGAATGAAAAACTGCATATCTTTAGAGTTTGGTTGACCACACGATATTATGCGTATGTTTCGATTAGTCTACATAGTGAACAAAACGACTGAATTTTGTGTCTAATAATATAGTACATAATCAAGAATGAAAAATTGCATATCTTTACAGTTTGGTTGACCACACGATACTATGCCTATGTTTCGATTAGTCTACATAGTGAACAAAACGACTGAATTTTGTGTCTAATAATATAGTACATAATCAAGAATGAAAAATTGCATATCTTTATAGTTTAGTTGACCACACGATACTATGCCTATGTTTCGATTTGTCTACATAGTGAACAAAACGACTGAATTTTGTGTCTAATAATATAGTACATAATGAAGAATGAAAAATTGCATATCTTTAGAGTTTGGTTGACCACACTATACTATGCCTATGTTTCGATTTGTCTACATAGTGAACAAAACGACTGAATTTTGTGTCTAATAATATAGTACATAATCAAGAATGAAAAATTGCATATCTTTAGAGTTTGGTTGACCACACGATACTATGCCTATGTTTCGATTAGTCTACATAGTGAACAAAACGACTGAATTTTGTGTCTAATAATATAGTACATAATCGAGAATGAAAAATTGCTTATCTTTAGAGTTTGGTTGACCACACGATACTATGCCTATGTTTCGATTAGTCTACATAGTGAATAAAATGACTGAATTTTGTGTCTAATAATATAGTACATAATCAAGAATGAAAAATTGCATATCTTTAGAGTTTGGTTGACCACACGATACTATGCCTATGTTTCGATTAGTCTACATAGTGAACAAAACGACTGAATTTTGTGTCTAATAATATAGTACATAATCAAGAATGAAAAATTGCATATCTTTAGAGTTTGGTTGACCACACGATACTATCCCTATGTTTCGATTAGTCTACATAGTGAACAAAACGACTGAATTTTGTGTCTAATAATATAGTACATAATCAAGAATGAAAAATTGCTTATCTTTAGAGTTTGGTTGACCACACGATACTATGCCTATGTTTCGATTAGTCTACATAGTGAACAAAACGACTGAATTTTGTGTCTAATAATATAGTACATAATCAAGAATGAAAAATTGCATATCTTTAGAGTTTATTTGACCACACGATACTATGCCTATGTTTCGATTAGTCTACATAGTGAAAACAAACGACTGAATTTTGTGTCTAATAATATAGTACATAATCAAGAATGAAAAACTGCATATCTTTAGAGTTTGGTTGACCACACGATATTATGCGTATGTTTCGATTAGTCTACATAGTGAACAAAACGACTGAATTTTGTGTCTAATAATATAGTACATAATCAAGAATGAAAAATTGCATATCTTTACAGTTTGGTTGACCACACGATACTATGCCTATGTTTCGATTAGTCTACATAGTGAACAAAACGACTGAATTTTGTGTCTAATAATATAGTACACAATCAAGAATGAAAAATTGCATATCTTTAGAGTTTAATTGACCACACGATACTATGCCTATGTTTCGATTTGTCTACATAGTGAACAAAACGACTGAATTTTGTGTCTAATAATATAGTACATAATGAAGAATGAAAAATTGCATATCTTTAGAGTTTGGTTGACCACACTATACTATGCCTATGTTTCGATTTGTCTACATAGTGAACAAAACGACTGAATTTTGTGTCTAATAATATAGTACATAATCAAGAATGAAAAATTGCATATCTTTAGAGTTTGGTTGACCACACGATACTATGCCTATGTTTCGATTAGTCTACATAGTGAACAAAACGACTGAATTTTGTGTCTAATAATATAGTACATAATCGAGAATGAAAAATTGCTTATCTTTAGAGTTTGGTTGACCACACGATACTATGCCTATGTTTCGATTAGTCTACATAGTGAATAAAATGACTGAATTTTGTGTCTAATAATATAGTACATAATCAAGAATGAAAAATTGCATATCTTTAGAGTTTGGTTGACCACACGATACTATGCCTATGTTTCGATTAGTCTACATAGTGAACAAAACGACTGAATTTTGTGTCTAATAATATAGTACATAATCAAGAATGAAAAATTGCATATCTTTAGAGTTTGGTTGACCACACGATACTATCCCTATGTTTCGATTAGTCTACATAGTGAACAAAACGACTGAATTTTGTGTCTAATAATATAGTACATAATCAAGAATGAAAAATTGCTTATCTTTAGAGTTTGGTTGACCACACGATACTATGCCTATGTTTCGATTAGTCTACATAGTGAACAAAACGACTGAATTTTGTGTCTAATAATATAGTACATAATCAAGAATGAAAAATTGCATATCTTTAGAGTTTATTTGACCACACGATACTATGCCTATGTTTCGATTAGTCTACATAGTGAAAACAAACGACTGAATTTTATGTGTAATTATATAGTACATAATCATGAATGAAAAATTTCATATCTTTAGTCTTGTTGACCACACGATACTATGAATATGTTTGGATTAGTCGACATAGTGAAAACAAACGACTGAATTTTTTTAAAAATAATACCTTAGATTTTTTGAATGTTTATGAATAATGCGTAGTATAATGTTAATCATAAAAAACCTCGATAGTAAGAATAAACAGTTAGAAATAAAGGGAAACAGTAGAGGTAATTTGCCGAAAGCCTATGAACGGTTGTATATACTCAATAATGAATTTTTCTGTAGTGATTTAGTGTATGTTTGCACCACACGATTGAACGTGTCAAATCAGTTGACAGTAAAAATAAACAGTTAGATACAAAGGCAAACAGTAGATGTAATTGCCGAAAGCCTATTAACGGTATATAATGCGTTGTATTTACTCAAGAATGAATTATTCTGTAGTGATTTAGTGTATGTTTGAACCACATGATTCAACGTGTCAAATCAGTTGACAGTAAAAATATATCGTTAATATAAAGGCAAACTATGGATGCCATTTCTTGAAGGCCTATTAATGGCGCAATAATGCGTGGTACATAGACAATAATGAATGACCCACCATGCATTTGTATGTTTGAACTAGTTAACAGAATGTTTCGTTCATTTCACACAGTGAAAATAAACCTTTTCTTTTATGGCAATCATGAATTAATGTATAGTAAATATTCAATAATAAACAGCCGCATGCCTTATGCCCATGTTCAACCACGTGATACGGTAATGGCTTAATACGTTGTGCTAATGAAAATCGTAAATAATATATGCTATAATATTTAAAAAGGTCATGTCCATTAACGTGTAGTATATAATTCAGAATTGAAAAAAATCATTTATTTAGAGAAGAGACGGCCAACTTCCTAACCTAAAGGGCCACTTCAATATTTTCAGTGAAGACGAGGGCCGCACAAATATTTCCAAACATACATTAATAAGCTAAATGTAGACAATACGTATATCGTATTGTCTTATTCGTGATTTTCATGTTGTTAACGCTTATCAGAACACAGTATTGGAAAAACTCTAATTTGTTTAAAATTAAAATCGTCTATAGATATGTTCTTACTTCACTTAGAGAACAATTTGGACGGCCAAAATCGTTCAACAGTTCATCAAAATCAATCTGAACTGAAGTGGATGCAACCTTTGGCAGATCTCGAAGATAGTTGTCTGTGAGTCTGTCGCGGTGATTTGATTTTATAAATTTCATTGTTGAAAAGGTGCACTCACTAAGAAAACATGTATGGGTTTCCAAACATTTAAACTATTTTCCTACCGAAATCCCATACTTTGGAATATATCTCCTCAGACACTTCACTCCAAAATGCAGTGTCAGAGACCTTGTCTTAAAAAATGGGTCACTTTGCAAGTCACAGAGCTCCTAATGAGGAGGATATAGTTCAACCTATATCATATAACCAAATCCGACCTACGTGTTTGTTTTACATTTATTAATAAATCAATAATCTAATGTTTTAACATTCGTCTGGGGCAGCATAAAATCAAGTCGCGGGCCGCAAACTGGCCTCGGACCGCTGGTTGGCCATCCATGCTTTAGAGAATAATTGAACCACATAGTAAACGCTTTTCTTTGAGCAGTTGACAGTAGATAAAAAAATTAGTTACGATAATAGCCATAATATTTGAGTACACTTTTCTAACGTTACAATATTTTCTTCTGTTGACCCGTTTCGGAATTACTCCATTTTCAAAACCTAAATCGTAGGCCCTACTCTTTACGTTTAAGAGAGTACGATTTAATTTTTGAAAATGGAGTCACTCCGAAACGCTTTAACAGAAGAAAATATTGTAACGTTAGGGTAGGCAGAAAACTGTACTCAAATATACAGAAATATTTCTAACAAAAATGAAGATGAGTATATTAAGAATATCAACGAAAACAACCTATAATTTTTACGGCATTTTATACAACCAATCAAAGGCATTTCTCGAAGACCTATGAATAGTTAATTAATGTGTAGTAAATATTGAATAATGAATAACCACATGCCTTAAGTGTTCTCGTACCTTAACATGTTGGAACCACGTGATACAATAATGTAATCATTTGACCCAGTGAATACAAACTGTTGCATTTTATCGCAACTATTAGATGCCACTTCTGGAAGGTCATTAAAGAGTGCATTAACGTTTAGTGTATGGTTCAGGATAATTAACTCTGCTTTCTTGTAGTGTATGTTTGTACCACGTGATACGGTGTCGAAGTTAACACAGTGAAAGCTAACGATTGAATTTTAAGGCAAATAATCCTTCAGAATTTTCGAACGATCGGTTGAAATTAAGGCAATGCTCTGCTTTAGAGCTATTTGACTGTTAGGGGCCATTCCTAAATTACGTAACACTAAAATGGATTATTTTTAACCCCCTCCCCCCATCGTAACGAACTGGTAACGGTAGTACCAAACCCCCCCCCCCCATAATTACGTAACTATGTCTTGTCCTCCTTCTTTACTGAGTTAATTGTCTTGAATGTCGAATTTGTAGGCAACAAAAAAAAAAAATACATCAAATGTGACAATAAATATTATGATAATAATATAATAAAATATTTAAAAAAATGTTGTTGAATAAAAAAAACAGGAATAAGAAGCAATTTTAAAAAAAATATGTACCCTCATGTGTAGTGGAAAACAAACAGAAATTATAAAATCAAAATAAACTTTAGTTTATGTATACAGTAGTGATGAGTCGATTCTCGATTCCACCAATTCGGGAGACTAGAATCGGAATCGGGAATCGATCGCAAAAATCTATTACAGCGCGGCCGGCGTTTACACATTCGGCAGTAAATATCTGTCGCAGCTCTAACATAATGTCACGCTTACACATCGGGCGGTAAAATATCCGTCGCCGCTCTAACATAATGTCACGCTTACACATCGGGCGATAAAATATCCGTCACCGCTCTAACATAATGTCACGCTTACGCATCGGGCGGTAAAATATCCGTCGCCGCTCTAACATAATGTCACGCTTACACATCGGGCGATAAAATATCCGTCACCGCTCTAACATAATGTCACGCTTACGCATCGGGCGGTAAAATATCCGTCGCCGCTCTAACATAATGTCACGCTTACAAATCGGGCGATAAAATATCTGTCGGAGCTCTAACATAATGCCACGCTTACACATCGGGCGATTAAAATATCCGTCGGAGCTCTAACATAATGTCGGGTTTACACATCGGGCGGTAAAATATCCGTCGGAGCTCTAACATAATGTCACGTTTACACATCGGGCGGTAAAATATCTGTGGCCGCTCTAACATAATGTCAGGCTTACACATCGGGCGGTAAAATATCCGTCGCCGCTCTAACATAATGCCACGCTTACACATCGGGCGATTAAAATATCCGTCGGAGCTCTAACATAATGTCGCGTTTACACAACGGGCGGTAAAATATCCGTCGGAGCTCTAACATAATGTCACGTTTACACATCGGGCGGTAAAATATCCGTCGCCGCTCTAACATAAAGTCAGGCTTACACATCGGGCGGTAAAATATCCGTCGGAGCTCTAACATAATGCCACACTTACACATCGGGCGATTAAAATATCCGTCGGAGCTCTAACATAATATCGCGTTTACACATCGGGCGGTAAAATATCCGTCGCCGCACTAACATAATGTCACGCTACACATCGGACACCACTGGTGCTGCGAGCTTCAGAACAAGATATGTACTGTATATATAAGCCATCTAATTAAAAATATATTGTTTCGTTAAAAACTGTTACTGATAAGCAACAATTGGCGCTTTGGCTGATTGATACACGAAGACCGCGGTACGACTACAGACTGTATGATGTAACATGACACCTGTAACCTGGGTTGGTCAGGACGTTCTTAATCGCTCGCATTTAAACCAGACGAAACATCTCATGTGATTCCCTCCATTAGAGCTGTGTGATTGTTAGATGTGAGTGTGGTAGATAGTGACGAATATCAACAGAGCCTATAGACTGTATGATGTAACATGACACCTGTAACCTGGGTTGGTCAGGACGTTCTTAATCGCTCGCATTTAAACCAGACGAAACATCTCATGTGATTCCCTCCATTAGAGCTGTGTGATTGTTAGATGTGAGTGTGGTAGATAGTGACGAATATCAACAGAGCCTATAGACTGTATGATGTAACATGACACCTGTAACCTGGGTTGGTCAGGACGTTCTTAATCGCTCGCATTTAAACCAGACGAAAGATCTCATGTGGTTCCCTCTATTAGAGCTGTGTGATTGTTAGATGTGAGTGTGGTAGATAGTGACGAATATCAACAGAGCCTATAGACTGTATGATGTAACATGACACCTGTAACCTGGGTTGGTCAGGACGTTCTTAATCGCTCGCATTTAAACCAGACGAAAGATCTCATGTGATTCCCTCTATTAGAGCTGTGTGATTGTTAGGTGTGAGTGTGGTAGATAGTGACGAATATCAACAGAGCCTATAGACTGTATGATGTAACATGACACCTGTAACCTGGGTTGGTCAGGACGTTCTTAATCGCTCGCATTTAAACCAGACGAAAGATCTCATGTGATTCCCTCTATTAGAGCTGTGTGATTGTTAGATGTGAGTGTGGTAGATAGTGACGGATATCAACAGAGCCTATAGACTGTATGATGTAACTATGTAACATGACACCTGTAACCTGGGTTGGTCAGGACGTTCTTAATCGCTCGCATTTAAAGCAGACGAAACATCTCATGTGATTCCCTCCATTAGAGCTGTGTGATTGTTAGATATGAGTGGGATACATGTTCATGCATATCAAAAGGGCCTACAGTCTGTATGATGTAACCTGTGTCCTCTTATTTGGGATAGCCCGGATGTTTCTTACCGCTATCATGTATTCCAGACAATAATTTTTTACACAATTCCCTTCTTTAGAGCCGAGTGACTTTTAGATGCGAGTGAGGTACACCTACATTCATATCAACAGGTTTTATAGTTTCTATAATGTAACCTGTCAGAAGTAACTTGGGTTGGCCCGGACGTTCCGAATCGTTTGCATGTATACAAGGCAATAGTTTTCATGTTAATCTCCTCATTTATGTTGTGTGGCAGATGTGAGTGAGGTACACATTGATGCACATCAACAAGGTCTATATTCTGCACGACGTCCTTATCTCTCGCATGTATACCAGACAATGGTTTTCTTCCTTTTTTTGAGCTCTGTGAATGTTAGATGGAAGTGTGGTACACATTCATATATATAAAAAAGGTCTATAGATTGTATTATGTTACATGTTTGCTGTAACCTGGATGTTCCAGACGTTTCTCAACGCTAGCTTGTACACTAGGCGTTAAATTTCATGCGATTTCATCCATTAGGACAGAGTAATTGTTACTAGTGCACACCAACAGGGCCAATAGACTGTATAATATAATCTGTCTCCTGTAGTTGGGCTGGCTGGACGTTCCTTATCGAGCGCATCTATACCAGCGTCACTTTAATTTAGAACTTTGTGACGTTTGATGCAAGTGATATGCACATTCTTGCATTTCTAAAGTGTCTATTGTTTACTTGATGCAACCTGTCTGCTGTATCATGGGATAGCACAGACGTTTATGATCGCTCGCTTGTACTAGTACACGAGGCAATAATTTTAAAGCGATTCTCTCCTTTAAAGCTATGTGACTGTTACATGCGAATGGAGTATACAATCATGTCCATTAACAGGACCAATAGTCTAAATGATGTAATCTGTCTGCTCTAACCTTTGTTACAACCGGACGTTCCTTATCGCTCCTTATATACACAAGCTAACAGTTTTCATGCGAACCTCTCATTTAGAACTATGTTACTTTTAGCTGCTAATGAGCTACACATTCATGAACATCAACAAGGCCTATAACATCTGTATGATGTAACCTGTCTTCTGCAACTAAGTTGACCCGGACGTTCCTTATTGCTCGCATGTACACCAGGTAATGGATTATATGCGATCTTCTCTATCTAGAGCTGTACGAATGTTTTATGCTAGTGTCATACAAATTTAATGAATATAAAAACTGTATGATGTAAAAGGTCTACTGTAACCTGAGTCGGTCCGGACGTTCCTCATCACGCGCATATATACCAGGTGATAGGTTCCATGCGATTCCCTCCATCAGAACTGTATGACTGTTAAATCCCTGTGAGACACACAATCATGGATATTACCAGGGCCTACAGACTGTATCATGTATCCTGTCTGCTGTAACCTGAGTCTGTACGGACGTTTCTCATCGCTCGCATGTATAAAAGGTGATAGTTTTCATGCGATTCCCTCCATCAGAACTGTGTGATTGTTAAATCCCTGTGAGTTACACAATCATGGACATTACCAGGGTCTACACACTGTATGATGTAACCTGTCGCCGGTTACCTGTGTTGGCCCGGGCATTACTTATTACTTGCATGTATACCAGGCGATAGTTTTCATGCGATTCCCTCCATTAGAGCTCTGTGATTGTTAAATGCCAGTGAGGTACAAAATCATGGACATCTCCAGGGTCTACAGACTGTATGATGTAACCTGTCTCCTGTAACTTCAGTCGGTCCGGACGTTTCTCATCGCTCGCATGTATACCAGGCCACTGAGTAAATTAACTTTCTTACCCTAACCATGAATTTTATATTTCTATGGAATTTTTTTTAAAATTCGTCAAAATAGAAGACGAACGTTACAAAACACGAACAAATTTTGTAAAAAATCCTACAATATAGGCGTAGTCTGCTTATGAGTGGTAACATAAGTTATAAAGTTATTTATAACATCAATTATTTTGTGTTTGGTATTGTTCTTCTTGTTTACTCACTTTTCAAATGTTCCATTGAAATTTAAAAATTATGATTAGGGTAAGAAAGTTAATCTATCTGCTCAGTGGAGATGCTAGTGCAGTATATGACTCATTAAGCGAACAGTTTCAGCCAGCGCGTGCCATAAGGTACGTCCGAGATTACAAGCATTGACTATGTATGATAGGCATTGATTTCCATGTGAAATCCTTATAGATTTCTCATCCATAGGGTATTTTTGAGGGGAAAATTGCAAAAAAACAAAGGATTTGTTGTTACAAATCTAACATTTTTTTCTTTCACTGCACGCGTTTACGTTATAGTTTTCTGATCTTGAATATATTTTTTCAGTATCTGAAAGAACGTTCACCTGAGAACCACGCATAGGTTACAAGGAAAAAGCAACACTCGGTCACCGTGCAGTCATTAAAACTAAATTACTAAAATTAGAAAAATATCTACGGTATTTCCCGGATCTGATGAATATTTGCAATTAACAAAATCCTCTGAGGGGGCATCAACTCCTAAGCAGCTCTTTCCTCGATCCCGTTCTACCATTGTAGGCGATTACTTCGATAATAAAATAAATACAGTGGAGTCCCGATAGTCCGAAATGATTGGGACAGGAACCATTCCGGATTAAACGAAATTATTACTAGAATAAAAATAGCTATTAAATGCAACAACTAAGCAGTACTAGAAAACGTGTATCCTAAAACGCTAAAAATATGGTACAGTTCAGTATAACTACGATAACTAACACTTTAAACGCGACCGTACTTTCCGTTTGGAAAAAAAATCTGTATAAAATAGAACAGTTTTGTATTTTTTCAACAAGTATGTGTACTTAATTCCGTCAAACAGCGAAAATCACACCACTGGAGGAGCTTCGCTGAGCTCTGTTTGGTTTTCTCAAGAGAGAGAAAAAGGTATCCCGGTTAGTGGGCTCTTAATTAAAAAAGCACTACAAAAATTCAATCAATCAATCTATTTATGCTTGCACAGGCTAGTTTGATCGTTTTAAGAAACTTTACAGCATACGTCAAGTACAACTGGCGCACTATAAGTTCCTCTCTGACCTTTGAGCGGGGAGTAAAGACGAGGGGGGGAGAATAAATGCCTTTCTGCAAACATTTATTTTATTGTAATTCTAGCTGTTCTAATGCTAGCCTATTCTAGTCAGTCTTTCACTGCTAATTGTCAAGTTCATTGTGTAGCTACTGTTGTTAGGTATATAAATGTATTAAGTGAAACTGTTACCTCATGCCTCCTGTAATGAGTAAAATAAAACATAAACAACTTCATAGTCAGGCCCGTAAGGTAGCTTTTCGTGTATTAGAGTTTTTTTAAAGAAGAAGCTCGAATGTATAATGATGAAAATATCTTTATCCCAGTGCAACATTGTCAGAAGCTGTGAAGCAGGGCACTGGAGTGTCACTGGACACTGTCAAAAAGAGGGAGAATGCAATGTTGTATGGCCAAGTGTTTACAACTCCAGATAAAACACGTGTAAAAGCAAAATCAGTAACAGAAATGAACGATTTTGATAAGCTAATGAAGCAGAATTTCAAAACATACAGCTGTACACGTTTTTTTCTAACGTTGGGTGTAAGGTCTGAAGACGCGGCGGAAAGAGGGCGAGAGTCGTAGTACGCAGATTGGCTAGTAGCAGCCGAGCCAGAGCGCCAGTAATAGCCGTTACTGGTTAACGTCATCGTCTAATAAGGATGGATTTGTAAATACATTTGCAGACCCGATTAACGCAGGAAACTATTCACCGCAGTAAATATATAATCCGTATGACTGGCCTTAACTTTAAGGCATTGCCAAACAAACGTCTACCTGCTAAGCAAGAAAAAATGTACCAGGTTTGAAAATATGCCAGGACAAATTAACGGGTTTAGCCTGTAGTAATGCTGCACGATATCAATAACTCCCTCTTGTGGTTATTTTCAACAGCAAAACCAAGAATATCCAAGAACCTAAAAATAAATACCTTACCTGTCACCTACAAAAACGCTAACAATGCTTGGATGACCTCACAACTATTTAAGGGATGGTTTAATACCCACTTTGTCCCCGAAGTCATTCGATTTCGTTAACACAAAATGATAATTCGTGTCTTACTTTTTCCAGACAATGCGACTTCACATTCCTCACACGAGTTAGTTTGTGGAAATATAGACTACTACCCAAAGTGACCCCGTGCACCGCCCATGGATCAACATATACTGCAGGATCTTAAGCTTAAGTACGGGCAGAAGTTATTTACACAAATACGGGAAGATCAAGACTAAACACTCTCACCCGGCAAGCTGGCTGAGCAACCGGGCGGGTCCACAGGTGGCGGATAGTGGGACGGCCTACAGAAATGTAGGTTACCTGTGAATAAGGATTCCGGAAGGTTTCTGAATATGCAGGCCTGGACCAAGGCTATGGTTCAAAGGTGAGGAATTATCCCTCCTCGTCAGTCAACCGGTTGGGCGCGGTAGAAATAACCGAGTGCTCTGACCGGGGAGACTGGGGTAGTTGGGAATTAAGTCCTCACAATGCTACTCTCACCTCACGGGTGAACCAAGGGCAATGCGACAGTGAAGTATGGGCGGGAAACTACCCAAACGACATAGTTGTAAAAAAGAGAGTAAAGCAGGCTGTTCGTCTGAGCAGTTAATAATGTCCTGAACTTGGGGTGTGCTTCAAGGTCAGTGACTGAATACCCAATCCAAGGTGGAAGGCATCGTGCCGAAGGATGAATGGCTGCAGGGTATAAAATGCAGTCCCAAACGATCCCCTTGAGGAACCAGACAAAACCTCATTGTATGTTGTCTTGCCAGGGCAGTGGGGGCTCTGCTCTGGTCGATCGTTATTTCCCCCATACTCGTGGGACTTTAATGGACCAAGTAAGTAAAAGAATTGATTTCGAGACTGCACAGACAGTGGGAGCCAATGAGACGGCAAACCGTGAGTCTGTAGCAGATGTGTCAACGGCAACCATCACTGGGGGTGCGGGGGCGGCTGTCAAGCTGCCGACTGCAGAAACTGGTGAAGTGGCTGTAGAGTTGAGCATGATGTCTAGTCCTGGGGCTGCTCTGCGGACCCAGGCGACTGCAAATTAAGCAGAACAATGATCAAGATCCTCCAAGTGAACCTACAGCATAGCAGGGCGGCGAGTGCTGTCGTGTGTAGGATGCTGGACAGGGGAGAGGTGGACTTGGTTCTCATCCAGGAGCCATGGATTTCTGGAGGACGAATATGCGGGCTGGCGACATCTGGAGGTAAGCTGTTGTACGATAAAGACTCCGGTGTTCCCAGGACGTGTATCCTGGTTAGGAGGGGGTTGAGTGCTTTTGTACTAACGGACTTCTGCTGCAGGGACTTAATAGCAGTGACGGTGGAGCTGCGGGCGGAGGGGAGGATGAAGAGGCTGAACCTTGCCACGGCATATCTCCCCTTTGACTACGAGGGGGCTCTACCAACACAAGAGCTGAGGAGGCTGGTCGAGCACTGCGGGGCTGTGGATGAGGAGCTGCTGGTGGGGATGGATGCTAACTCCCATCACACTTCGTGGGGAAGTACAGGTACCAACACTAGAGGTGAGGAACTTTTAGCTTATCTTAGCTCTAAGAATTTACTAGTCTTAAATCAGGGGGAAGAGCCGACGTTTGTCACTAGGGCCAGACAGGAGGTCCTGGACATTACGGCGGCATCGAACCAGACGGCTAGGTATGTACTAAACTGGCATGTGTCGGATGAACCATCTTCTTCTGACCACAGACATATTAGGTATGATATCTCTCTAAATCCAGCCATGCTTCGGCCAACCAGGGATCCAAGAAGAACAGACTGGGACTCCTACAGGAGGGACCTGGGAGTTCGGATTGAGGAGGCTGGATTGGAGTATGGTGGGAGGAGAGAGCTAGAAGATTCTGCCGCATTGGTTGGCGAGGCTATAGTAGAATCCTTTACTGATAACTGCCCTCTTAGTGAGGGGAGAAAAGTAGGGGATCCGTCATGGTGGAGCAAGAAGCTAGCCAAACTTCGGAAGACCACCAGGAGACTCTTTAATAGAGCAAAAAAGAACGGGGAGTGGGACCAGTATAGGAAAACATTAACCGAATACAACAGGGCAATTAGAGAAGCACGCAGGAAGTCCTGGAAGGAGTTTTGTCAAGAGATTGACAAAACTCGGGAAGGGGCACGACTGCATAAAGTGCTATCTAAGGACCCAGTTAACCCGGTGAGGATGCTAAGAACCCCACTGGGAAATATAACAAAAACTGCAGGGGAAACTGTGGAAGAATTAATCAGAACACATTTCCCTTCCAGTACCCTGAGGAAACTTGGGGGAGCAGACACTGAACCAGTTGCCAAACTCTCCACAAGACGTGGTAAGAGGGAGGACTGGGAAGTGGCAAGGAGGATAGTAACTCCACAAAGGGTAAGATGGGCTATTGGCACATTTAAACCCTACAAATCTCCAGGTCCAGATGGGATCTATCCTGTGCTGCTGCAGCAGGGAATGGATTTGCTGGTACTGGTACTTACTAAATTATACAGGCTAAGCATTGCTTTAGGGCATGTGCCGGCAGCCTGGAAAGCTAGTAAGGTGGTCTTTATACCTAAGCCCACCGGTAACCAATCGGAAGGGAAAGGATACAGACCTATTACACTCATGTCCTTTGTTCTTAAGGGACTTGAAAAACTGGTTGATAGGCATATTAGGGGGGGGTGCTTTGGCCATAAAACCACTGCATTGGAACCAGTATGCTTATCAACCGGGGAAATCCTGCGAGGGAGCTCTCCATCAAGTGGTTGGTAGGATTGAGCAAATGATCGCCAAGAAAGGTTGTGCCATAGGTGCCTTCCTCGACATTGAAGGGGCTTTCAATAACCCCTCAGTGGAGACGATGGTAAGTGGTGCAAGACGTCATGGAGTGGATGCAACCACTTGTAGTTGGATAAGTTCCATGTTAACAAACAGAAGCATTTCTGTAGAGGTGGCAGGGGAGGTCAGAAGGGCGGAGACAAGTCTGGGCTGTGCACAGGGGGGGGGGGTTCTCTCTCCTCTGTTGTGGTGCCTAGTGGTTGACAACCCTATTGAACTCCTGAATGAACAGGGGTACTTCTGTCTAGGATATGCGGACGACATAGTTGTTTTGATCCTGGGCAGATTCCCTGATACAGTCCTTGAGGTAATCAGAAATCCTCTACGACTGATTGAAGAGTGGTGTAAAAAGGAGAACCTTAGGGTAAATCCAAAAAAAGACTGCTCTCATTAACTTCACCAGACAGCGAAAAGATCTGACGACCAGGATGCCCCGCTTGTTTGGTGAATACCTTGAGTTTGTGGGGGAGGTGAAGTACCTGGGAGTTACTCTGGACAGGAAACTCACCTGGAACCCACATCTTGAGAGGACAGTTAACAGGGCCAAAAGGGCACTGATGACTGTGAGAAGAATGGTGGGTAAGAAATGGGGACTGAAGCCGTCAATGATGCACTGGATGTATCTGAGGGTGATAAGACCTATGATTACCTATGGAGCTCTGGTGTGGTGGACAAAGGCCAACCAGGCACAGACAAGAGCTAAACTGAGCTCTATCCAGAGATTGGCCTGTCTGTGCACACTGGGAGCGATGTCAACTACACCAGGTGCAGCAATGGAAGTAATGCTTAACCTCCCTCCCCTTGAGCTTGTCCTTAGGGGAGAGGCGAGGCTAGCGGCATGGAAATTGCGCAACTCGAGCAACTGGGCTAACCTCCCAGATGTCTCGGGACATATGAGTATCGAGTGCGTGGTCAAAGAACCCGTCTTGGAAATGGGCAGCGACCACATTACTCGAATGTTTGCACCTGACCAGATACACCAAACTGTGATGGAATGGTCAGGGACATTAACATCGGGAGCTCAGATCTGGTACACAGATGGCTCCAAGATGGACTTCGGCACTGGAGCGGGGGTGTATTGTAAAAACCCAAGGGTAGAACTAGTTTTTTCCTTGGGGAGGCATACCTCTGTCTTTCAGGCCGAAGTATATGCTATAAATGCCTGTCTGGGAGAGATAGCGAGAAGGGAAACACATGGGGCCCGGATTGCTATTTTCTCCGACAGTCAGGCAGCAATTAAGGCACTAAACGGACACGTGGTCACCTCGGCCATAGTCAGGGAGTGCCTAATTAACCTACAAGCTCTGGCAAGGCACAATCAAGTCATGATAGGTTGGGTGCCAGGGCATAGGGGAATACTTGGAAATGAAGCCGCAGATGCGCTGGCCAGGGAGGGGTCTTCGACTCCCCTGATTGGACCGGAGCCTGCGGTAGGTATTTCCAAATCCATGGTCAGGATGACAGTGCGAAGGTGGATGGCTGAAAGACACTGTGAGCACTGGATCAGGGCCGAAGGGATGAGACACAGTAAGCTAACCCTTAGGAGACCTTCCTTGGGGCTGCAGAAGAGTCTCATCTATCTGTCTAGGCAGGAATTAAGGATAGCCACAGGTCTACTCACGGGACACTGTGGACTAAGGAAACATTTGCATAAAATGGGTATCTACAAGGATGAACCAGTGTGCAGATTATGCGGGCAGGAACTCGAGACTGCCACACACATTATTTACAGATGTGAAGTACTTGCTGAGAGGCGCTTCAACCTCTTTGGTGATGGAACGGCTTCGGTGGATGCTGAAGGTAAAACTCTAGTCAGGAGATTCCTAAACCTGGTAAGAGGGAAGGGGTTATTTGACTAGATCAGGGAGGTAAGTACAATATACCTTAAGGTAGCAGTGCTTCAGGCAATTCAAACCCGCTCCCAAGTTAAAAAAAAAAAAAAAAAAAAAAAAAACACTCTCACTGATTCAAAAACTCAAGAGGATAAATATTAATATTGGGTAGTACAATCATGGGAATCTACAAGTGAACACCTGTTGGAAATATACTGAAATAAACTTTAGCCAAGCCTAATTGTTGAAGAAAACTCAAACAAACATGCAGACAGAAACAATGTAGTACAGGTGCAGGAGCCGTTGCAAAATATTCCTGACTGTGAGGTCGCAAAAGTCAAATGACGTGGATCAGGAGTTACAATCTGACGACAATGATCATAAAACTTTAAACGATCAGCAGATCGTTAAAATTGTTTTGAAAGAATCGCACATCTAGGACGAGAATGAAGGTGAAGGAGACGACAACATCGAGCAGGATAATAATCGACTAGGGCACTGCGGCTGCCTATGATGTAGCCCAACAGCCCACCTCGACCCCAGAGGATATACGTTTGTAAACCCATATAGTATAGAACTATATAAAACATTGTTTTGTTTTGTACATTACAATGTCTATTTCTGAAACGTACTGTAATTGTGAGTACATAATACGCTTATTCACCGTTGTCGAATCACTGATTATTTTCCTGGTGTAGATGTTCGGTCCGTGATGTTGGTATTTGTTGACGTTACACGCATTTTCTCTTGATCTGCGTGTATGATGTTTTTATATAGTATGTCTTCTGTATATGTGGTCTGTACGTTCATTAAATTGTTGTGTGTGATTTTATAAATGTGGTATTTTTCTATTGAGTTTAATTCTATTGGGTTATTATTTATTTCAAGTATGGTTAGGTTATTTTCGTAGTTTGTTATTTCATGTTTATGTGATATTAGGTGTGCTGCAACGTTTGATACTTTTGTATTTTTATTTTTGAATACTCTGTAATGTTCTTCAAATCTCATTTTAAATGATCTGGTCGTTTTCCCTATGTAAAATGCGTTGCAGTCGTTACACGTAATTTTGTAAATTCCTGATTATTATTTTGTTGTTTGGTTTGTATGTAGGAGTGTAGTATTTTTTGTTGTGTATATTTGTTAATTTTACTGTTTAGTTATTGGTGTATTTATATTTTAGGTAGATTTTTTTATTATTTTTGTGTTCAGGTTGTAGTGTTGTGTTGAGGTTAGGGTTTTTTGTAAATGTATTGTATATGATTTTTTTAAGGTGTTTATTGTATCCATTTTCTATTGCTATTTGGTAATGTTATCTAATTCTTCATTTAATTTTTGTTTGTTATCTTGTGTGTATTTTATTGCTTTATTTATCATGTTACTGTAAGTGTTAATTTTCTACTTCCAACAACACCACAATACACTAGAAATCTAACCACCCCTGGACACACAAAACTAACACTTACAGTAACAAGATAAATAAAGCAATAAAATACACACAAGATAACAAACGAAAATTAAATGAAGAATTAGGTAACATTACCAAATAGCAATAGAAAATGGATACAACAAACACCTTATAAAAATCATATACAATAAATTTACAAAAAACCCTAACCTCATCACAACACTACAACCTGACACACAAAAATAATAAAAAAAAAATCTACCTAAAATATAAATACACCAATAACAAAATAGAAAAATTAACAAATATATACAACAAAAAATACTATACTCCTACATACAAACCAAACAACAAAATAATAATCAGGAATTTACAAAATTACATGTAACGACTGCAACGCATTTTACATAGGGAAAACGACCAGATCATTTAAAATGAGATTTGAAGAACATTACAGAGCATTCAAAAATAAAAATACAAAAGTATCAAACGTTGCAGCACACCTAATATCACATAAACATGAAATAACAAACTACGAAAATAACCTAACCATACTTGAAATAAATAATAACCCAATAGAATTAAACTCAATAGAAAAATACCACATTTATAAAAACACACACAACAATTTAATGAACGTAAAGACCACATATATAGAAGACATACTATATAAAAACATCATACATGCAGATCAAGAGAAAATGCGTGTAACGTCAACAAATACCAACATCACGGACCGAACATCTACACCAGGAAAATAATCAGTGATTCGACAATGGTCAAGTGACCGAAAGGTGCCTCATCACAACAAGGTAAAATTATTGCACTTAGTTGTGGATAAAAGTATTTACAATAGTAATATACCAACTTCATATATATATGTATATTAAACATTTTGTACTATATTAGTAAAAAATTAATTTCAATTATTATGGAAACAATTTTAATGTAGCCATAGTTGTCATAGTAAAATCACATTTTAAATCTTGATGAAATAAATTACTTCCTGTTGCTAGTAAAGCAATCTTTTTGTATTCTGGGGACAGAAATTTCTTTCTATTACTACTAAAACAATCCTTTTGTAGGTTGGTGAAACAAATTCTTCCTGTTACTAGTAAAACAATCTTTTTGTAGGTTGGTGAAAAACTTTCTTCCTGATGCTATTAATCTTTTTGTTTGTCAATAGAGAAAAATTACTCCTTTTGCTACTAAAATATTCCTTTGTAGGTTGGTGAAAAAAATTCTTTCTGTTGCTAGTAATACAATCCTTTTGTATGTTGGAGTAAGAAATGTCTTCCTGTTGCTAGTAAAACGAGCTTTTTGTAGGTTGTGAAAGATATTTCTTCCTGTTGCTA
This sequence comes from Prosapia bicincta, assembly GCA_036971475.1. Classification (NCBI taxonomy): domain Eukaryota; kingdom Metazoa; phylum Arthropoda; class Insecta; order Hemiptera; family Cercopidae; genus Prosapia; species Prosapia bicincta. The sequence continues at coordinate 120,654,876 of JBAIZL010000005.1, forward strand.
CTAAAACGATCTTTTTGTAGGTTGGTGAACAAACGTTTTCTTGTTACTAGTACAACAATCCTTTTGTAAGTTGGTGAAAATTTTTCTTTCTGTTGTGGAAGAAATTTCATCTTGTTACTTGTAAAAAAATATTTTTGTAGGTTAGTGAAAAAAATTCTTCCTGTTACTAGTAAAACAATATTTTTTATGTTGGAGTAAGACATTTCTTCCTGTTACTAGTAAAGCAATCTTTTTGTATGTTGGTAAAAGACATTTCTTCCTGTTGCTAGTAAAACGATCTTTTTGTAGATTGGTGAAAAAAATTCTTCCTGTTCCTAGTAAAACAATCTTTTTTATGTTGGAGTATGACATTTCTTCCTGTTACTAGTAAAACAATCTTTTTGTATGCTGGTAAAAGACATTTCTTCCTGCTGCTAGTAAAACAACTTTTTGATAGGTTGGTAAAAAAACTCTTCCCGTTTCTAGTGAAACGAGTTTTTGTAGGTTGGTGAAAAAATGCTTCCTGTTGCTAGTAAAACTATCTTTTTGTATGTTGTGAAAGAAATTTCTTCCTATTGCTACTCGAACCATCTTGTTGGAGATTGGTGAAAAAAAATTTCTTGATGCTAGTAAAACAATCCTTTTGTAGGTTGATGAAAAATTCTTCCTGTTCCTACTAAAACAATTTTTTCGTATGTTGTGAGAAAAGATTTTTCCTGTTGCTACTAAAACATCTTTTTGTAGGTTGGTGCATAAAATTTGTCTTTTGCTAGTAAAACAATCTTTATGTATGCTGGTGAAATAAAATGTCATCCTGTTGATAGTAAAACGATCTTTTCGTAGAATGGTGTCCTGTTGCTAGTAAAACAATCTTTTTGTTTGTCGGTAAAAACATTATTCCTTGTTGCTAGTAAAAGAATATTTTAGTTTGTTGGTAAAAGACATTTTCCCTTTGCTAATAAAACAGTCTTATTGTATGTTTGTGAAAGAACTATCGTGTAGCTACTAAAACGATCTTTTTGTATTTTGGTGAACAAAATTCTTCCTGTTGCTAGTAAAACAATATTTTTGTATGTGCGAGAAAGAACTTTCTTCCTGGTACTAATAAAACAATCTTTTTGTATGTTGTGAAAGATATTTCTTCCTGTTGCTACTAAAACGATCTTTTTGTAGGTTGGTGAACAACGTTTTCTTGTTACTAGTACAACAATCCTTTTGTAAGTTGGTGAAAAATTTTCTTTCTGTTGCTACTAAAACAATTTTTTTGTTTGTCGATGGAAAAAATTACTCCTTGTTGCTACTAAAACAATCTTTTTGTAGGTTGGTGAAAAACGTCTTCCTGCTGCTAGTAAAACAATCTTGTTGTATGTTGGCGAAAGAAATTTCTTCCTGTTGCTAGTAAAACAATCTTTTTGTATGTTTTGAAAGAAATTTCTTCCTGTTGCTACTAACAACGTCTTTTTGTAGATTGGTGAAAAAATTCTTCCTGTTACTAGTAAAACAATCTTTTTGCAGGTTGGTGAAAAAATTTTCCTGTTGCTACTAAAACAATCTTTTTGTTTGTCGATGGAAAAATTAGTCGTTGTTGCTACTAAAACAATCCTTTTATAAGATGGTGAACAAATTCTTTCTGTTGCTAGTAAAACAACTTTTTGTATTGTGTAGGGAGAAATTTCTTCCTGTTACTAGTAAAACAATCTTTTTGTAGACATTTCTTCCTGTTGCTAGTAAAACAATTTTTTGTAGGTTGGGAAAAAATCCTTCCTGTTGCTACTAAAACAATCTTTTTCTTTGTCGATGGAAAAAATTACTCCTTGTTGCTACTAAAACAATCCTTTTGTAGGTTGGTGAAAAAATACCTGATGTTGCTAGCCAAACAATCTTTTTGTATGTTGGAGAAAGAAATTTATTCCTGGTACTAGTAAATCAATCTTTTTGTATGTTGGAGAAAGAAATTTCTTTCTGTTGCTACTAAAACCATCTTTTTGTAGGTTGGTGAAAAAAATTTTTTTTGTTGCTAGTAAATCAATCCTTTTGTAGGTTAGTAAAAAAATTCTGCCTGTTCCGACTAAAACACCTTTTCGTATGTTGTGAAAAAAATTTCTTCCTGTTGCTAGTAAAACGATTTTTTGTCGGTTAGTGAAAAATTTTCCTGTTGCTAGTAAAACAATCTTTCTGTATGTTGTGAAAAAAAATTCTGCCTGTTGCTACTAAAACAATCTTTTTCTTTGTCTATGGAAAAAATTACCCCTTGTTGCTACTAAAACAACCTTTTTGTAGGTTGGTGAAAACATTTTTTCTGTTACAGGTAAAACAATCTTTTTGTATGTTGGTGAAAGACATTTCTTCCTGTTGCTAGTAAAACAATCCTTTTGTAGGTTGGTAAAGATATTCTTCCTGTTCCTACTAAAGCAATCTTTTGAGTTTGTCGGTGAAAAAATTATTCCTTGTTGCTAGTAGAACCATATTTTTGTAGGTTGGTGGAAAAATTCTTCCTGTTGCTACTAAAACAATCTTTTTGTTGGTAAAAGACATTTTTCCTGTTGCTAATGAACCAATCTTTTTGTTTGTCGGTGAAAAAATTACTACCTGTATCTAGAAAAAAAAATCTATTTTCTAGGTTGGTGAAAAAAATTCTGCTTTTTGCTAGTGAAACAATCTTATTGTATGTTAACTGAAGAAATTTCCTGATGCAACTAAACAAATATTTTTAAAGGTTAGATAAACGATTCTTTCTGTGGCTAGTAATACGAGCTTTTTGTAAGTTGGTGAAAAAAAGCTTCTTGTTGCTACTTAAAAGATCTTTTTGTAAGTTGGTGAAAAATAAATAATCCTGTTGCTAGTAAAACAATCTCTTTGTAGAATGGTGAAAAAAAGTCTCCCTGTTGCTACTTTTTTGATAAAAGACATTTTCCCTTTGCTAATAAAACAATCTGTTTGTTCATCGGTGAAAAAAGTACTCCCTGTAGCTGGTAAAAATATCTTTTTGTATGTTGTTGAAAGACATATCTTCCTGTTGCTAGTAAAACAATTTTTGTGTAGGTTGGTAAAAAATTCTTCCTGTTGCTAGTAAAACGAGCTGTTTGTAGGTTCGTGAAAAAATGCTTCCTGTTCCTAGTAAAACAATCTTTTTTATGTTGGAATAAGACATTTCTTCCTGTTACTAGTAAAACTATCTTTTTGTATGTTGTGAAAGAAATTTCTTCCTATTGCTACACGAACCATCTTGTTGGAGATTGGTGAAAAAAATTCTTGATGCTAGTAAAACAATCCTTTTGTACGTTGATGAAAAAATTCTTCCTGTTCCTACTAAAACAATTTTTTCGTATGTTGTGAAAAAAGATTTTTCCTGTTTCTACTAAAACATCTTTTTGTAAGTTGGTGCATAAAATTTGTCTTTTGCTAGTAAAACAATCTTTATGTATGCTGGTGAAATAAATGTCATCCTGTTGATAGTAAAACGATCTTTTCGTAGAATGGTGTCCTGTTGCTAGTAAAACAATCTTTTTGTTTGTCGGTAAAAACATTATTCCTTGTTGATAGTAAAAGAATATTTTAGTTTGTTGGTAAAAGACATTTTTCCCTTTGCTAATAAAACAGTCTTATTGTATGTTTGTGAAAGAACTGTCGTGTAGCTACTAAAACAATCTTTTTGTATTTTGGTGAACAAAATTCTTCCTGTTGCTAGTAAAACAATATTTTTGTATGTGCGAGAAAGAACTTTCTTCCTGGTACTAATAAAACAATCTTTTTGTATGTTGGAGTAAGAAATGTCTTCCTGTTGCTTGTAAAACGAGCTTTTTGTATGTTGTGAAAGATATTTCTTCCTGTTGCTACTAAAACGATCTTTTTGTAGGTTGGTGAACAAACGGTTTCTTGTTACTAGTACAACAATCCTTTTGTAAGTTGGTGAAAAATTTTCTTTCTGTTGCTACAAAAACAATCTTTTTATTTGTCGATGGAAAAAATTACTCTCTGTTGCTACTAAAACAATCTTTTTGTAGGTTGGTGAAAAACGTCTTCCTGCTGCTAGTAAAACAATCTTGTTGTATGTTGTGAAAGAAATTTCTTCCTGTCGTTATTAAAACGATCTTTTCGTAAGTTGGTGAAAAAGATTTTCCGTTAGTAAAACAATCTCTTTGTAGGTTGGTGAAAAGTATTTCTTTCTGTTGCGACTAAAACAATCTTATTGTTTAGATGGAAAAAAATTACTCCTTGTTGTTTCTAATACAATCCTTTTGTAGGTTACTGAAAGAAAATACTTCCTGATCCCGGAATAACAATATTTTGTAGGTTAATGGAAGAAATTACTTCCTGTTGTTAATAAAACAATCTTTTTTGTATGTTGGTGAAAGACATTTCTTCCTGTTGCTAGTAAAACAATCATTTTGTAGGTTGGTGAAAAAAATCTTCCTGTTGCTAGTTAAACGAGCTTTTTGTAGGTTGGTGAAAAAAATTCTTCTTGTTGCTAGTAAAAAAATCTTTTTGTATGTTGGTGAAGACAATTTTTCCTGTTTCTAGTAAAACGCGTTTCTTGTAGGTTGGTGAAAAAATTCTTCCTGTTGCAAGTAAAACAATCTTTTTGTATGTTGGAGAAAGACATTTCTTCCTGCTGCTAGTAAAACGAGATTTTAAAGTAGGTTGGTGAAAAAAAGCTTAAATGATGCTAGTAAAACTATCTTTTTGTATGTTGTAAAAGAAATTTCTTTTTGTTGCTACTAAAACGAACTCTTTGTAAGATGGTGAAAAAAATTCTCCTGTTCCTAGTAAAACAATCGTTTTGTAAAATGGTGAAAAAATTTCCTGTTGCTACTAAAACAATCTTTTTGTTTGTCGGTGAAAAAATTACTCGTTGTTGCTAGTAAAAAAAACTTTTTTTAGGTTGGTAAAAATCATTCTTCCTGTTGCTAGTGAAACACTCTTATTGTATGTTGGTGAAAGAAATTTCCTGTTTCTACTAAAACAATCTCTTTGTAAGTTGGTGAAAAAAATTCTCCTGTTCCTAGTAAAACAACCTTTTTGTATGCTGGTAAAAGAAATGTCATCCTGTTGGTAGTAAAACAATCTTTTTGTATGTTGGAGAAAGACATTTCGTCCTGTTGCTAGTGAAACAATCTGTTTGTAGGTTGGTGAAAAAACGTTTTCTTGTAGCTAGTAAAACAATCCTTTTGTAGGTTGGTGAAAAAAAGCTTCCTGTTGCTAGTGAAACAATCTTTTTTTATGTTGGTGAAAGAAATTTCCTGTTGCTACTAAGACAATCTTTTTGTAGGTTGGTAAAAAACAGTTCCTCCTGTTGCTACTAATCAATCTTTTTGTATGTTGGAAAAGAAATGTTTTCCTATTGCTGCTAAGACAATCTTTTTGTTTGTCGGTGAAAAATATTATTCCTGTGCTAGCAAAACAATCCTTTTGTATGTTAGTGAAAAAATTACGTCTTGTTTGTTGAAAAACAATGTATTGTAGGTTAATGGAAGATATTACTTCCTGTTGCTAGTACAACGAACTGTTTGTAGGTTGGTGAAAAAAATGCTTCCTGTTGCTAGTTAAACAATCTCTTTGTATGTGTGTAAAGAAATTTCTTCCTGTTGCTAGTTAAACAATCTTTTTGTATGTTGTGAAAGAAATTTCTTCCTTTTGCTAGTGAAACAATCTTTTTGTATGTTGATGAAAGATATTACTTTATGTTGCTAGTAAAACCATCTTTTGTATGGTGAAGAAAAGAAAATTTGTGTTCTCGCAAAAGAAAATTGTCTGTACACGGCGACAAATGAGAATCTATGTAGAATGAAGGCCTACGTTAACTGAAAAATTTAGTTTGCAATTTTGTATGCAAAAATAGGTTTTTTACGTTGGTAAAACAGAATTAGAGTTTTGTATATATTGGTAAAAAAAAGTTGTTTAAAATGAGGGAAGAGGTATGTTTTCCTCATTATCAATTAGTTTCCACGTTGGCGCAAGGACGTTACAGTATGTCTGGATAACATATCTTGGTAAAAATTATATTTTTGCAAAGCTGGAAGTAAATGTTATTTTACATTTGTGTCTGAAGCAAATTACATTTAGTAAGTTGGTGGACAAATATTATTTTTTAACTGTCTAGAAAGTAAATTATTTTTTCAAAAAATATAAATTTGTGAATGTTTCTGTCGAAAAATAATATATGCATGATGGCGGGGGGGGGAATTTTTTTTTGTTGGTGATAGAGATGAGATTTTATTATATGTTTGTATGTGAGCGGGAAAGAATTACGTAGATTGTTTTTCTCATGTGTGAAGTCGGTCGTGATCTGACATGGACCACGTTTTATTTATATCGAAGGTAATAGCTTTAGAGGGTTAGAATTCGATTTTATAATATGTTGACGAAAAATAAATTAGTTTTCGTATATTGGCAGAAGAAGATTAGTTTTTTTACGAACTTTGAAGAAATCGTTTTGTATGTTATTATAAGGAAATTCAGTAGGGGTCTACTTCTTTTTCAGCGGGGGAAAGAGTTATTTGTTATAAGATATTTGAAAAATTGTTGTATATTTATGAACATATTTATAAGAAAAAATATATATTCATTTCTTACGGATAATGCTGCATATTTCTATTGGACAATGATTAATAAACATTTTTTGTACGTTAATGGAGGAAAATTACTATTTGCACGTGTTTTGTAAGGAAATTATGTTTTGTAAGGGGTTTCATCGTAATTGGTGGAGGAAAATTAACGCTGTGCGTGCGAGTAAACATTTCTATAGTAGTTAGGATGTTAAACATATTTTTATTGGTGTTAAAGATTAGATTTCAAGGTTGGAGAACAAAATAATTGTTTTGGTGGATTTTTTGTAGCCTACTGTTTCCATTTCGGACGATCATAAGTTTTGCAAGTTTATGAAAAGAAATATTTTGTGTGTTGGGATTTCGTAAGTTGGTGAAAATACGCAGGCCCAATACGCTTAATATATCCGCAGTTTGAAGGTATGGTTGTCAAAACTTTACATTTTATCATCTGTAAACATAAAAAACACATTGCTGGACTAATTTTGTTCTAATGATACAATTTAGAAATTCTTGTATGCAGCGAGTAATCAATCACCTTGCTACTGAGCAGGTCTGCTTCATGGAAGCGAGCCTGCTCATGCGAGATGATTTTCCTTACCTTAATCCTACTAATAATTCGCCTGATCCCTCCCGGATCCCTACCCATTAGGTGGCCTGTATGTCCTAAAACACACAAAACAAATTCTTGTATGTACAATTGTGGTAAATGCATATAAAATTGATTGATTTGACAAACCATAAAAATAGAATAAAAATAAATCATATATTATTTAATTAAAACAGAAAAAACAAAAGTATATAATTGGAAGGGGGGAATGCATTGGAGGTATGAGTGAAGATCCACCGGCCGGGAAAGTATCATCTCAATTAGTCCACTGATGTTAAGGAGGGTCAAAATTAAAAACGGGCAAAAATAATCAGCATAGTTTTAAAGCGTTGAAAAGTAAATGCAAGAGCGAAATATTCAACTTACAGCCTGTCTTTAAAATTGAGAACATTATAATAAAATTATTTTTTAAACGAGTTGAAATTAGATGTGCGAAAGTTCTTCGCACTTCCGCCAATATGTGCCTAAAATCTGCCCCTCCACTATCATGCTCAACACATTGCAAGTCATGACTGCGATCGCTGATTACAGTGTGACCACGTCGTGAAAATACTATGCTTTGTTGTTATTAAAGATAAAACCTTCTGGAGTCTACGACGAAAATAATGTTTAAAGTCTACTATAAATGGCTTAAAACATTTGAAGTGAAATTTTTCAGAACATTTTGGTTATGTAATAGTAGTTAATTATAGTAAAATTATAAAAGGTAATATATTTTACATTCGTTTATCAATTAAAAATATATATTATTAAACAGAGTAAGAAATAAGTATCAGGTTAATTTATAGGCCTGCAAATGATCATGTAATTTTCGTCGCAGTCGGAGCAAAAATTACTAATTGTAGAACTTTAGATAAACCTGGAATAAAGAGTTAGTTATGACGTGAGCAAGGTAGCTTACAGTTCGCCCACCAGGACAACCGAGACGACGTATGAGGGTTGCGGGGAAGTATTCTCAGAAAATCCCATCTACCTGACATCCCTTCCACTCCCAAAGCATTGTCTCTCGCACGCGCCAGTTAGTACTAGCCCAGTCACGAACATTCGCCTGAACATTTTAGTTGATATTGTGCCTGTGTCAGTTGCCTTCACCGTAATGTGTTACAGTAAGGTCTAACTGTGGGCAGGTAGTACGGGTGATGTTTTTACAATTCTGCAAAGGGAAGTACACTAACAGCTGGGCCAAATGTGAGGGTTTGTCACCGCATTCCCTGCATTCCTTCCAGCTCGGTTCTCCTGATGGTTGAACTGTACCCGAAGTAGATACGCTTTCAACCAGGTTGCCGGGAGGTATCTGCAACTGCTACCCGGTTTCAGAACTGAGCTGGTATTGCAGTGTGATCAGAAAAAAAATATGTTTCGAGTTTTGTAGGTAAGTCGTTAGTTGACCTACATCAACCCTAAACTTACGGCAAGACAAGTTTCTTTGGACTACACAACGCCGGTATGGAATATGTCGGTGCTTAAAGGGATCGCACGTGGCTAACTACTGAGGGTGTTCATTTACAAGACGGTGTTACAACGACAAAAAACCGTCAGGATCAGCCAGCCTTCCTAGAGGTATAACTTTCTAGCAGTAATGTGGGATACAAGGCAGAGGAAAACCTCCCACAAATCTCCTCTACTCTGAGAACTACTATTTCTGCAGCGAAACTTGCTGCCAATGAACCTTTCAACTCCAGCTATCTTTCCAGCCCTTCCCAATCCACCGATACCTGCACCTCAATTTCAACCAAATCTTCCTACTGCACCAGTTACGCCAGCAAACGTCATCCTCTCCTCTCCAAAATGTCCAATCGGTTCTGACCATAGTTCTCTCTGTAGCCATTAACGTCCAAAAAGAATTTTTGCATCATCACATGGAGTTTTAATAGTCTGGTAAAGAGGATATCCGAACTACAGGAGTTACAGAGTATCAAGCAGATGTCGAGGTCATGTCTGATATCCATCTAAACCCAACATTTTGCTTCTACCTCTCCCCCTACCAAATCTACCAGAAGATATTTCACTTCCCCACCACTGTTCGTTTGACCAACATCGAAATCCAAAGCCTTAGTTTTGATCTACAACTCCGAAGTCAAATTAATATCAGTTCACTTTTTAATCTTGCCTTATAGTATATTCTGATCTCAACCTCCTTCTCTCGTCCCTTGGCCCAGATCTTCTGTCAGGGAACCTAATTTCTGAACATTCTTCGTGACACAGCTCTTCAGCAAACTCACAGCCTACAAAACTTAGAAATTACGCCTCCTCATATCCTACAATCTCCATTCAATGCTCTACTCACCTGACATACAAAGGAGTGCATTAGGAAATCATTCTTTCATCAACCCAATGTCTTGACATTGCCTTCATCAACAATGTCTACCTAATGTACTTAGTCTCCACAGTCGACTGACCATAACTCTATTCTAATATCTGTCATGACTTATAGCATCCTACTTACTTCTATGACTCTTCTCATGATCTTCAGCACAGTATGCATGGGATACTTCAACCTTGCAACATCAAACCATTCTTTCCTTCTTCATTATCTTTAATTCATCCCTTCCTTCCCGTTCTCACCAATGGGACTTCTTAACCAATCATATTAAGAACTAAATTAAGAGAAAACAGTATTTAAGGCGACCACAAGATTATAGAAGACTTTTTACACAAAATTTGATGCAAATTACACTTTTTTGGATTCTTCTATCCATATTTTTATATAGTGGAAAATAGCTGAGCACAGCAAAGCACATCTAACTTTTGTATCTGTCAAAAAAAAAACAAAATATGATATATTGTTGAAACTATTAAAATATGGTAATGATATGTAAGGGTACCAACAAAAAAAATCAAAAATACTATGCCTGAAAAATTTGGAAAGTCACCTTACTTTTTGAACACATCTCATACATGTAATATACTGCACCATACAAATGTTCACTATAAATAAAAGTGTTCTTAAACTATCCTAGATTATATTACCTCAAAATTCCTTTTAAAAAAAATCATCATTCAGAGCTCCTTGGTACCAGTTACAATTCCGTATTTTATTACTCTATTATAGGTTACATCAACCAATATTTCTCAGATATTGAAAAATATTAGTCACAATTTTTTATTTTTGCATATTCATCAAATTGATATAATGACAAGATTATTACCATTGTCATCCTATTTTTTAAACCTTAGATTTTTTTAAATTATATAATTATTTATATTAATGTTCAAATAGAATTCAATTGAAGTGAACGGATGTCCAAGCTTGAGATCTCCAAGCTTATTTCTTCTTTAACTTACAGAGAACGAGAGAGGTTATGGACACCTAAATTCGATTACAAAACACACACACACACACAGAGATGCAACCCTTTTTAGTTTTATATATTTACAATCCCTTCTGATTTCTTCCCAACACTATGCATTTACCTAGACAGAAGAGGGTCACCAGTCTCTCTCTACAAGAGCTGAAAGGACCATACTCAGAAGGATGGAAAAAAAGATGCAGATTATCTGCAAACAAATTACTATAACTACACTACAGATAAGGCGAGTGAAAGATTTTCCAAGGTAATCTGGAGGCATCTTAAAATCCCCTAATTCACCTACAAGGAGCCTTCAAATGCAGTACTAAAGGTTGATGAAGCTTTCTCTACTCTCCTGCTATCATAAATATCCCAATTTGGTGACATAGTATACACATTTGTACAGATGAATAACACTAATTAACGGTTTTCTGTTCCAGGTGATGGTACTTGACAAAGTTAGACATAACTACTGACCTCTGAATGCATGGCAGCCCAACAAGATGATAGCCTATCTATGACTAAGAAGATACCATGCAAATGCTAACCTTACATTACTCTATAGTAGGGTTCATGAGTGATTTTTTGTAGGATTTTTCCTGAGAAGATTCTTTACTTATGGCATCTTGGAAGTTATGTATGGATGGTTTATTCACTCTATGCACTTTATATCTTTTGTATTATTTCTTTTCTTACTAAGCATGGAAAGAGCTATTTAGTTTGGTATATGGGGCAAATTTTCCTGAATTTTTCAAAAATGTGGAAACTAACAATTAGCTTTCCTAGACAGAGGTGAACAATCAGATTCATGAAAAATTATGCAAGTTAACCAGTACATGAGAATTAACTTATTGACTAAGAAGATAAGTCGCTTCAACTGTTCTAATGTCACAATTTCAGAATACCAGGATTCTTTCACAATTTATTCCAGATAGATATGATTTTAAAGAATTAAATAATAGTATTAACAGAATAAATAAATAACAGTACTATAATTTAGTCTTGATAGTGGTCATACGTTAAACCGTAAATGGTTGAAAAAATTGACTGGAAATTGAAGTAAATTATGAAACAAGACACAAATACACAGACATTTACCATAACCTAGAAATCCTACACAATAACAAAAAAGGACCACAACTCAACACACTAGATCAATATGGAATTCTTGAATTTTTTTTTAAATGATTAATAATATGGAATTCACAGACCACAAAAACACAAAGTACAAACATATTAAACAAACAAACACAATACAAATCACACATACTCTTTGATACTATCAAAAACCTGCCTTTAAAACCGTAACAGTTTGACCCGACATCTCCAAGCAGAAGACACTGATGAAGATCGCCACATAGCGATCGAAAATGTTCTGTCTCAGTAAGTTTTAACAAATTTACAAAATTAAAGTTCGGATAGTCATAAACTATTCTTTAAGTGATTAATGAAGTAAATAGTTATTGAATTATTTTGTGATATTTATCAGGGTCCTTATTTTTTATTTCTACATACAAGGCATCTGATTCATATTGTTATTAAAACAATATGCTGTGCAAGTCGTTACTGACAGATCACCATAAAAAAAAACAAAGAGAAAAATCAATTTATTTCCCTTATTAGACAAAACTGAATACTGAATATAACAACAGTTGTACTTTCTATAGAGAAAGTTACCAGAGCCTCAAAAAGGTCGAACTTCTGCCTGTGGGTCCGAGGGAGGTATTATATTTCCCTTGTTTCATTCATCTGAAAATCAGATGGAGCCACTCCCCGATCTGTCACCTGGAGACACGCCCTCTAGGGGTTAAATGCTTATCATCTCGATACTTCACTTATTGACACTGAACTCCTTCAGGATCTCACTTCAACATTAGCTGAGACCAAAATAGTTCTTGGAGACCTTAATGCAAAAAGCCCATCCTGTGGTAGTAAACATCTTGATGCTAAGGGAAAACAGTTCGAAGATCTAATGGATGACCTCAATCTGACAATTCTGAACACAGAGGAGATTACATTTGTCTCTAGGACAGATGACACATTATCTGCTTTGGATATCACTGCCATTAGTTATTCCTCTGCTGATATAACTAGCTAGCAAAAGCTTTATTCAGCTATCTGTGATCAATATCTGGTACTCAACATCTTATCAAAGGACCAAGAATGCCCCACACTAGTAAAGCACTTGTGGAACTTCCGCAAAACTGACTGGGGAGGATTCACACAAGAATTGTAACTCCTCTGTTCTAGTTTGCCTGAACACAAAGATATTGAAGAACTCCTCTCACTGTTCACCGACCAAATCCAAAATGCAGCAAAAATGAGGAAAGTGGAAATATTAATGGACACTGTTTTGGAAAGACCATAATATTAAGGAACTCATAAATGAGAGAGATACTATTAGTTAGAAACTCCAGAAGAATAATAGTGATGAGCCTAGGAAACAAGCTTGTGGAAACTAGCCACAAAGTGGAAGAGCAGATACTTGCTGTTTGCAAATAGACTTGACTCAAGGAAAGGGACATCTCAATACTGGAACATGATAAAGATTCTAAATAACTCCAACAACCCTATACAGGAAAATCTTCATTCAAATGTCCTCTCAATTGATGACTAATATACAAGAACCAATAAAGAAGCTACAAACATGCTTGTAATGCAATATGAAATAGAAAGCAAATTGAGGTTTACAGCAGAAGACAGATCACAATACGTCATATAAACCAGCTATTACAAATAACAGAAAGATAACTGAGGACTGGATTTTCACCTCTGATCTTACTCTTGAAGAACTGGAATCCGCTATTCACCGCTTCGATTCAAAAGCGTTCTCAGGACCTATTGTCATCTTTGGGCAAATGATCAACCATTTTGGTGAAAATGCTAAAAGATTCCTGTGTGAAATATTTTATATCTTCTGGCGCAATGGCAAATTGCCCAAGATCTGGAAGAATTCCATTATTATTCTATCCTTAAGCCAGGAAAGAGTACCACTAACTGAAACACTATAGATCTATCCCTTTAATATGCATCCTTTGTAGGGCACAGCCTACTCTACATCTATAAAACAACCTTTCAAGCAAGACATAGCACTCTGGGTTGGCTGTTTTACCTGAGTCAATCAATAATCGATGGTCTCCAAGAAAAACCTCATAAATTCTGTAGCAGTATTTTTGGATCTATCTGCAGCTTTTGACAGTGTCGGGCAGCAAAAACTTGTAGGTAATATTCATAGCACTGGCATATAGGGCAATACACTGTTATGGATCAACGATTTATTCAGTGGTAGACCATTCTCTATAAGGTTCAATGATGTATGGTCGAAGTCGCATAGTTTATGGGCTGGATTACCTTAGGGCTTAGTCCTCTTTTATTTCTTGTTTACACAAATACGATCTATTCCACCATTTATTCAGATACAAAAATTGCTTACTGCGGCAATGACATTGAAATATGGCACGCTCACAGAGATATAACAGTATTCGAGGTGGCCCTAAACGATACACTGAAGAACATTACATCATAGGCAGAGGATCTTAAATTATCTATCAACATCGACAAGACCAACTTTCATGTCTTTTCTACAAATAGACAAAACAGAAGAATTTTTAATATTGATATCAAAATCATCGATTCTCACATTAAAAGGATAGACTTTTCTACCTACCTCGGTGTTAGCCTGGATCCTGAACTTCGATTCACTAAGCACGTCAAAAACACTGCTAACAAACCCCTGAGAAATTTAAAAAGTCTCAGAAAACTATGTGGAATTACGTGCACATCAAGACCTAATACTGTAAAAAGCACATATTGCGCCACCATTAGATCTGTGCTTGAATATGCAGCCAATATATGGAATCTGAGCTCCGGATGTTTAAAATATTGACTCATTCCAGCACAGAGCATCAAAAACTATCATAGGCACAGTTTCCTAAAAGCAATAATGAAAAGGGTGAACAAGAATGTAGCCTACCTAATTTTGAGATCAGACACAGTCTTTTGACTATCAAGTTCACCTATATACTCCACAGTAACAACATTGATCATATCTCAACCAGAGTATTCAATGAGGGGAAAGGCTCATCCCAAGTCAAAAAATCCTCTTCTCTCCAGCTTGACCGAGACATCAGAAGATGAATTAATTTGGAACATTCCTCCTTGAGTTTTCTTCAGGAGCCCCTATTTCCCAGAAAACCAAAAGAAATGAGGATTAGCTTAAACCTTTGCAACCTTGCTAAAAAAACCCAAATATTTGTAAACAAAAAGGCCTTGAACTATAGCTCTCTCAGGGTAACTGAGCATTCACTGATGGTTCCTCAGGTAACTCCTCAATACAAAAGGTGAAGGTATTCTCTTTTTTCATCCCAGTGTAAGTAAACTCCAATACAAAAAGAATACAAGTCTGACAGCCTCAAATATCAGCGAGCTCTTGACGATTAAAGAAGCTGTTACTCTTTACCTAAATGACTCTTTCTTTCAGGCCTAACAGACGGGATAATAATTTTCTCTGACTGTAACGCCCCAGAAATTTGACATCGGTCATTGCAAGACTAAGAACAAATCATTTCGTAGTGATGAACATTCTCCCAAACAAGACCAGGACATACGTTCCCTGCAGAAACTGGCCAGATATCAGTCTAACGCCAACAGACATTTTCGCTAATGCCCGGCACTAACACCGTATGTTTTGAAATTGGGAATGGTACCAATTAAAGACCATCTAAGGCTGTTCTCTTCAGTCAAAAGGTGCCGGAGCTGGCAGCTACTATCATCCGAACCTTTGATATGATCCAAAACTCCATGGACATGAAAACAACAACAATCAACAGTTTTTCTATTATACTATGGGGATTTTGAGGCTAACAGCTAGTATCAAGTACAGTATATAAAAAGAATGTTATAAATTCAAAAGCCTATGACTCAATACTTGTTAATCCAAGTGTTTACTTAATGTTAAACATTATACTACAAATACTAAGGCATTTCATATTAAATCTGTATGTTCATCCAAGATATGTATGTCCAACCTTATTGTACATAAGGCAGGCTCATGTAACTCAAGTAATAATATTCATGGAGGAATCTATAAACATCTTTTATTCATATGTTTAAAAATGCTAAAGGTTTCTAGGCTTGAAAACAAATGTTGCATTAATGTTTATACAAAAATTGTTACTTCATAGATAGAAAATAAACTTCAATGTTTAATATACCATGTCAAACATTTTCAAACAAAAATACAATAAAACAAATGTAATTTGATGTTACAAAAATGATTCAGCCTAAATTTAATTGCAAGTGTTTACATTAAAAAAAAATTAATAAAAGAAAAATTTATGTTATGTATCAAATTATGTGAAAAATGTTAGTTTTGTGAAAAGAATTTTTAACTTTTGTAGTTTATGGATTTTTTTAAAAAATTATTGAATTCATTAAAATTTAGATTCCAATATGAAATACCAATAATGTACATTAAAGATGCCTGATTTAAGGCATACAGAACACTTTCCTTTTTCTTTTTAGCATATGTTTTAGAATAGTTACAAACATATTCTTGTCAAAAAAAAAAAAAAAACAATTTTTATTACTTGGAAATCAAACTGAGCACAAAAAATTTGAGTTCAAATGAACCCACTCAAAAATTTTTCAGAATGATATCTCAGGACCAGTCATTAACAATTAATGCAAATAGTTTGTCAAGTACATTAACATCTATATTAATTTTGCTTCTTTTGCTCCTTAATAGATTGTTTTTCCAGAAAATGGCAAAATAAAATTGATGATTTGCACCTTATGTATTATTGAATACATTCAGTGCTACTACTGTATACATTGCCACTATGACTGTTTAACCCACTCAAAATCTTGGTTGTTGGCGAGAGTATGAGAGAGAAAGTTCTATTTCTATAATAGCTTAAACCTGAGTAGCATTTTAACGTTTGTTGGTTTCACCGTGTTTGAATACCTATATCAAATCATACACTACCCGGCAAGCTGGCCTGAGCAACCGGGCGGGTCCACAGGTGGCGGATAGTGGGACGGCCTACAGAAATGTAGGTTACCTGTGAATAAGGATTCCGGAAGGTTTCTGAATATGCAGGCCTGGACCAAGGCTATGGTTCAAAGGTGAGGAATTATCCCTCCTCGTCAGTCAACCGGTTGGGCTTGGTAGAAATAACCGAGTGCTCTGACCGGGGAGACTGGGGTAGTTGGGAATTAAGTCCTCACAATGCTACTCTCACCTCCCGGGTGAACCAAGGGCAATGCGACGGTGAAGTAGGGGCGGGAAACTGCCCAAACGACACAGTTGTAAAAAAGAGAGTAAAGCAGGCTGTTCATCTGAGCAGTTAATAATGTCCTGAACTTGGGGTGTGCTTCAAGGTCAGTGACTGAATACCCAATCCAAGGTGGAAGGCATCGTGCCGAAGGATGAATGGCTGCAGGGTATAAAATGCAGTCCCAAACGATCCCCTTGAGGAACCAGACAAAACCTCATTGTATGTTGTCTTGCCAGGGCAGTGGGGGCTCTGCTCTGGTCGACCGTTATTTCCCCCATACTCGTGGGCCTTTAATGGACCAAGTAAGTATAAGAATTAATTTCGAGACTGCACAGACAGTGGGAGCCAATGAGACGGCAAACCGTGAGTCTGTAGCAGATGTGTCAACGGCAACCATCACTGGGGGTGCGGGGGCGGCTGTCAAGCTGCCGACTGCAGAAACCGGTGAAGTGGCTGTAGAGTTGAGCTCAATGTCTAGTCCTGGGGCTGCTCTGCGGACCCAGGCGACTGCAAATTAAGCAGAACAATGATCAAGATCCTCCAAGTGAACCTACAGCATAGCAGGGCGGCGAGTGCTGTCGTGTGTAGGATGCTGGACAGGGGAGAGGTGGACTTGGTGCTCATCCAGGAACCATGGATTTCTGGAGGAAAAATATGCGGGCTGGCGACATCTGGAGGTAAGTTGTTGTATGATAAGGACTCCGGTGTTCCCAGGACGTGTATCCTGGTTAGGAGGGGGTTGTGTGCTTTTGTACTAACGAACTTCTGTTGCAGGGATTTGTTAGCAGTGACGGTGGAGCTGCGGGCGGAGGGGGGGATGAAGAGGCTGAACCTGGCCACGGCATATCTCCCCTTTGACTGCGCGGGGGCTCTGCCAACACAAGAGCTGAGGAGCCTGGTCGAGCACTGCGAGGCTGTGGATGAGGAGCTGCTGGTGGGTATGGATGCTAACTCCCATCACACTTCGTGGGGTAGTACAGGTACAAACACTAGAGGTGAGGAACTTTTAGCTTATCTTAGCTCTAAGAATCTACTAGTCCTAAATCAGGGGGAAGAGCCGACGTTTGTCACTAGGGCCAGACAGGAGGTCCTGGACATTACGGTGGCATCGAACCAGATGGCTAGGTATGTACTAAATTGGCATGTGTCGGATGAACCATCTTCTTCTGATCACAGACATATTAGGTATGATATCTCTCTAAATCCAGCCATGCTTCGTCCAACCAGGGATCCAAGAAGAACAGACTGGGACTCCTACAGGAGGGACCTGGGTGTTCGGATTGAGGAGGCTGGATTGGAGTATGGTGGGAGGAGAGAGCTAGAAGACTCTGCCACATTGGTTGGCGAGGCTATAATAGAATCCTTTACCGATAACTGCCCTCTCAGTGAGGGGAGGAAAGTAGGGGATCCGTCATGGTGGAACAAGAAGCTAGCCAAACTTCGGAAGACCACCAGGAGACTCTTTAATAGAGCAAAAAAGAACGGGGAGTGGGACCTGTATAGGAAAACACTAACCGAATACAACAGGGCAATTAGAGAAGCGCGCAGGAAGTCCTGGAAGGAGTTTTGTCATGAGATTGACAAAACTCGGGAAGGGGCACGACTGTATAAAGTGCTCTCTAAGGACCCAGTGAACCCGGTGGGGATGCTAAGAACTCCACTGGGAAATATAACAAAAACGGCAGGGGAAACTGTGGAAGAATTAATCAGGACACATTTCCCTTCCAGTACCCTGAGGAAACTTGGGGGAGCAGACACTGAACCGGTTACCAAACTCTCCACAAGACGTGGTAAGAGGGAGGACTGGGAAGTGGCAAGGAGGATAGTAACTCCACAAAGGGTAAGATGGGCTATTGGCACTTTTAAACCCTACAAATCTCCAGGTCCAGATGGGATCTATCCTGTGCTGCTGCAGCAGGGAATGGATATGCTGGTGCTGGTACTTACTAAATTATACAGGCTAAGCGTTGCTCTAGGGCATGTGCCGGCAGCCTGGAAATCTAGTAAGGTGGTCTTTATACCTAAGCCCACCGGTAACCAATCGGAAGGGAAAGGATACAGACCTATCACACTCATGTCCTTTGTTCTCAAGGGACTTGAAAAACTGGTTGATAGGCATATTAGGGGGGGGTGCTTTGGCTATCAAACCACTGCATTGGAACCAGTATGCTTACCAACCGGGGAAATCTTGCGAAGGAGCTCTCCATCAAGTGGTTGGTAGGATTGAGCAAATGATCGCTAAGAAAGGTTGTGCCATAGGTGCCTTCCTCGACATTGAAGGGGCTTTCAATAACCCCTCAGTGGAGACGATGGTAAGTGGTGCAAGACGTCATGGAGTGGATGCGACCACGTGTGGTTGGATAAGTTCCATGTTAACAAACAGAAGCATTTCTGTAGAGGTGGCAGGGGAGGTCAGAAGGGCGGAGACAAGTCTGGGCTGTGCACAGGGGGGGGGTTCTCTCTCCTCTGTTGTGGTGCCTAGTGGTTGACAACCTTATTGAACTCCTGAATGAACAGGGGTACTTCTGTCTAGGATATGCGGACGACATAGTTGTCCTGATCCTGGGCAGATTCCCTGATACAGTCCTTGAGGTAATCAGAAATCCTCTACGACTGATTGAAGAGTGGTGTAAAAAGGAGAACCTTAGGGTAAATCCAAAAAAGACTGCTCTCATTAACTTCACCAGACAGCGAAAAGATCTGACGACCAGGATGCCCCGCTTGTTTGGTGAATACCTTGAGTTTGTGGGGGAGGTGAAGTACCTGGGAGTTACTCTGGACAGGAAACTCACCTGGAATCCACATCTTGAGAGGACAGTTAACAGGGCCAAAAGGGCACTGATGACTGTGAGAAGAATGGTGGGTAAGAAATGGGGACTGAAGCCATCAATGATGCACTGGATGTATCTGAGGGTGATAAGACCTATGATTACCTATGGAGCTCTGGTGTGGTGGACAAAGGCCAACCAGGCACAGACAAGAGCTAAACTGAGCTCTATCCAGAGATTGGCCTGTCTGTGCACACTGGGAGCGATGTCAACTACACCAGGTGCAGCAATGGAAGTAATGCTTAACCTCCCTCCCCTTGAGCTTGTCCTTAGGGGAGAGGCGAGGCTAGCGGCATGGAGATTGCGCAACTCGAGCAACTGGGCTAACCTCCCAGATGTCTCGGGACATATGAGTATCGAGTGCGTGGTCAAAGAACCCGTCTTGGAAATGGGCAGCGACCACATTACTCGAATGTTTGCACCTGACCAGGTCCACCAAACTGTGATGGAATGGTCAGGGACATTAACATCGGGAGCTCAGATCTGGTACACAGATGGCTCCAAGATGGACTTCGGCACTGGAGCGGGGGTGTATTGTAAAAACCCAAGGGTAGAACTAGTTTTTTCCTTGGGGAGGCATACCTCTGTCTTTCAGGCCGAAGTATATGCTATAAATGCCTGTCTGGGAGAGATAGCGAGAAGGGAAACACATGGGGCCCGGATTGCTATTTTCTCCGACAGTCAGGCAGCAATTAAGGCACTAAACGGACACGTGGTCACCTCGGCCATAGTCAGGGAGTGCCTAATTAACCTACAAGCTCTGGCAAGGCACAATCAAGTCAAGATTGGTTGGGTGCCAGGGCATAGGGGAATACTTGGAAATGAAGCCGCAGATGCGCTGGCCAGGGAGGGGTCCTCGACTCCCCTGATTGGACCGGAACCTGCGGTGGGTATTTCCAAATCCATGGTCAGGATGACAGTGCGAAGGTGGATGGCTGAAAGACACTGTGAGCACTGGATCAGGGCCGAAGGGATGAGGCACAGTAAGCTAACCCTTAGGAGACCTTCCTTGGGGCTGCAGAAGAGTCTCATCTATCTGTCTAGGCAGGAATTAAGGATAGCCACAGGACTACTCACGGGACACTGTGGACTAAGGAAACATTTGCATAAAATGGGTATCTACAAGGATGAACCAGTGTGCAGATTGTGCGGGCAGGAACAGGAGACTGCCACACACATTATTTACAGATGTGGAGTACTTGCTGAGAGGCGCTTCAACCTCTTTGGTGATGGAACGGCTTTGGTGGATGCTGAAGGTAAAACTCTAGTCAGGAAACTCCTAAACCTGGTAAGAGGGAAGGGGTTATTTGACTAGATCAGGGAGGTAAGTACAATATACCTTAAGGTAGCAGTGCTTCGGGCAATTCAAACCCGCTCCCAAGTTAAAAAAAAAAAAAAAAAAAAAAAAAAAAATCATACACTATGAGAAATGCAGAACATTTAAACGTACAAGGTGAATACCTTATTCTCAACTACACTTTTGTTTTAGGTTTGTATTTGTAAAACTTTAAACTTTCCAACAGCTAGTAACGCACAGAAAGTCAGATCTGGTGGAAAATATCACCATCATGAGTAATACCACAGATAATTAAAACATCTTATATTTTTATTCTATATGGTACTGATAATATCATAAACAAATTAAGTATAATGTTTCATCCACTAGCCAACATGGCCGTTGTAAGATTTACTAATAAAAAATTATTAAATTACATAACTTAGAATGAAAATATTGGAAAACCCCCAATACCACAAAAATAACTAATAATAAAAGTTACCTAAGATATAACCCTTATGTAGATTATGATGACCATGTCACCCTCATCATCAGAAGGTCTTATTACAAAATTACAATCTAGAATAAAATAAATTATAAACTAGATTGACCTATTGTATACATAACTTAGATTTTTTTAGAAAAAACTTAGTAGAATATTTTGAATAAATTCCAACATCAGGAAATTATGAAAAAAACTTTAAAAAAAAACTTTAAACAAAAATTTATTAAAAAGTAAATTAAAAGTATTTTTTTGCACACAGCTAACAGAAATAGTATTTAAAATAGAAATTTCAAGAAATCCGACAACATTGCAACCTTATCACTAAAATGAAGTGTTTTCTCAAACAAATCAGATAACAGCAATGTTGAAAGAAATATTCACATCTTAAAATGCATCCACAAGAACAAAGTTTAGAATAGTGAAATAAAGTTAAAGTGAAATAATAAGTACAAGAATGGTAAATCAGCCATAAATACATACAGTCATATATTCTGTTAGTCAAAAATTAAAAAAAAAAAAATACTTGATGGTTTATTAAGTATTGTATAATACTTGTCAAAGATTAATTCAACTTCAACTTTTTTATTTTTACATTTGATTTGAAACTACATTCTAAAAAAGTAAACAGTTTTTTAAATGTAGTGATCCAGAAATTGGGATTCTGACCTTGGGGTTACTGTTGTCTGACTTTGTGGGTGACCAGACTACAAAATATAATCAAGATACCTGTTAATTGAAAAGAATACTTCAATTGTTGAACATCATTTTGTAAAATTCTTGAATTTTGTAGTCCATTACGTTCGGTAAATCTTAATTAATCACTTGTATACGCCTGATGGTTGTAGTTTATCTTTATTGTTGGTGTCGTATTGTTTTTTGTATTGCAAATTGTTATTAGTTTTGTATGCTATTTTGTGTCCTGTTTTTCTGAAATTTGTGGGCAATTTTATTTGATGTTTTATTTATGTATGGTATTGTGATGTATTTGTTTTCTCTCTCTGTAGTGTTAATTTTAGTGTTTTTATATATATTGTGTCATAGTCTGTCTATTATTGTGATGTTATAATCATTTGAGTATGTTAAATGTTTAATGGTGTCTACTTCTTTGTTTATGTTTTCTGTGGTCACTGCTTAACCCAACATCTCAAAGCAGAAGACACTGATGAAGATCGCCACATAGTGATCGAAAACATTCTGTCTCACTAAGTTTTTACAAATTTACACAACTTAAATTTCAGACAGTCATAAACTAATCACTTATTACACTTTGAAATTACTTGCGACCAGACATTCTTTTAACTATAAGTTGTTAAATTGTTAACTTACACTTGGAGGAAACGTTTTTGTCTTACGGCTTCCTCAGCCTCATATTTTTGTCGCTAAGATTGCTGCAGTTGTGCTTTTTGGTACCAATTTTTTGAAAGTTAGAAGTGATTTTAAAAAATTGGTACCAATAAGCACAACTGCAACAATCATAACGTCAAAAAATTGAGGCTGAAGAAGTCTTAAGACAAAAACGTTTCCTCCAAGTGTAAATTACCAATTTAACAACTTATAATTAACAGAATGTCTGGTCACAAGTAATTTCAAAGTGTAATGAGTGATTAACAACCAGCTCTTCATAAACAACAAGATTTCGAAACATATACTAATGTTGAAGTGGTTAATCATTTTGTAGTTCGAAATGGCCTCATATTGTGGTTTCTAAATGTACTGTTTTTCCAGTGTTTAAAATCTTATTATGGTTTGGTACGATTACAGTTTTAAAGTTCAGTTATACACAGTGGGTACAAAAATGTCAAACATTTCATTCACAATTGGATTTGATTAAGGTATAGTAGTTTTCTCTAAGTAGTAGTATAAAAACCTATATAAATTTCATTCAATCCTGAATTCTGTAATGGTTTTCATTACCATGAACATGTAGATCAGATGCCATGAGTGATAATTAACACTGTTTAAATCCTCAGTCGCTGTTACTTTACAATAAGGTTATGTAATGTAGCTCTACTCTGTGGTATGAAGCAGTGTTCAAAAACTCATTCATTTTATAGTTTAGCCTTATGTAGTTACAAAAAACACCGTTCAAAATTTCATTTACTCTTAGATTCTATTAAAGATTTGTAGTTCACTTAAATGCAATGGATATAAAAGTGTTTGAAATCTCACTCAATATCGGAATCAATTAAGGTTTTATAGTTTAACCTTATGTAGTTACAAAAAACAACCTTTCAAATTTCATTCACTGTTGGATTCTGTTAAGTTTTGTAGTTCAGTTATATGCAATGGTTATGAAAGTGTTTAAAATCTCACAAAACTTTATTCTATCAAGTTGGTTAAGATACAGTAGTATCAAACACTTTTTAAAATCTTCCTCATTGTTGAATTTAATTGAGGTTTTGTAGTTTAACTGTATGTAGTGTTACAAAACATTGTTAATAATTTTATTCACTGTTGGATTTTACACTAAGGATTTGTACAGTGCTAAGTAATGAAAAGTTCTGCCACATGTTCAAAATATCAATTACTGAATGATTCTAATTCATTTTGTTAAGTTTTCTAGTTCAATGTTATACAGTGTGTGAAATGTTGTTTGAACTTTTAATGAATTGTTTTTTTTTTACCAGGGCAAAGTACTTTATAGTAGACTGTAAGAAATGAACATTTTTGGGATGATAATGTTGGAGGAATAAATACTTAAATATAATATGCTGTTTGTGGAAAACACACCAAGGTTAAATAATACAAATATTTTTTCTCTTGGATTTTGTAGACCATTACGATTGGTGAAACTTAATTAATAGCTTTACATTAGTTTTCACTATCAAAACCTTAATTTGTTGTAAATTTGTTAAAACTTACTGAGACATAACATTTTCAATCGCTCATGGAGATCTTCATCAGTGTCTCAAACATTTTTTTAATGCCTATAATTGTATATAGTTGCTTTAATAATAAGATAAGTCCCATTGTCAACTCAGACCATAACTCAAATAATATAAACAAATTTGTCTTTTAACTCTAATGTAGGTGAACTCTTAAGAAGATTGTAAGTAGTATGAAGAACGTATAGGATAGCATAATGAAGAGCGTATAGCATAATTATTGCTATGTACAGTGATGCTTGATAAATAATAAAAGCAAGTATACTTTTTTTCTTTGAGCAATTTATATAATGTTAACTCTGTTATTAAAAAGCAATCATCTTAGACCTCATCTGGAAAATCTCTAGTTTACCCATGGATCTATATTCATATCCACAATTTTATTGTTTACCAACTCATGCTGTATAGAATTCATTACATGATGCATTTAAAAGTACCAATAACTTTACTTATAAAACTCGCAAAATAAATGAAGAATATTGTTAAGAAACCGAAATAGTTATTTTGTTATTCTTCTTGAGGTTTTTTGCACTTCTCAATATTAATAATTAAATTACAGCAAAGTCTCGATAATTCGAGGTAGATGGGATGGAGACTCCTTCGGATTACACAAAAATACGTTCCTCTACAATTGAAATATTAAAGGTTCTAATGAACCCTAATACTATAATTAAGCATGCACACAATTCGTTTATAGAACTTTACTGGGTATTTATTTACCGTGCCCACGTGTACAATTTTAGCGAACAAAATTATACCGGGTAATGCAGAGAGTCATCAGGGATACGAAATAAATTATTACAACTATTATAACAATTTTTGGAAAATTATAATTCCCCCATAAGTGGTGCTAGTAAAAATTCACATTACCCATTCTCATTACAATGAATATAAAATGACTCAAAAATATGTCCTGAAGCTATATTAACAATTATTGTTTGTTATTGCCACGGAAGGTTAATTTTATATGCCTATGAAGTATCCAGTCAGGATAGATTTGGTTATAATTTTATACGTTTAACCAAATTTACCTGTACAGATGTAAGGCTAGAATAGAGATTATGTGACGTCACCTGGCAAAAATATTACTCCACGGAAGTAGACGTCTAATTAGGTAATGTAATGTATAAAATTACAACCAAATCTATCCTGACTGGACACTTAACAGGTATATTTTAATATAGGTATATAGTAATTTATAAAATTACAACTAAATCTATCCTAACTGGAGACTTTATAGCTATATTTAAATATACATATACGTAGTACGGCATGCTGTTGATACACAAATGTAGTACGTAGTACTTCTAACTACTCTGCACTGAATTTTTACCCAACATTAATTTGATAAAATGGTATTTATTTCCCTGAGCGAGAGTTTTCTTTTTTTTTCGTATCCCTGATGACTTTCTGCATCGGCCAGTATAATTTATTTCGCTAAAATTGTACCGTGGGCACGGTAAATAAATACCTTTTACTGATTACAGTACTTATATATATTTAATGTCGCTTTGTAATATATTGTTCATCACGGTTGCTACATTTTTTTGGACAAAGTTGTGAAGTGTTTTCTGCATCTGCTAATGAGATTGCTTTCATGCTGTGGTGATGGGGAAACAAATACATCACATTACCATACATAAACAAAACAACAAACAAAATAGCCCGTAAATTTCAAAAAATAGGATACAAAATAGCATACAAAACAAATAACAAGTTACAATACAAAATACAACACAACACCAACAACAAACATAAACTACAAGCACCAGGCATATACAAACTGAACTGCGACGAATGTAACAAATTCTACATTGGACAAACAGGTTGCAGCTTTAAACAAAGAGTCGAGGAACACAAACACAACACCAACTCAACATTTTACAATCACATAAAAGAAACAGGACACAAATACACAGACATTTACCATAACCTAGAAATCCTACACATCAACAAAAAAAAGACCACATCTCAACACACTAGAACAATATGAAATTTACAGACACACAAAATACAAACATATTAAAGGAACAAACACAATACAAATCACACATACTCTTTGATACAATCGAAAACCTACATTTAAAACCGTCACAGCTTGACCCAACATCTTCAAGCAGAAAACGCTGATGATGATCGGCTCAAAGCAATTGAAAACGTTCTGTCTCAGTCAGTTTTAACAAGTTTACTAAATTGAAAGTTCGGATAGTCATAAACTATTGTTTAAGTGATTAATAAGATCCACTGAACGTAATGAACGACAAAATTCAAGAATAAAATAGTTTATTTATTACACGTATTTAAAAAATATATAGAGCTACATAAGAAAATGGAATCACTCAATACTTAAATAACTGACTATATATTAACTAAATAATATGTTCTTGTAAACAGTGTTTACAGATATATATTTTTCTGCCTTTCCTAGCTTTACAATATTTTCCCCTGTTGTTGGGTTTTGGAATGACTCCATTTCCAAAACTTAAATAGTATTCTTTATGTGTAAGAGAGTACGATTAAAATTTTGAATATGGAGTTATTCCGAAATGCATCAAAAGATGAAAATATTGTAAAATTAGGAAAGGTAGAAAAATGTACTTAAATATATACAAATATTCCTAACAGAAATAAAGATGAGTATATTAAAAATTTCAGTGTTTATAAAATTAGAAAATTTTAAATATTATTGTTAATAAGGGATTTGACTTTTGAAATTTTAATATCTATGTACTATGAATGTAATAGTAACTTTGCAGTAAGAGAATTGGCTTGATGATTTCTTGAGCATACAGCATGTTTATTGTTTATAATTATTTAAAAACATGACTTAGAATGTGGGTCAACACTTTGCTGACCCCATTTGCTGAAATAAAAAATGGAGTAGTAAATATATTTCCAAGTACATTATACCTTAAATATTGCCTCTCATGGCCTCTCAAATATATACAGCTCATGAATCTATCATTGACACATTGAATGGTAAACTCTAGTACTGATCAAAATAAAATCAGTTAATGCTTCTACCAATGATAAAGTACATGATTAAACATCTATTGATGTGAAAGAGTTA
This sequence comes from Prosapia bicincta, assembly GCA_036971475.1. Lineage (NCBI taxonomy): Eukaryota > Metazoa > Arthropoda > Insecta > Hemiptera > Cercopidae > Prosapia > Prosapia bicincta. The sequence goes on from JBAIZL010000005.1 coordinate 120,682,142, forward strand.
GTCTAAACTTTTTTTGTGTAATTAGCTACATGAAAAAAAATAGTCTACAAGTCTTCTTGCATTAAAGGGTTGAAAATAGTATTGTTTTTCATGAATTTTATTGCCCATGCCGATCAAAGAAATGTCTATGTAAATATTGAACAACTCAACTACTTAATGGTTTAAGTTAAAACCATAAGGTTTTGATAAAATGATTTAAAATACAACAACGGAGTTCAATATTAGAAACTTGTTTAGTATTTTTTGATCTTGCCTACAAATTTATCAATTTACATTTTCATCAACAATAAAAAATTTGTAATAATTTAGTAATATCTAGCAACTTATTTTCAAGTTAAAATTATGTTAATATTTTATACTTTCCCCTGTATAGAAGCTTGTGTACTTTAGTTACGAATTCTGAATAGAAATCCTTAGCTACAAAAAATAGTGCAACAAAAAAAACATACAAAGCATGTGACTAAGTGGAGTTATATAAAAATTAGATAATGTCACTGCTATTTTTACATGTTATTTTGTTTAAAATTTCAAAAAAATACACACAAAGAAGACATTCTGATTATTTTGTTCCCCAAACCTTCAGGTTGTTAGTTGTATGAGATTAGGATTGAGTTGCAATTTAACTGGCCTGAAAATAAGAATGCTTCTAAATATTTGCCATAAAACAATCACAAGGAAACCATTTAAATACAGATGAAAGGAAATTAATATCAGGGAGAACCTTGCTGAAACAACATGAGCTGGATCTAGCTGCCATGATCAGGAATAAATATATTTCTAGGTTTCATAAACAATAGATGTAGTTAGTGTTTCTGTATAAAATATGAAGTTTACATTCACAGAGGAAAATTTTGGAAAAAGGTATCAGTAAAATATACTAAATTGAAACATAAAACAACCCTTTATGGAACAAACCTTTCAAGCAAATAAGTAGCAAGCACTCAAGTATTTTGCAAAGCAAAATATAATCTCAAACCATTCACTATATCTTAAAGTTGATGAAAAAGAAAAATAACAAATGGCAGTGATGACTATAGCATGTCTATCATGCGAGTAAGAGATGAAATTAAGTAGTACATAATAAAAAACTCATAGTACTAACAAATAAATTAGTAAGTGAATTATAAGTGTTTTTAGGACAAAAGAAAGACCTCTTTAGTTGTGCATAAAAACAATCAAATATACAACACACACACACACTCACACACCAACACAGGCACGCACACAAAAACTGTAACAACCAAATGGACTGATGCAAGAAAAACTGTAATAGTATAGAATATGGGACCAGGCCAAAGTGCCTAATAAACAGATTTACTTAGTTATAAATTAGATAAACTGTGAGTGTTGAAATGTATTAGAAACAAACATAACCCTAAATTGGCCAAAGCCTAATCGACCGGTGTAAATTGAACGGTAAATGTTTACTTAATACACTTTTCCTATTACTTGTGACCAGACTTTTTGTTAACTAAAAGTTTTAATTATTAACTTACACTTGGAGTTACCAATTTAACAACTTTTAGTTAACAAAAAGTCTGGTCGCAAGTAATAGAAAAAGTGTAATAAGTAATTAACAACCAGCTCGTCATGAACAGCAACAAGATTTCGGTAAAAGTTTAGATAATGGAACCCCTCCAAAGGACCTAATATTATTTAAATTTGAACTAAATGAAATACAGAATAACAGTAATAGACTAAAAAAGGGTAGATAGATTAACTTAGACATGGATAGAACAAATTGTAATTCGAAAGATGTATTAAACAAAACTATAACCTAAAAGTAGTCAACCTAAATGACAGGTGCTAATCTGATGGTAATACAGGTAGTTTATTTTATGGAATCAGGCCAAAACCCCTAATATTAGGCCTACATGATGTTAACTAAACAAAATAAAGAATAGTAAATATAAGAAAAATAAATGTAAGTAGAGTAACTTAGGCCTAGATAGGGCAAATTGTAATTCTTAAAATGTACTAAAAATTATCATTTTCTAAAATTGTATGGCCTAAAATTAGGCTTTAAAGTGTAAGTGATTACTAGTAGCTCACGCGAAGATCGAATCAACAATCAACAAATGTTATAAAGTTATATTGGCCTTGGTAAAGACGAGAGAGAAAGATTGTTTATAGGATCTTGCCACAATGAGTAAACAGCGCTGCAGTCGTAAATTTATTTGAGAAAAGAACAGTAAATGAAATAAATATGAAATAATATAGACAAATAAATTATTAAAACGAAAGTGAACAAATTAAATCTAGACATCGTATTAAATAAAAGACTTTCATAAAAATCGAGAAGAAATAAGTTATGTAAATACAAGCAGAATGGAGTGGAAATTATAAATTTACAAACATAGGTTTCCAAGACAACAAAGTTCCCATTGGTGGAAAAATCCTCAACGAAGGTGTGATGTGGAAATTTAGGCTTTTGGAGAAGATAGCGTGTCTTGGCAGTGATGCCAAGAAGTCGATACCAAGCTACCACAACGAGCAGACGTATTTTAAAAATGAGCAACGTTAAAGTGCAAATATGTTGCAAAACAACAGTAAATAGTGCTTCGATGTGACACGAGAGTGTAACGATATTTGGGCAAGTGCCCAAATATCCTAACAACATCATCTCGATCAAGAAAATTCCAAACGCCGAACTTAGAGATTCTCACAGACGCCATGCTTTCAGAAGGCATAGGAACTTCGTGAAAGAAATGGACAATGCCCTAGAACCAACCAATTTTGAAAGATACTTGACCTCTTAGCAGTACAAGGTTATACAAACAATCTATTTTTCTTTTTAATAAATGTTTATTTCAAAATATATTATTTTCAAGTCAAAATTAAGTAAAAAATTAAAAAGTCGAAGGGAGATGAACCTTTCTTAGGTGACCTAAATTAAATTCTAAATTCAACCGCGTGTCTGAAATGGAAAGTAGGATTTTAATTTTGTATAACAGATTCGTTGTCTTTATTCTTAAATAACTGATAGAAATCCTTTATCGCCAATATTAGATAATTGTTAAAATGATTGGTTTAAAATAAGTATGTGTTAAAATGCATAGCCTTTTGATAGTAGATACGTTAACCTTAAAATGATTAAATATGAACAAGACTCTGATATATTTGAAATTTCAACTTTGATAAACAAAATTATATGTAAAATTAATTAGGTTAATGGCAATTGGATAGATATTAGAATATGTTAGCAGTCTTTATGCGTTTTGATAATGTCATGAAAGAATAGGGTATATATTGTTAATATTAATTTAGACTTAATAAGGAGACCTATTCGACACTATTAACCTGAAACAAAACAGGTACTTTAAGTGTATTTACAGTTTATATACAAAATAAGATGCAAAATCATGTAAATGGACACACACACCAGTTAGTAACATATACAGATGTTAAATAAAAAATTCATGTTTTCCAATTTGTTTTTGATTTAAGATGTATAATTTCACTGGGTATCCAGTTACAGTCTTTTAATTCAAAAGTGTCTCTCAAAGTTTCCACTACTCCGAAGAGAGCTTAAAAGGCTTATAGGATGCTAAATGGTTTTAGTACGAAATTCAGGGGTTGTTCTTCTGAGAGGTTTATGTATTAGGTTACAGGTTTCGAGCAGGGTTCGGAGTATTGGGATAAACCATTACTTTCTTGCGGATAAGGAGAGGTCATCGAGGTGAGGTGATTGGAGTAAAGTAGATGAGTTAGCCGAAGGTGTGGTAGAAAAAGACAACCAGGGAAATGGTTCATAAGAAAACACACACACACACACACACACACACACCAGGGGACCATAACCAATTAACGTTTATTAGCAATCCATGTAACTACAGTGATTTAGACAATATGTGTATTCAAGTTCAAAATATGTCAACAGATTTGATACAGTCTCTACAGCTAATAATTCAGAGATTTTAATAAAAGGAAATTGTATTGTTAAAAACAATGTAACAAAACTTTTCATGGCAGGAGAAATTTTTAATAGCAGATAAAGTTCATTGTAAAATGATCTTATGTTTACTCAAGAAACTGGTTTAGTAATTGATATTTCAAAAAAAAACTCATGTTATTTTAATTATAAAACCAAATATTTTGCATAACAATGAAAAATGATAAGAACTTTTAAAGTAGCTACTAGAAATATTAAAAGTTGTATTGTAAACAATTTAAATTCTAATTAAATTCGTATGAGTTACTATGTAAAATAGAGTCTGTTGAATTTTGTATTTTGGATAGTACAAAGTTTTTTAAAATTTGTATTTTTAAATTAAAATATAGTTAAGTATTGAAAGTATGAAATTTCTAATACTTTACAAATATATAAGGAGCTCAAATAAGTAAGTTACAATTTAAATCATGCAAGTTGAGAAATAATTTTGTGTGTATAGTGAAAGAAGAAATTAACTAGGAAAATAGGAGTGTAACTTGTATGCAATTACACAACACGACTATAAATAATTATATCGAAAGAGTGCACTTTTGTATATGATTTAACACTTACAAGAGATTGACTGGACTATAAACTCAAAATACAAAACATAACACAATTCCATGAAAGTAGGATAAACACTATGACCAAAATGTATACAAATAGTGTAGACCCAGGATCCATTTAATTCCACATCTTATTTGAAATTTTAATTGTCAAAGAGTTTATCAAGTTTTTTTAAATGCATTTTTGAATTGAAAACTTTTGAGAGTAAACGAACATTAATTGCTTAGATGTACTAGATATAGTATGATATAACAACAGAGGTTATAAAACAATTTGTACATGCTTAGATTTGTATTAGAGAATAAGATTGTAATGGCAATAAGAAATTGTATAACGATAATTCTCAGATGCAAGTATTCAGGTACTAGGGAGGCAATGAAGTAATTTCCAACGCCTAAGCTTGTCGCACACCGGATCCGTTCAGTTCAGTCCGCTCAGCTCAGCTCCGTTCCGGCAGTTTTCCCACACAATGCGTCCGTTCGGTCAGCTCAGTTCAGTCGTTAAGTTTGAGCGCCAACCTCCGCGACAGACACTGTCAATGTTTGCATGTAAACTCTTTGTGTCGGCTTTTCCGTTTGTGCTATTATGAGTTTCAGCAGTATTGAAGAAGAAACTGAATAGGATTGACACTAGCTGCAGAAGAGGATGATCAAGTATCAAGGGAAAAAGAAAGATTTGGGTGCACAGTATTAATGTCGCACGGGATAGTGAGGGAGAGTATCCTCCTTCATTTTAATATAGTAATCCTTGTGTGACAGATCGTACAACATTGGATATGCATGTACTGTTAAAATAAGTCGTTCATCAAAACTCATCTTAAAAATAAATAAATCAACAATCGCAGCACTGGGAACATGTGTCAAATCGCTCAATTTGAGTTGCACAACACTACTGACTATCTGTACTCTGTTGCTCCCGCAAAACTCGCTCGTTGACCAAAAAGTGGCTGAGACGGACGGAGCAAACTGAACTGAACTGACGGAACGGATGCTATGTGCTGTTCTACATTTGATTACATTGTTTCCGAATTTTGGCGGAAGCGACTGAGCTGAGCGGATCCAGTATGCGACAAGCCTTAGTGTGTGTGCGATATGGGAATGTTGCCAGTAGGTAAAATGGAAAGTGCAAACAAAATCAGGAAGTTCCCACGCAAAGGTTAGAAGCATATCCTATCATGTAGATAATTTTTTGTGGGAAAAAGAGACATATGGTACTATTGGTAAACAAGCACTGAAAAAAAAACATTGGTGTTTGACCTCTCTAGAATTATAGCTTGTTCCATGGAGGAATGCACAACGTATTTGGCAATCACTATATAAAGATACTATATAGATATAGGTTAGTATGTTTGTAACCTTCTGATGATACTAACTGTGTTGGCGAAATGTACATCAAGTGTGTTTAAATATTTGTAGCAAGGGTTATTGTTATTTATTTATAATATATAGATATAGAATTAAATTGTTGTTCAAGAATGTTTTGTTTATAAAAATGTTTCAATAACTTAATTTTAAAAATTATTTGACAACGGGGAAATATTTTATTGGTGGCTTTGATACGTTTATTTTATTATTAAAAACAATTTAAATATGTTATAAAGTGGACCCGTGTAAATTATTATATGTCCTAACGAAGCCACATGAGTTTAAGAAATTGCCAAGGTTTGTTTTAAACGTAATTTTTGATATTTTTCAATTAAATCAAATCAGTAAATATAGGGTACCAGCGTGCATTAATCTAGCTTTGTCATAAACATTTGTAAAGTACGTGAACTTTTTATATTTTTTAATTCATAATGCTAACCATAGAATAACAATTTTTAAAGTGTAATAACAAGTGTGTTACCAAATTAAAGCGTAATTTTAATTGTCAAAATTAAATCTCTTTTGTAAATACAAATTAGAATTTTAATGTAAAGTGTCTTTCTTTAGAACGATTTGGCCTAATTGTAAGACACAATTGTTAAAGAAAACAATTGACCCGGTGAGTCTTAAGGTATAAAGAGTAAAGGTAGTGAATAGAGGTAATTGAAGTTTGTTTTAATAAATTAAAGCACACTGCTCCATTTGCAAACTACCGCGGGGGGGGGGTGTTATTACAAGTTGATCAACTTCGCTAGTTGGTTTTTACTAGTAATTTTTGAGGTTAGGTTTTAAGGTGCACTGTATAATTGATGTTTTTGTTAAGCCCATGTTTTTTAACTATATTTACTGATTTTAATTTGTGCATTCTTTCATCTTTATGGTTTGTTATTTCTTGTACTTATGGTAAGTAAGATCATATATTTTTAAAATTAAGTTTAAACATAGATTTGTTGTCTAAGAAGGAATTAATTTTTGAATTGAAACATAATTCAGTACAGGTTAGAGTAGATAGTAGGCATACAGTTCAAGAAATTAGAAAAACATTTAAAAAAATAGCCAGAGACAATCAATGCAAAGCAGACCCTATAAATCTAATTGATAAGATGTATGTAACAAAGGAATTTGAAACTATAGATTCTAAATTTAAGGATTTATTTAAAATGTGTAATAACCTAAATCAGATGCAAGAGCTGTAAATATTTCAAGAGCAGAAACTAAATTAATACATTTAAGGTTAAGATGCAGATGTTTACTGAAATTTGAATTGGAAACAAAGGTTTCAGGTGAAAGATTTTTAAAATAAATTAAATAATTTAGAAACTGTAATCTCAAAAATTAACGTAGATCAAAATTTAAGAAAAGAAACAGATAGACAATTGTCAAATAGTTTAAAAGAAGAGAAATTAGAAAATGATGTTTTTGAACAAATAAATCCTAATGGAAGTGAATTAGCAAGTTTAATTGTAACTAAATTAAATATTGGAGAAAATTAAAATGTAGAAACGAATTCACAAGTATTAATACCTAAACCTAAATACGAAAATGTATTAATTTTTAATTCAGACTTTTATAACAAATTTAATAACCCTTAAAAAAGATATTTAAACATGTTTTCAATGGCTGATGGTTTAAAATTAGAAAGTTTATTAAAATACATAAATGTAATTTTGAAAATTAAAACAGAAAGTAAGTAATCAAATAGTAAAATATTAAAACTGTGTTTAGGCCATGTTCAAAGACCTCTATTAGATAAAGTGTTACATGCATTAGATCATAAAATTCATTTAGATGCATTTCATGAAGATGTATTGAAAAGTTTTGTACCAATATATTTAAAAGAAAACTTGAAAAGTGATCTTGTTAATAGACCACAAGGTGACAGTGAGTTGTCATTCTGTGTTAGAAGAGTAAAAGAAAATTGTAAACTCTTGAGATGTAACTACTCGGATTTAGAAATAATCGAAAATATAAAGCTAGGGATTAAACCAGAGGACCATAACAAATTACCGTTTATTTACCAAAACATGTAAATACAGTCATTTAGACAATAGATGTAATACAGTCTCTGCAGCTAATAATTCAGAAATTTTAATAAAAGGAAATTGTATTGTTAAAACCAAAGTAGCAAAACGTTTCATGGCAGGTGAAATTTTTAATAGGAGATATGTAAAATGATCTTGAATATTCCATTTACTCAAGAAACTGGTTTAGTAATTGATATTTCAGAAAAACTCATGTGATTTTAATTAGAAACCAATTATTTTCCATAACAATGAAAAATGATAAGAACTTTTAAAGTAACTACTAGAAATCTTAAAAGTTGTATTGTAAACAATTTAAATTCTAATTAAATTCGTATGGATTACTATGTAAAATAGAGTCTGTTGAATTTTATATTTTGGATGGTACACATTTTTCTTAAAATTCGTATTTTTAAATTAAAATGTAGTTAAGTATTGAAAGTATGAAATTTCTAGTAATTTACAAACATTATCAATACACTCATCTATATTTCTGTTAAGAATATTTCTATATGTTTGAGTACAGTTTTCTGTCATTCCTAACGATTCAATATTCTCCTCTATTGACGTGTTTCGGAGTAACTAATTTAACCTGCAGAAAATAGAGTTACTCCAAAACCTATCAACAGAGGAGAATATTGAATCGTTAAGCATGACCGAATGACTGGACTATAATCTCAAAATAAAAAACATAACACAATTCCATGAAAGTAGGAATCAGAAACTAAACACTATGACCAAATTGTATAAAAATAGTGTATACCCAGGATCCATTTAATTCCATGTCTTATTTCAAATTTTAATTGTCAAAGAGTTTATTAAGTTTTTTAAAATTTTTATTTTAATGAATTTTTGGATTGAAAATTGTTGAGAGTAAAAGAACATTAATTGCTTTGTTTACCAACTTACTAGGAATGCAATTTGAAATTCAAGTATGGGATTGA